>JAGPOW010000261.1:157077020-157106591 GCA_030014935.1 Caiman crocodilus | reverse complement strand
TCGGCAATCTCGCGATATCTGATCTGTCTAGCAGCCAATAAAAGGGGAAATCAAAGCCTAGCATGGGAAAAAGAAATAAGCTAGAGTCCGTTCGTTCTCACCCTAGGGGCCTGTCGGAATTAAGGCTCCGGAGGTGCGACAAACATAAAATACTATAACATGGTAAACACTTAAATGATACAGGGGATCTCATATCATTCATATTTGGCTGCTTTGCAACCTAGAATACTACGTACTTATTTGTTTACATAGTTAAGACCAAGAAACCAACTATGCCCTCCTAGACTGGAAAATGCAGGAGTCAGACTGAAACCTAGAGCTTTCCTCCTTTACGGAACACATGAAAAAGGACTGCCTGCCTTCCCATCTTGGCCAGTCACCACTTCAAGTCTGCATCTGCTCACTTACTTCTACTCTTAGTGGTCAGAAATAGGTGATTCTACATCACACCCAATGCGTGTAATTTTTAGGAAAATTAGCATTTTAACCATTTATTTTGTTAGCCACTTCCAATTCTAGCTGAGATTCTCTATTATTTCACAACAGCATATATTAAATTGACTTGGGTAACAAATTACATAACTGACTTGCAGATTTTGTCATCTCTGACTGATAAAGACATTTCTTATGAAGGCACTGAGCAGTTTAGACTAAAAAAATCCTAAAATTCTGAAAATAAAAACATAAAATTAGGTTTCTAAATCCAAAGTTAAGCATATATCAGGTTATAATTCAGGAAGTGCTTTTCTGAACACACGTGGTGTTAGTGGAGTTGGGAGTTATGTTAAGCTCAAGTGCTCTGCTGAAACAGAGCATGTGACTTAAGTTTTCCAATGCTGAGCAGTCAGGTCTCACTTAAATTAAGCCACTTAAACTGACTACATATGATTGGGTAGACTAAAATGAAGTTACTTCTAAAAAACCTGGCCAAACCTAACAACAATTTGTTCCGAAGTGCGGTGTCTAAAATAGACAATGCTATTGCCTGTCCTAGGCTTTTCAAACATATACCTCATCTTTATTTCAAGTAGCAACTTGCAAAATAAAATACTGCCTATGTCTAGGCTAGCCAGTCTTAAGGTTAAGAACTGTTAAGCTGTACTAAAGAGTCTGCAGATGCTCAGCTGAAAGAGGCAAAATCTGAGGTTTTGATGCTAGAAGTAACCCTAGCCTGAATCCGCACAGGTTTCTTGGAATTTTTCTTTTTGGCTAAAGAAACATCTTAAATTTAAAAAGTGATCTGAAGTTAATTGATATTTATCTTCATTTAGTTGCACAGTTGTTTGACAATCAAGTTTGCCATTCTATATTAATAGGATTTTAAAAATAGCCTAAAAAATTCTAATAGGTTTTTTAAAACTGTTTAGTGGTTTTACAACTCTTTATCTTGTTTTCAATTAAGAGGTACAATGAATTCCCTTGCAGTATTACTGATATCAGTGAATGAAGTTAATGTTACTTGTTCACATAAGTAATTTGAATACATGGATTTACATGTACATCTGATTACTAGCCCTTTTCCTTTCCTGTATTTTCAATTTCTTATTACTTCAATAAGCCTAGAGGTATAAACAGACTTTCTAACATAAATGTTAACATCTTAGTTAGGACCTACGTAAACATGATGTCATGTTAACAGTTCACCTCAGGAATACAGTTTACCATGACTGTAAAATACTCAACAAATCAGCCACCATATTGCATTAACATTTAGAAAGGGGAGATGGTTCTGCTTTGCAATTTGGCTTTGTGAAACTGAATTTCCAAACACAGAACTTACAGCTACGTTCTCTAAAAGCTCCATACCCCAAAATATTTCCTAAGGAAGATAGTTTATTTGAGATTTTCTTCAACTGTTTTGTAGACAAATTCTGCCATTGCTCCAAAAGACCTACTGGAGAAGAGAACCTCCAAGACACTGAACCCTGAGGAAGCCTTGATTTAAATTATTCTATTCTTGGTTTGCACTTGGACTTTGAATTTTTCTTTAGTAAAGTAACAAGACATGCACCGGTAAAGATATTCTTAGCTGATACTGATAGCTGATTATTAACCAGCTATATCAGCCAATACCGATCCAATAGCCAATTAACAGGAATGCAGCCCAGCAACTTGGAGAGCAGCGCCCTGCTGGTAAGTTGGGGAGGGACACACTGAGCCCCCCCACAGTGAGGGAGGGAGTGGAGCTGGAGCAGGGGTAGGGGCAGCCACTGCCCAGCCAGGGCAGTGAATGCAACCCTGGAGGCGGGACAGAGCCATGGGCCTTTCCCATCATGCCCCTTTCACACCACAGCCTTACCGGCTGCAAACTGCTCTCCAAGCTGCTGGGCTGCATTCCTGTCCACATGTATACTGTGGCTGCACACATACACGCGGCATTTATCAGCGACGATATTGGCTACATCAGCAAAAAGGGCAATGGATGATAATGTTAATTTTCCTTTTTTCAATGCCAGTCCAATATGCAACGGATATATTTGTGCACCTCTAAAAATAAGTATTTTGTTTGGTTTGTAACCATTAAGACATTTTAACTTTCAACTACACTATAAAGAACTTGTACAATAAATCTGTACTTCAGATACAGGAGGAGACCTCGCAGGTCGACACTTGGTGAAACAACTATATATCTTAACCTAAATATATTCCAATTTTCAATTTACATTTACTATTACAGTTTAGGAATGAATCTATCCTCATGGAAAGGTCAAAGCTATCAAAGGAGAGATTCCTGAAATCAGTATTTCTTTTCTATTCTATCTATGGATAAGATGTCTTTGGCTTTTTCCTCTCACCATGCTGCAAGTTCCTGTGGAAATTCAGTTACAGAAATGTAACAAATAGTAACTGAGCTTTTCAATTTGTTTGCACTCTCAACTGGCTGCTGAAAAACCAAACTGAGGCAACTGACTTGCCTTGTTTATAATGGTCCTAGGAGGAAGAATCTAGTAGGTACAGCTGCTTGCAGACATGGAAAAGAAAACAAAAACACAGCACTTTAAACTGCATGCCCCCACACTGAGCCCAGTGCATCCCCAGAAGAGGCAGCGTGTTAGCTGGACCTGGCTCACTCAACATCTCTATAGATTGGGTGGCTTTACTCAGGCTTTTTTGGCACTTTTATCTACTAGCTGATTGAATCAACTAGTAGATAAAAGCACTGATCTATATAGATGCTGTGGAGCCAGGTCAAACTAATGTGCTGAGTCTTCTAGTAAAGTTGGGTTTTTGGGGTGTTTTCCCACCACGTCTGTCAACAGCCTAAGTGCTCAGCACACCAAGTAAAATGAGCTATGAGAGAAATGCGTAGCAAAAGGACATCTCAGATTGAAAAATAAAAGTGAAACCAAAAAAGGCAAAACACATCTAGACTAATGAGCAGTCAGATTGAGAGCACAAGTGCTGTATATGAAATTTATGACCAAATGGTATCAGTTTACCAGGATTTGTTTCCTCACTGGACAATATCCAACCTATCAGTTCAAGACAAGGACAAACTTCCCAACCTCACTCTGGCTGTAGCAGAGAATGACCACTGATTTGAACACACCAGGAACAGTAGAAGTACTTAACTAGCAACCTACTTCCTTTTGGAGATGGCAGCAGACATCAGTAGAATGTCAGGCATAGCTTCTACAATGGAAGAAGTGGTTGTCCTGATTCAGAAAGTAGTCATTCCTTTTTAGCTTAGTTCTATTCTTCTACTGTACTGATTATGCTATACACCAAAAGTTGTGTTCTATGATCATAGTGCAGGAGAAGGGGGCTGCTCAGAAAAGAGCTGTTCTACATAAAAATCACTAGCACCTTCCTGAGTCTTTGAACAGTCATGCATCTTATTTGGACTCATCTGATAAGTGTGGCAAACACAGTAAACACCTCATCCTTAGAAACCACCATGCTAGAAAAGAGTTATATTACCCATGGTATTTTGGGATGGAAAGCTTCAATGCCACGCAAATGCTGAAGGACATTCTCAGCAAGATCCCTAATGCTGGCCAAACCCCGGAATGTATTACATCAAGTTTATTTCCTGGTACCTCAACCTGTACTCTCATATTATAAAAGCCTTAGTCTGTCTGATTGTAACACTTTATTCACACACTTATTGATTGTCTGGAACAACCACAGTGCTCCAAGAGCATTCCAGACAAGAGGCAGTGGCGGAGCACTGACATGATGGGGAAAACAGAGTGGGGGGGCAACCCCCCCACAACCCTGCTCCCTGGAAGCAGCAACAACAGTGAAGGGAGGGAGAGGGGGGCAAGGTGGCGGCAGGAGAAGGGGTGAGGGGCACCAGTCCTGGGCCCAATGCTGGGAGGAGGAGCGGGCCCAGGCCTGACTCAGCAGGGCAGGGGTGGGATGGAGGAGGGGCACAACGGGCCCAACACAGCAGAGGAGGGAGGGGGGAGTGGGGCCAAACCCCAAATGGCAGGGCAGAGGAGGGAAAGGGGGGGGGAAATGGGCCTGGATGAGCAGGGGCTGACACGGATTCCTCCCCCTACTATTCATTCTTGACAGGCAATTTGCTAGTATGAATATACACGTACAATTACACTCTATTTTGCACCAAATAAGAGGGTCACAGAAAACAATCCTGCCATATAGACATTCAGTTTCATCTTTATAATGAAGGTCCAAATGAGACAATTAAATTCAACTTGAGATAAAAACACGCTACTCTTTTATAACTAAGTAAAATGAAGACCTTCTCAATTACTGACATTCTTAATGTTTTTTAAAGTTTTAGAAAGGTTTTCACTCTGTTACAAATATCAAGTCTGGGGCTTCCCTGGTTTCACGACGGCTAGTTCTGGAAAGTATCAGAATCGTTTCTGAGGGCTCCAACTCTGTATGTCAAGGAACAATGGTGTTTTGATCTTTTAATAAGATTTCCTTTTTCAAATTGTTATTAGCTAAGACTAAGTTTAAAAAAAAACCAAACAGTTTTTGACAGTGTGACTGCCTTTCCAAATTTGTTCCACTTGAAATGATGAAGACAGAGCTAGACCTCAGGTCACCTAGTCTAATCTCCTGCTCAAAGGAGGATTCTTCACAAGTAAGTCATTCCAGCCAACCATTTATTGAATCAGCTCCTCAAAATGTCCAGAGATAGAGACTGTACAACTACTCTAGATAATCTGTTTCAACGTCCAACCACCCCCATATTGAGAAAGTTCGTCCTTGTATCCAACCTGAATTTCCTGTTTTTGTACTTTCAGACCATTACTTCTTGTCTTATTTCCTGCAGCCACAGAGAATAGTCTATTACCATTTTCTTTTTAGCCACCCTACATGTATTTGAAGACAGCTAAAAAAAATCTCACCCCACCTTAATTCTTGTATTTTACAGACTAAATAATCCCAGTTCTTCCAACTTTCTCTCATAATTCATGTATTCTAGATGTCTAATCACTTTCATCACGCTCCGCTGGACTCCTTCCAACTTATCCACATCTTTCAAGTGCAGTGCTGAAACCTGGACATGGTACCCTCCAGGTAATAATGTCACACCAGTCCTGAACAAAGTGAAAGACTCACTTTTCCCAACTTGCAGACATTCATTCTTAGCTTCTGAGATATCATGTTTCATTAGTTTCCCAACCAATCAATTTCTAATGTAATAAAGTATGAAGGAAAAAGAAGACTTTGAATACAGGTGTGCGCGCGCACGCACACACACACACACGCACACACACACACACACACACACCCCCCAGAAAAATTAAAAAGCATTAGCATGACTTGTTTCTCATTTATAGATCAGTTTTTAAGGACACCTCAAACTTATGCAAAAGTTAAGCTTTTCTCATTTTCTAATCTAATTTTGTTACACTAGGAGGGAGGACCATTATGACAAAAAATAGTGTAAGTGTATCATAATATAAAATGCTACACTGTGCCCAACATCCTAGGGAAACCTACTTGAAGATAATACCATAGCATATTATAGTACAAGCCATTTAAAACACCATTTAAATCCTGCAAATGACAACAGTCATTTTTCAAAATTTTATTGATTTCAATACTGACTGTACTGCTTAAGCAAATTTTGGCTATTTCACATATGGGAAGTTTGTTCTTAGCTTTCCCACCTTATTAATAGTAGTTATACATTGTTACTCAGTACTTCTGCTTACCTGTTCATACCTTATTATGGCTACATACATTTAACTAAGAGCCTTGGCTCTAAAACAAACTGTGAAATTGTTGAAAGTCAACTTCACAGCTTCTAACATAGAAATGACAGCAAAAGAAATGGGTTAGAAGGAATAACCACCCTCCCCACATCAGGATTTTCCGCTTACCAAAGTGACCCCATTACATGTAATTAATCCATTTAATGTCTCAAAATCTATGCCAAAAGGAAGATGGTAACATTGCACTTGTATCATCAAACTTGGCATGACTGAGCATTTAACTAGAACATGCTCTTCATGTACGCTTCTGTTCACAAATTCGAAGGTCTATTTAATTCCCTAAGCACCCACATCCTATACATTTAAGAGGATATCCCCAAGACAGATGTCTTTTAACAGTAAACTACTGCATCTCAAGCTAGTTCACATGGGGATTACAGAAAAGATTTTCTAAGGCAGAAATGAAAGCCTCCCTTAGGCTATGTTGAAAATCCCAGCCAAATCTGTTAGAGTGGTATAATCATCCTGTACTTTTCATGCCATATATCTTCAAGTAATCTCTAGAAAGTATGTTTGCTTTCCTCAAGATTGGGGGTACTAAGGCATATTTTTTTAATAAATATTTTATGTCTGTAAACTAGAAGTCATATTTGTATTTGACCAATTAGAAGTAAACAAAAATTAGTTCCTGTCTACATTAACAAAATGCTTGCATATTTAATCGTATAACAGTAAAAGTAAATAAGAAAATTGTAAGATATATTAGTAATCACTATCTTCACTTACATGTTTAACTAAAAAAAGAGATGCCTACTCATGTAAGTAATAGGTTTGCTTACAGAATCAGGGCCTAACACCACTACCACTCATGGGCTTGAAGTTATACCTGCGTTTTAACTGTTTTGCTGAATTGAAGCATGAGGCATGCCATAATTTAAAAACTTCACAAGTGACAGCTTAAAATTTCTTTATTATTGTCAGGCATTACAGAAGAAGCATAATACCCAAGTTATTATATTTCCTACACAACTGTTGATTCTAGCACTATAAATGCACATGTAATAACTAAGATTGTATTAAAAAAATAGTAATTTTGTAAATACTGTCTTTATACCTTCTCACAAGAAAAAGATTGCAGGCTGCAGAGTATAGACCAGTTTGCTTCAGTCATTTAATAGATTTCATAGACTTTAGGGCTGGAAGCGACCTCATGAGATCATCAGGTCCAGCCCCCTGCCCAAAGGGCAGGAAGTCAGCTGAGATCAGATGACCCCAGCAAGATAATCATCCAAACACTTTTTGAATGTGTCCAGAGTAGGTGCTTGCACCGCTTCTAGGGGAAGTCTATTCCACTCCAGTCTGCTCTGGAGACTCAGACAGTAGAGATTTTCCTTACCTCCAGTCTAAAATGGTCTTCCAGCAGTTTGTGACGCTGGACCTCGTCTTCCCTATAAAATTGACAGAACTCATTCTTGGTTCTTATGTATCATTCTTGTGTTGTGGGATCATACTATGCACCAAGAAATTTTGGGGGAATTTTTTTTTTCAAAAGAATCCAATTGTATCTTGTTTGCTTGTGAGAGAACCCTGCTTTGACTGCCAAAGTTTATATATGGTCTGATTATGTTTTTAGACATGAAGTTGCTTTCCTTGGGATGTGCTTGGGTGACAGAAGCTTGTGCAGTGCAAAATAGGTTCCATTTCCTGCTTCCAAGCTTCCTTTAATTCCTCTGCATTACTATTCTGTGCTATGATAGAACAGAAATGTTTAAAGTGGGTCCCTTGCTTAAAATGTGTGTCGTTTACTGTTGCACAAGATCCCTGACTTACTACAGTGTTATTTACCACCAGCAACCTTTTTATCCAGGTTCACTTGCAGCGTAATTTTTTTGCTTCATTTCTTTAGTCAGGCATACCAAGCCTCTATATGACATAACACATTACCACAAGCAATTTGAAACGTTTATCTCACTACCTGTTTGTACAGTAAAATCCCTGATATCCGGCACGAGTGGGGAATGGAAGTCCTGGTGATGTAAAAATGCCAGTTACCCAAGGGCACAGGGTTTCCACTCCAATGCAGAGCAGGAGTGGGAGAGGTGGCAGCCACACACAGAATGATGGCAGTGCAGTGGGGTGGGTGGCGGCAGCAGCGGCCGCGTGCGAGTTTCCTCTCCCCACAAATCCCGGCTGGAAATTCCGGTAAGTAAAATCCCACATAACAGGGATTTTACTGTACAATATTTAGGCACAAGAGGGACAAGGAGTCTCCATCATAATGCAACTATTTATTAAATATTGTTGTATTACCTTTCAGTATTATTGCATGCATCTCCAGAAATAACTTGTCAGAATTTGATTTCAGTTGAATAAAAAAAAAAAAATGCATTGATATTAACTGAAATTTGGACTTTTTCATACTAGTATGCACTTCTTTATTATACAGGGAATAGCTATATTTGAATCATAAAATTAGGGCTGGGAGGGACCTCAGGGGTCATCTAGTCCAACCCCCTGCCCAAAGTAGAACCACTGCAGCCAAATATTGGTCTACATGTGAAGTTATTAAGGAAGAGCTGTTTCTGCATTGATCCATGTATGCAGAAGCTCTCGGATCAGAGCTGTGGATCAGGAGAAGTTATAAGCCATCCGATATCATCAACAAAGTACAGAGCAACGATCTTTGCACAAGCTATTTGTTCCCATACAACACAAAAATGAGTCTACCCTTTTTACTCTAACAGAATGAAAAGTCTTTACAATTTAAAAATGTGTTTAAATAAAACCATGCCTTAAGGTATTACCAAGAAATTTAAAATCAACTCCAGCACAGCCTAGATACAGCGTATTTTACCTCCTTCTGCCGTGTCACAAAACGACGTTTTCTGTAGTCCGTTTCATCATATACCTGAAATACCAAATAAGTTGAAGCTTAATTATACGTTAGGAACCATTAGCCCTTTTTGCCACCTTGCACCGAGATCCTGTGTTGAACTGCTTGCCTGTTAATCTACTACAGGCTTTCTAGAACCATTCCTTACAGAACAGCCTGCCATCCCATACATGCCTTGAATTCCTTGCTCCCAAATAAGTAACTTTGGAAGTTCTCCGTTTCTACAGGGCACCAAGGCGCTGACCCCATCAACACTTCACAAAAAAAAAAATGGGGCTTAGTGAATACAGTGACAGATTGGAATGTGGGCCTTCTTGACACGTACTGGGGACACAGGCCTTAAGGCCTAAAGAGCAACAGTTCTTCTCCCTCCTCCCCACCCCAATTAACAGAGGGAATTAGTAGATGTGTATCAACTGATTACTTGGAACAACAAAGAACAAAGTAGGGACGGGATTAAAGACCACAGGTTAAAAACCAAGTACACACAGAGGTGACACCAAGCACACTGGACAATGCCCACTGGCCCTTGAAGGAGTCCAAGGAGCCAGGGTGTGCTGACCAGTGAAACTCTGCTTGGAGATATGAATGGTCAAACGAGAGAAAAGTGATCCTGCAGTCCCTGGGGGTCCTCCCAGCCTGGTCAGAGAGCTGTCCAGGTTTGGCTAGGGCAGGAGACTTACCAGGCCCCAGACATGGTGGGGTCACAGATACAGCACATGTAAATGAAAAGGTGCGGGACCCGCACAGCCAGAGCCTCGGCAGAAGACACAGCAGGGGGCCCAGGCCTGCAGGGCCACCTGTCCCTCCGCCACCCAGCACCTCGGCTGCTCCATCTGGGAAACGGGGAGTCCTAGCCTACAGTGCCAGCGCTCCCGCCTCAGCGCCAGCGCACACGTCTCCGCCCCCCGCAGGAGACATCACCTGCCCTGTGTGTGTCACCGGTTCGCCAGTGGCGGACACCCGCCCGCCGTAGCCGCGGCACCACGCCTGGCCCGGGACCCAGCAGCCCCACCGCGCCAGCAGCCGGAAGGTCGAGCTGGGCGCCGCCATCTTGGCGCGGCCACGTGACCCGCAGCGGCCACTCCATTACGCAAGCGCAGCAGCCTTTAAACCTCACCCACGTGGAGGGGGCGAGGAAAGGTGAGAGTCCCCGTTACCCCGAGCCAGCCTCGCTGTGCTGGTTTTACCTCCTCACGCAGCGTGGCCTTGTGCGTATGCGCGGGCGTCCCAGCAGCGACCGGCGTGGCCCAGTCGCCATCTTAGCTCCCGGCGCGGCGACCGGAGGTGCGTGTGGGTGCGGAGGGAAGGAAAGAAGGAAGGAAGGTGGGGGAGGGAAGGGTTGTGGGGCTGGTAGCAGTGGGTGACGGTGCCGCCCCCGCCCTTTAACTGTCGGTCGCTTCTCCCCTGGCCAGGGCGACCATGGCGGTGCTGCTCGTGCGGCGCCTGGCGGCGGCCATAACCCTATTCCGGCCTGGCCTGCCCCTGTGGGCCCCGGCAGGTCTGGGCGCCGTGCCGCGCCCGCTGCTAGCGGCCGCGGCCCTCCAGCCCTTCCCGGCGCCCAGCGCGGGCATGAAGGTGAAGGTGGTGGTGCGGCGGCGCTGCAAGGACTGCTTCGTCGTGCGGCGGCGCGGCCACCTCTACGTCTACTGCAAGACCAACCCCCGCCACAAGCAGCGCCAGCTCTAGCGCCCGCAGCCCCTAGGTGCGACCGGGACCGGGACCGGGACCGGGCCCTCCCTGGGGAGGGAGCAGGCGGCAGCTGGAGCCCGCGGCCCCGCCCAGAGGGGTGGGAAGGAACCTTTGAAGCCTGCAGCGGGACCAGTGCCAGCTCCTGTGGCCTATTCTCTCTCTCTTTTTTTTCACCAGTGTCTGGTGTGAATATGAGGCTGTAACAGTAAACTTCTGGGTTCTTAGTGAGTGTGTGTTTCAGTTATTGTGTGTACACGTGTGCAGTCATCAGGCAGTGCCTTGGAGGAGGATCTTGACCCCAGCTTAGGGATGGGTCCTGAGCTGATGATGACCATCTTTCAGCTACAGATTTCCCCCTGCTGCCCCCCCCCCCCCCTTCAAGTTGCTCTGTATCTATACCTCACCCTCTCCCCTGCATCTACTGACAGATTTTACTGCTAGGTCATCCCTTCCCACCCTCCCCATGGATGGGTGTGCTTTGGTTGTTGGATATGGTTGCATAATGTGTGCGCGCGCATGTATATATGCATGCGCACACATGGATCGATGGATGTAATGGGGACTTAGCAGCAATTTCTGTATTTAAATACGTTATACCGGGGTGGCCAGCTTGGAGCACGTGTGCCCTCAAGTGGCCCCGGCAGCCTCTGCATGTGGTACATAGCAGAAACCAGATGAGTGGCATGGTGGCAGATTGGATAGGGAAGGGAGCACGGTACAAAAAGCAGAGCAACAGATTGAGCAGAGGAAGGGGATCTGATTAGCATGTGGAGAGAGTGTGGGGCTAATTATGACACACCTGCAGAAAAGGTTGGTTCCGCACTAATGTACCTCTTTTGTAAGTAGTTCCAACACCTGTTTTCAGCCGTTCTTTGAAATTTGGCAGTGAGATTAAAACCAGGGGATTATACAGGGTTGGAGTGTTTGTTTTATTTTGTTTTTCCTTTCACTTTTTTTAATTGCATGCCAGAAACCTTGATTTTGAAAAGTTTTGATGTGGACTTGAATACAGTATATCACAGTAACTTTCCCAAAAGAGCTTTTCTGCAAGCAGGTCCATACCCAGTTCATTATGTTGGTGACAGTGATGGATGGGATAGGAGAATGAGTTTGACTAAACATGGTATTTCTCAAATCCAAGGTGAGGCTTTTTTTCTGAGTCATTTTGGATTTGGGTAAATACAGTACGTCAGTTTCTACTTATGAATTCAGTTTAGTTTCATAAACACTACTTGTGACACTGATTGAGTCAGGCTGTCTCTTTTATTATAGGTATTTGATGTGACCAAATAATCATTGGGGCATCAATACTGAATGGGTCTTGAGCAGTGAAGGTTTCTTGGAGCAGCACCTTTTCCCTTGACTGGACTGTATCTTCACACAAAAAAAGAAGTTGAGAGCAGATGGAGTTATTTTATCCAGGTTGTTGTAATATGAGTGCTTCTCAAAGACCAGTGAAGAGTTTTCATTACCAGAACCAGGATGGGTGAAGAAGAGAGAAGGATCTTGGTTCAAGTTCTTTCAGGGAGGCAGCATCTATTCTAAGATATTACAAAAGGGGATGAGATCATGCTTAGGGGATTGGCTCTAAAATTTGTTTTCCATAAGTATGTAGCTTTTATAGTTTGTGTCAAGTGCATGGTAAGAAATGTCTTTATTTTTCTTCATTTTATGATTCCTAGGGAAAATAAGGATCCATTCAGGTAGGTAGTGGGTTCTAGGAGGAACATAGAAAACTAGTTGGCGGACCTAGACAGTGCTTTCAAATGTATGTAGTCATAGTGTGGGATCGTACAAGGATATAAAAACAAAGGGCCTGAACTGCTTGACCCAAAATTTGGATAATGACTGATCATTGTTTCTGGTTGGGAACATGGCAGCGCACAAGATTCCCATTCCTAGATACACTCAGTCCAGATGGTGTCTTAAGAGAGTGGGCTGCTATGGGCTTGTGAAGGAATAAGAGCTGTAGGGCTGGGACATAACATACAGGTTATGTCTCTTCCTTCCACCAGCTGTGCTATCCACAGATACCAGACTGCTGCTGGCAGCTGCTATAGTCCGTACTCTAGCTGAAGTGATAGAAGTCTGTTACAGTGCAAATTTTCAGGAAATAAAGCACTGATGCTGATATGTGCTGGTGGTGTTATAGCTGTGCAGCAGAAAATACTCAAGTTGCAGATTTAAGCATTCAGAAGATAGAAAGGCCAAGGTGTGTTGCCTATGCATTCTGAATGTTTCCATGGGATTAAAAGCATTGTCATAATACAAGTGCAGAAAGGCAACATCTCATGGCTGGGGGAGGGATAGTACGCCTGTCACTGAATGCAGCATGTAGAATAAGTGATATTCTGGTCATCAGATAAAGTTGCATACTGAATGTTGTCTGTAGGTTCCACATCTTACTGTAGAAGCTGGAACATGGGCAGAGAATGAGAGGATTAGCGTAAATGAACAGTGAATATTGGATTCTATTCTGGAAAACTAATTTTTTTTCCCTTACATATGCTGCACACTTCTCCCATAAGATGCTGTATAGGTAGCCACTAACTGCTTTCCTCATCCCCTGGGCAACCAGCATCAGGTACTTGGAGCTACAGTTGTCTGTGGTGAAGTACTGAACAGTTGCAAGTGCAATTACAGTTAGCTGAAGCTGTGGATGCTCATCTTCTCTGATAGTTAGACAAGTTACTATCAAAAGTAAGACGACAGCTTTAAACGGGGTGCAGGTTTCTGTGGAGTAGGCACTGCTGAAGGATCATGCTCAAGAAAGCCCTTTGATGTTACCCTGCAGTGTGGACCAGAGTGAAGGGGTTTGTTTTGGGGAAAGTCGGTTTGCCTTTCCTTCTCCATTTGCAAAATGGGAAAATACCAACTTAGTACTCCAGGATCTTCTGTTACTAATTTAATTCTGTTTAAAGTGTTTATATAGTATAAAAATGCCAAGTCCTCTGAAAAATTGGGCTGTAGATCTTTCTGATTATAGGCAAAATAAGGTATTCAAACTTTATGGTCCAAATTCGCGTAAGTTCCAATTATCACTTTCTGTCAGATTTCATCCTTAGAAACAGAAAATAGGACTGTAATGTACCTCAAGACCTCTTCCAGTCCAACCTCCAGTTCAAATAGGATCATCGCTGTCTAACCTACCCCAGCCAAGTGTTTGGCTAACCTGCACTTGAAAACTTTCAAGGATGGAGAGTTTACAACATCTGTAGGTAGTCTGTCCTATTGCTAACCTACCTGCACAGGTTGGATATTGGCAAAATTTTTCTAAATCTCCATTTTTGCAAATTTAGCCCATTACTTACTGGCCTGCCCCTATGTGGACACAGACCATTGATTGCTGTCCTCATTATAACAACTTCCAAAGGAATGCCTTTAACAGTTGGATTGTAAATGCTCTGTGATAGAATTCTCTCATTTTGTCCTTTTGACTGTTTCAGTTTATATAAAATGCATATACAACAGTGCAAAGACTAGAAACAGGTTACTGTCTTTCCAGGTGAGTGCTCCAACACTTAAGTGGAGGGTACCCACTCAACCTGATTTCTCTCCCCCATGTGTCTGGACTGCAGAGCTCCTCAGGAACTGAATCTGGAGTCACAGGGGTTAACACTGCTATCACTCACCTCCTGCCACTGAAATGTGTCCTCAGTGGGACTCTGTACCTTGGATTTTGGCAGTGGGTCCTGCCCTTGAATTCCCTGCCCCTCTAGAAGCCCCTAGATTGGGCTAGATCAGGGCTGGGGACCACAGAACACATGAGTAACAGGCCCAGGGGCTACATGCTGCTTTGGTGTGTCCTCCCGGCTCCTGTGTGTTATGTGGGCTGCTCGGCACTCTATTCCTGTGCACATGGTATGGGCAGCTTCATAGCCCAAGCCACCTGGCTTCACCTGCGTGGCTGGGAGGGAATGAGGGGGGTACTGGGCAGCCCTCACTCCACGTCATGAACAGCTTGATGCTCTGTGCCAGCCATGTATACCACCAACCTGCAGTGTGGGTGGGCTCCCTTCTTTTGGCCCATGCACAGCTTGGGCAGTCTAACCCACCTGGCTGCTGTAGTAGGAAAAAATGGGGAGGGGAGAACAGCCTGTGGGGCTGCATATGGGCCTGCAGGCTGCCAGTTGACCAGCCCTGAACTAAATGACACTTGCAGGCTGGATCCACTGCTGTGAGCTGTATGTTTGACACCACTGCTCTAGGAAAGAATTATCATTCATGATAAAATGCCATTCATGTGGCCAGGGAATGTTGGCTTATTCAGTGCTTCAGCAGGGGGGACTGTTGATAAGGACAGTCTCCTGAATGAAGGGAGACTTCAGTTCTTACCCCCTTGAGCTGAGAGAGTCCTTTAATCAGTATATCACTTCCAGGCTGAATGATCTTAACACTAAAAAAACAAACCAAGGTAGCTACCTGTGGCAGCAGTACTACTCTCACCACCTTTGTAGATGTTCTTTACAAAGTATTGTGTGCCCAGTCTAATTTTCTTTAACAGTAGATGCTGGTGCCTGCCTTAGGGGAAGTTCAGGCTCTGGATCCCAAATGGGTAAAGGCAGCTGCCTGCAGCTCTGACTTAGGTGCATAAGCTCCAGGGAAAAATGAAGTTACAGGGGTACCCCTGTGCTTCATGTTTCCTGTTGGCTACCTCTGCAGAGTTCCCTGCTCAGCTGGAGAGTTTTTTTGGATCATCCTTCTGAGGAGACACCGCCCCCCCCCCCCCCAAACACACACCCTCCTTCCTATTTACTATATAGAGCACCTGGGCATCTAACTCAAGGCTGTTGATTCCACATCAGGGATATAAGAGGTATCTGATGTCCTCTTGAATCTTGCCCTCTGGCCTTCATCTCTTCTGTACCTTAGTTCTGCAACAGTAAATGGGATTCAGCTATACTTCCTTGCCACTTGGGGTTTGGTGGTGTGATCATGTACTAGTCCTAGGCTGCTATTGGATATCTCCTGTGCACCCTTGTCAGAGCAAATGACTATTAAGCAATATGTGTGTGTGCGTGTGTGTGTTACTTGTGTGTGTGGAGGGGAAGGAGGGTCAGTTTCTGGCTACAGCGCATGTGCTTCAGGAGCTTTGGTTCCTCTCATTTGCTATGCAATATCTTTTATTTTGGCATGACCTTTTAAAATTGTAGCTGAACAAATGTTAAAACTGAAAAGATTAGTATTGGCAGTGGAGACTGTTGCAGTATTGGTTGGCAGTTTCAGAGAAGAGCCAGACCCTTGATCAAAATGATCAAAACAGCTGCTGTTATTTATTGTTCATTGTATTATGGAAACAGCCTGACTGAGATGAAGGCTAGCAATACTATCTAAACAATAAGAGATGCCCATGCCCAGAAGAATTTATGATCCAAGTAAACAATACTGGCACAGAGCTAAGGGTGAAGAGATACTAAAAAGCAGATTAAAAAGAATGGTAATCAGCAAAGGCCATAGTTCTTTAACTTACATTAAAAATATTTTCCTAAGTTTTTGTGGTTGGGAGGGGGCTATGGGAATGAGAAGAGAGAGAGATCATATTGTGGGGTGGGCGAAGACGATGGGAGCATGGAATGCAAGTGGCCTGAGGGTTGAGCAAAGGCCTGCGGGAAGAATGGCAGCAAATAGCCTTGGAGAGGGGCTGCCTGGAATAAAAACTGAGCAATGCAGTTGGGCAACACTGATCATATCAATGTCAGCAGGTTTTTTTGAGCTGCTTGCTTGGGTCTGCTTTGGCCATCCAGGAACTTGGCTAGGCATTCTCAAAAAGTATCCTTTCTTCCCCATCCTCAGACAACTGGTAATAGGAAGCGGGCTGCTGGCACTTCCAGGGGGTGCGCTGTACAATTATGGACATCTACAATGAAGATTCCTTATTTCTACACAAGATTTTAAAGAATAATACTCTGTCCTCAGATTCCTGACATACAACAGGTGAATATGTATCTAGGTCAACTGGAGTGAAAATCTTGGAGCTCATGTATATTAATGAATGTCAGACTTAGAGGGTGGCAGAGACTATAGGAATCACTACACTGGTTGCTGAAATAAGGACAGTAGCTCTTTTAATAATGACAGGTGAGGGAGAAGCCTGTATGAACTCTACTACTTGGAGAGCTATGTCTGCTAGGATCAGCAAGGTATATATTGAGGCTGGCTAGCTGACAGATGACTTTGCCAGATACTGACATAGCCAGAATCAGTTCCTCATGCACTGCTAAAATAATAGCCTTCTTTGCTTTGTAATCTCTTACTGTTTTTCTATTTTTCCATATTACTAACATAGACAGAAAGGTGAGCTTAGACATCACTGAACAAACTTCATTAGGAATTGCTAGTGCATTGTGCACAATCCTGCATTTACAGGGAAATAGGCTGGGTGATTTTAAGATTTTTTTTTTAATTGCTGTTTGTACCTGAGCTAGTTCAATTCAGGTCTCTACACTGCACTGTCTGCCACACAGATACAGAATACAGCCTGATTTCAACAGGGTGCTTTTGCATAGACCAGGGGTTCTCAACTCTTTTAGACTCAAGGCACCCCTCCATCACTTTTTCTAAATTGAGCCTTACCTCAGTTGAGAATGACTGGCTCAAAATTTACTTGATGTGTTTTGTCACCTTATTTCTCTTTAATCTTATAGAATGCAGCAGGGGTAAAATCAAATCCATTTAACACAATAAAATAGTCGCATTAAAAATGATGTTAAAAACTATACATATAAAGGAATACCCTTGACATTCTTTGTAGATTGTTTTAAATTGATAAATGTTGTGTTTTTGAATCTATTCTAGAATTCTTCTGGGTAGCTTAATAATCTCTAAAAGGAATATTCCTTATCATTACTTTAAATAAGATTTTTCTTCTAGCCTTATGTCTTCTAGACTAAAGTACCTTTACTCTTAAAATAGTAAGCTGTGTTTTACACAATTCTGCTGTTTTCCCATTTATTATTGTATATTAAATCATTTATACGAAATGCAGATTCAGGGGAAAGATTTATTTGGGCTAAAACACACAGGCTACCACAACAACTTTAGCTTTGTTCTCCATATATTAAACCCTGTACTATTTACATTGGTTCCCCCTGCTTATATAGTACTCTTGGCCATTGCGGAAACCAATCTGGTTCTGCAGAAATAGGAAAAGGGAAACTCAACTTATCCCTAATTTGTACCATTTTCCAGTCTTATTTCCATGTTCCTGATATGTCTCTATATCAACAAACTAAAGCAGGCTAATCATTCTAGTGGAATTCTGATGTAAGAATTTCTTGGAACTACCTTCTATTTGATTTGAATGTTAGGGAAAAAATATATTTGTGCACGGTAAGAAACAAACGAGGTGTTTAATCTTCCAATTCAATCACTTGACCACTGTTAGGTAAAGTAACATAGAGATAAAACTTCCTGGGAGCTGAAATTGCAGCAATAGTTCAGTGTTAAGAGCAAGATTAGGTGATACAGTGGTTAAAGTGCTACTGTCTATGAGAACAGTTAGTAAAAGGTAAGTTCTCAGCATTGCAGCTGAATCTGGCTCTGGTGGATGTTTTTCTTGTCTAGTCCTGCATCCACCTAGAAACAGGAGGTCACAGTGGAACTGCCATCAGCTCAGTCCTCAGCAGTTGTCAAAAGGCAAACATAAGTTTAGAGATTATTAAGAAGGAAACTGTAAACAAAACTGGATAGTATCGTTATGCCCCTTGATAACTCCATGGTGCAGCCACACTTTGAATATTGTGCCCAGTTCTGGTCCCCACACCTGAAGAAGAATAGAGAGGAACTAGAGAAGATACAGAGAAGGGCAGCAATGATAAGTAGTGGTGAGTGGCTCCCATATAAGAAGAAACTAAAGAAGATAGGCCTATTCAGTTTAGAAGAGAGACATTTGAGGCAGGGGACATAAGGGTTTAAAAAATACTAAATGGTAAAGAGAACTTAAATAGGGATTTTTAAATTCTTTTACTATCACAATACAAGAACCAAGGATTGTGCAGTGAAGCTATCAGGTAGTAAGTTTAAAACTAACAAAAGGAGGTTCTTTTTCACACAGTGGGTGCATCTACATGTGCCTCTTTAGCAAGCTTAGCCAAAAATTGCCATTTTTAAGGTGCATTAAGGACAAGTGTCCAAACATGTTCTTAATGCGCCTTTTTAAAATGGCAATTGAAGGCTATGTGAGCACAAATACCTAAGTTGCATTAGTACACATGTAGATGTGTCAATGCACATTAACGGAGTGTGTGTCAGTGGATATGCACTGTTAATGCACATTAGAACATCTACACATGTGCTAATGTGACTTGGCTATTTGCACCTAAATTTTATCTGCCTTAATACACACTAGTGCATCCATATGTAGGTATGCACCTAAATTGCCTTAATGTGCTTTAAGTAAAGGCACGTTTAAGTTTAGACGGTCATAAATATGCACATAGACAGGCCCAGTATGTAATTAATGTGTTAAACTCATTGCCACGAGATGCTGTAAATCTAACAGTTTAGCCTGATTCGAAAAAGGGATTGTACAAATTCTTGGAGGAAAGGTACATCAGTAGCTATTGAGCATGGGAATTAGGGGGATAGCTTCTGAATCAACATTTCCTAAACCTTAAATACTAGAGGCTGCAAGTGAAAGAGGAGCAGTGGATAAAACCCTGGTAATACCCAATTCACTCTCCCTTTCAGTATCCATGCTGTCACTGTGTGACACAGGATATTGAGCAAGATGGACCCATGGTCTGCCCCAGTAAATAGCAGTTCTTATGTTCTTACATAGTGGTAACACAGCAACCTGGAGAGAAATCCAGAGAATAGTGGTTCTCAACTAGCTGTATTTCCATGCTGCTGCCACTGCCAGATGGAACTGTCCTGTATGCCTCTTTCCAGGAAGCATGTGCAGGGCCTGACCAGGAAAACATCCACCAGAGCAAAATATACCTGCTCCAGCTGCAGTCACTTCCCAAACCAGCTTGGCATGCACTTGGCAGTACTGCAGCATTGTTGGAAGGGTATTGTACCCTAGAGTTGTGCAACACCCTAGTTCAGAACTGCTGACATAAAGGTTACTAGATATTTTTTTATCAAAGTCTAAATAATGTGAATAGTTGTGCTGTTGACTTAAAAATGAGAGCATTTGCATACTTAAATTTGTTGTATCAGGATCTGTTTGAATATCAAATTGCTTATTTCAAGATCATTAATCTTTTACAAAACCATACCAAATTGCTCCAGGGGTCATCCCAGACCAAAACCTCATTAAGCTGCAGGTAAGGTTTAGAGTAGTATCAGTAATTTATATGCCAAAACCTTCAATCTAGTGTTTTTCTCCTGAAGATGATTCTACTTCTTACAAAAAGGTAATATGTTATTTTCTCTCTCTTTTCTGGGAATCACAAAAATGCCTGATGCTACACAAATCTTTTGGAGGTTTCATATTATATCACTAATACAATAATGGTTTGAGGAAAAAGTTACAAGATTTTTTTTTTAATAGAATCTGGATCCTTGGCTGAGGAAAAAAATCATCACAACTAGGATTATTTCTTTTATATAGTCATGATCTTGGAATCAGACCTGCTTAGGTGGACCCTAGCATCTGCACAGAAACCTTCTAGAGCTAAATCCTATTTCACCATTATGTGCTTAAACAATGACATAAATTCTACTTAAGTGCAACTTTGGGCACTTACACAACATTTACATTTTATTTATGCTTGCATAGTTACTCACCCTGCACTACCCTTCCAAGGACCCTAAGGCTGCACTCTGACTATGTAGACTCTTTGCTGCAAAAGAGGAAAGCAAGTTGTGGGGGGAGGGCAGCTCAGTGAGATAGGTGCTGCCCTGGTGAGGGAGGCCGTGGGTTCTGGCATAAGCTCCTTTACCCTGATGTGATGGAGGCTATTCCATTACTGCTTATCCATTTTATGTTAAATGCAAGGTGCAGAAAAGCCATTGTGGGCCAGACTGTAGAAGCGTATTCCTTCTGGGGCAGCTTCCAAATCAATAAACCAAACTTTCTTTAGCCTTGTGGAGCAAGGAGGAGCATAATCTTCCCCTCCTGGATGTCCAGTGAACCAGCTTCAAGAGGAGGACTTTATGAGTGTGCTTTGGGAAATGCCTACTTCATGGATGGACACTTTTACTGGGGAGTGTGAAACAGGGTCAAATCCTCTCTCGGTGAAGTGGGGACCAAAACCTGGGTCTCCTATTCTTGTGTAAATGCCCTAACCACTATGCCAAGGTTCAGTCCATGAAGAGGTCCTATCTATCCTATGCATGTGTGATCTGGCATGATGGATCAGTGACATGGAACTGCATCATGCTGCCCATCCTCTCTGTGGTGCTCCCCTCTCCTGCAGAATCTGCTGTCCACTGCATCTAAAGAAGGGATCAGTGGTGAGGATAAGCACAGCGTATTCCAGGCTGCAGAGTCTTGCTGTAAAAGGAGGCCTGTACTAGGCTATTGGGCTAAAAGGTAAGAGTGTGCTCTTCCCCACCCACCACTTGACAGGTACATGTGTACCTGGGCAATCCCATTCTGCCACAGATGGAAACCAAAATCTAAAAGCCATGTTAAACACTGAAAATCACACTTACATAACAGTGTAAGCATGACTTGGGTGCATAAAGGTGAAATATGATAATGCAGGTGGTTCCATACTGGTGCAGCAATTTGCCTATGTGAGTTCAGTTGCAGGGCCATGATCTGTATTAAACCAATGCCTTAGAAATCTCTGTACTACTCTTTATGTTTGGTTGTTTTGCCTGTGTAGTTTTTGCAGTAAATTGCATACAACCCTTTACACGTGCCTGGTTAGCATATGCAGGGTAGATGTTACTCCCTTCCCACCTAGACTCCCCTGGAGGCTAGGTGCTGCCAGTTATGCAAGTGTCACTAGCCCACAGTAAGTGCATTTAACTAGAGCCAGGTTGTAAAGATCTTTTATCTTTCTTCCCTGCTGTGGGTCATCATCACACACCCTTCCTGAGGGCTCCAGCAACTTCATGGGCTAGATAACATAAACTAGGGGCTGGCAATGTTTTGGGCACAGTGAAGGTAACAATGCTGATGTCCCCTTATGGATTCCCAAGACGACAGTCTGAGAGAACGAACAGCGGGATCTTTTTGGACAATAATGATGAGCAAATCCTGCTGCTTTCTGGACCTTAAGGCTAAAAGTTAACTCTTGGTGCAGGCAGAAGTGACAATTTTTGCCTGATCTAGACCCTGAAAGTATTCTACAGCTATGGCCAAACAGAAGTACGTGGCTGCAGAACACTTTAAAAGGGCTAGATTCCCATATTTCCATTAAAATCTGAACCATCATTCCATGAAGGTTTAGATAAAGACGCTCCAAAATGGAGTGGCTTCAGTAATTTGTGTCTGCACTCAGGGCTGTGCTGACAGCAGCTCAGCCCTGCTCTGGTGCTGTCTTCAGAATGGGAGGGGGGAAGAGAACGGGGAGTTTGGTGTAGGGTTTTTTCAGCTGGCTCCCCCTGGGTGTGGAGGGGGAGCTCCAATCCATCCACCCCGCCCTCCAGCACTGGCTGGGGACCCCCAAGAACCAGTTCCCTTTTTCCCCCTCCCATTCTGAAAATGGCACCAAGACTGGGTGGGATGAGGGGCCTTACTATGGAAAGAATGGCGCAGGCTGGTTTCCCAAACCCCCAGGACCCAACAGCAAATTTCTGTTGTGTTTGGGGGATTGTAACTCATGGCACTTCCTGCAAAGCAACATGAGTTACAATGGGGTGCTACTTTCTTGTCTGTGTCTTCTGAGATTCTAAGTGTAGAAGGTACTCTAGGATTTTGGTGACTCCCAGCTGAGATGCACTAACCCTTTACTTTTGGCCTGTATGTCATTTTTACTTTTGTGTGTATATATGGGCAGATCCAGGATTTTTAAAGTGGGGTACAGAAGCTGTGACCAGAGCTGCAAGAATGACTATACCCCCCACCCCACCACGCTCCCAACTTCCCTCTTACCCCATTGGGGTGGGCAGACTATACTGCAGGAACTTCAAGTCCCCAAGGCAGGTAAGAATACCCCACTCCTTTCTGTGCTCAGTGGCATGTCCCCTCTCCTTCCCTGCCTACTCCTTCTGCTGTCTCCATCTCGTGATGGGTGGATTTCTCCTCTCTATTCCTGCTTCCAGGCTGGCAAGGAATACCTGGGGGGACCAGGCAGGAAGAAGAAACTCACTGCCAGGGATTGGCTGGGCCCAGCTCTGCTCCCCATGCCACCTGGCTGGAACAGAGCCAGAGCGGCTCTGGAGTTCTCCCCAGTCCTGGGGCAGCTGGAGACACCAAGGACAATGGCAGAGAGGCAGAGAAGGGGGATAATGGAAGGAGAGAGAATGTGCTGTTGAGCACATAGGGGGAGGGGGATTCTTATCTGTTTCAGGAACTAAAAAAAGTCCATGCCTGCTGCTCTGACAGCATGGTCTGAAAGTGGGGAGTGACTGCACCACAGCATCCCCTCTGGATCTACCCTTGTGCCTACAATATCAGCATGGAATGCTTACTGGATTGGTGCTTGTGCTCCTCTTTGCCAATGATATAATGTGTAAATGCAGATGGTCTGTGACAGTGTTGCAGGGAGGGGAACATGGCTTTGAGAGCCCAGTGCCACGACTGAGCTCCACTAAATCTATACAGAGTCTGGACTTCTATGTGTTCTACAAGCCATGTATTCAGAGACCCTGCACAATAGCACCCTGTTCCCTTTCCCCCTTCCCATTCTGAAGACAGCACCAGAGCAGGGCTGAGCTGCTGTCAGCACAGCCCTGAGTGTAGACGCATGTTACTGAAGCCACTCCATTTTGGAGTGTCTTTAAACCCTCTTGGAATGACAGTTCAGATTTTCATGGGATCAGGCCCTTCTAAAGTGTTCTGCAGCCATGTACTTCTGTTTGGCTGCAGCTATAGAGAGCTTTCAGGGTTCAGATCAGGTGAAGATTGTCACTTCTGTCTGCACCTAGACTTAACTTTTAGCCTTAAGGTCCAGAAGGCAGCTCATCACCATTGTCAAAAAATCCCAGGGGAACTGGGGGATGATAATGGTAGGGGTGAAGAGCAGGGGCACCCCCTTGAGGACATAGTCTATACTGGGGGTAAACAACCCCCAGAGCGGATGCGCACTGGCATTTTGCTTGGCATATATGCCTTGGGGTGGAAGGTGGGAGAGTCATGAGGGACCCAATCCTTGATGTGATAGTGCAGCCCCAGCCCTTTCCACACCATTCACATCAAGACACATGCAGCCATTGCAGCAATGAGCCAGGCCAGGGCTCCAGGCTGGCTGTGGCAAGCAGCCAAGAGGCTGCAATTGGCTGTACTGGGGTCTGCAGAGTCCCAGCCAGGCAGCAGGTGCATGCATGCCTTGAGATGAATGATGGGGAAGGGGCCAGAGCTGTGCTACCACAAAAAGGATCAGGCCCCTCGCAGCTCCCTGTCATCTGGCCCTGGCATGCCAAAATCTTAAAGGTTGAGGTTGCGGGTGTTTTTGGCACTCTGCCCAAAAATGTTGCCAAACCCCAGTCTATGTTATCTAACCCATGAAGTTGCCGGAGCTCTCAGGAAGGGTGCGAGATGATGACCTATCACTCAGTATTACAAAAGTAATGTATTCAGGAGAGCAGATTCACAGAATTTTAGGGCTAGAAGGGATCTCATGAGATCATCAGGTCCAGCCCCTTCCTGTTCTGGGCAGGAAAAGCTGTTGGGATCAAATAACACCAGCAAGGTATGAAGATGTCCTGGGTAGGTGCTTGTCCCACCCCTCGCTGGGAGTCTATTTCAGGGTCTGGTCATATAAACTGTCTAGAAGTTTTTCCTCATCTCCCATTCCTGGTCAACAACCTTCCCACACAGCCTCTGGCCACCTGCTTGGAGGGATAGTTGTTCTCCTTGCTAGTAATGGAGAGACTGTCTTTGGTAGCCACTGCAAGTCATGGCTGCAGTCATGGTTGCTGAGCGTAGCTCCCCACTATCTGCAGAAAGGCCAGGAGAATTAACCCTGCAAGAAGGTGGCAAGGGTTCCCTCCTGTTGAGGAGTGGTATCAATGACATACATTGTTTAGGCCACAATTCAGCAGCATATGTCCTGTGAAACCTTTGAAACCAGTCTGTAGAACCAGCCATTGGACCCAGTGATCCTTGGCCACACCACATGGCAGCTGGGGCGTAGGCTTTGCCTATGCCATGCTCTGGTGGTGGGAAGAAGCGGCACTGGCAAGAGCAGCTTGGGCTGGGAGCACCAGCCTGCCATGGACCTCAGCAAGGTTAATCCAGTCTGCTGCTTCAAAAGCCTCCCTACCTATTGATTTATGCCACTAGACCCAGGAGCCTTAAGAAAAATGGTGCATTTTGTCCTAGTTGCTCCTTGAGGGCTGTCAGGGGTCCAATATTTTCCTAAAAGAGCCCCAACAAACTTTCATTTGGAAGAAATATCTTGGCTTGAATGGAGTTCAGGACTACTGATGAATGTGATCATCTTCACAGCTTAGAAAGGACTTTTTCCTAGTGATGAACAGTGCTGCATTGTAGCAGATGCCATGAGCCACAAGGGAAAGGTTAAATGATTCCCTCAGGAGCCAGGTGTCCTTGAACAAATGTTTTGTAGATATTTGAAGTGTCCATCAACTGTGGCAAGACACTTTGTAAGCAATTGGAAGGCTATCCACAAGCTGATGGGAAAGGCACCGATAGTACTTGTCCCCACACCAAACATGAAGTCCTTAATAGAAGAGGTAATGTCCTCCAGAATGAGCATCCACAATTTGAATATTCAGAAGTAATTGTGTACTATACATTAAAAAATGAAAAAATATCTTTCAAAGAGGAGAAATGAAGGGGAGAGTACCAGAGCGATGATGGAATTCAGTGCCAGGCTCTTGAATTCCACCCCCCACACACACACACAATTACTAGGAGGTTGATGTTGCAGGCAAAGATGTGCAGTATGGCATCCTGCTCATGCTGATAGGACCATTTATTGGCAGCAGACTGAGAGGTCAGTTGATGTAATCTCAGAAAGTGCACCCCCTGCTGTGGAAATAAGGGCCATTTGCTCATCTTGTCTGAACTCCTGTGTGTCACAAGCTGTAGATCAGTGCTAGTTACCCTTTTATCAAGCCCAGCAATTTGTGTTTAACTAAAGCACATTTTCCCTAAAGCACATCTTCCAGGAAGACACCCACATTTGATTTGAAGATGCTGACAGCAGGAGATAGAGGTTCCTCCACTGACTACACTAGTTGAGAATAAAAGTGAGGCTGTTTGCTGATTTGATCATTGGGATGAAACAGAAAAAGAAGCAAGGGAACAGAAAAAGGAACAAAGAGATGGTTTAGAGAAGCAGCCTTATGCTCTCTCTGACTTCCAGGTTCCTGTAGGTCAGGGAGGAGCTGAAATGCATGGCTGGTAGTGATTCTCGTTTTGTCTGTGTTGCATTTGTGCTTCAGCTGTATTAATGAACTAAATCTGGGTAGAAGACTTCCTTCCTTCAACAGTATCCCTCTTAGTGCCCATTTATAGAGACTGTTGGGCTCCATGGTTTAATCCAAATAAAAGATTCTTGCCTAATCACACTGAGATGAATTGCCCACTGCATGTAAAAGATTTGCTTTGCATACATTTTTTTTTTTTAAATGTTGTTTGCTTCTATTAAACTGCCCATTTTTA
The DNA here is from genome assembly GCA_030014935.1 of Caiman crocodilus. NCBI lineage: Eukaryota > Metazoa > Chordata > Crocodylia > Alligatoridae > Caiman > Caiman crocodilus. The sequence goes on along the minus strand of JAGPOW010000261.1, from coordinate 157,080,175 downwards.
GTGATTCCTTAACAATGTTTCTGTGTGTGTGTGTGTGTGTGTATGCATATGAAAGATTTGACCAGACTCACCAATCTTCTTTTTTTTAATAAACCAGCATAAAGTAGAATTTATTTACATAATGCAATGATCCATGAAGGTTACCATAACATCAAGGGACCATATTAACCGCTTGAATGGAATTCATTAGAAATTAACTACCACTTAAATTAATTTTCCCACATTCACAAGGCTGTAATGGCGGAAAAAGGAACCGTCCATCAGCATGTAGTGACAGGAGAGCTGTCACTGGTTTTATTTATAGGTGAATACATTAACCCGTGAAGCAGCCTTTTCATGCCAAATCCTGATCATGTGTACGCATAAGCTACTTCAAAAGACTTTTCTATTAATAAGTAATCCAACTTCAGTTAAACAGGAACTTGTCTTGTCTTAACATGCTCACCAGTGGTTTTATATGAGACTTGTCATTTTCTCACATATACAAGAGAAGAAATTGCTCATAAAAACTCCAGTAACTCCTGATATTATTTCAAAAAGTCCTGATAGTATTCCTATTATTAATTCCTACTACAATAAGATTATTTTCAGGAATTAATATTGCTATTAAATATAGTAGTATTATTGATAGTCTCTCAATCTGCTATCTTGAACGTTTTAGCCAATAATACGCTAACAAAAATAATTGGTTTTCTTCGATTCTCCTTGAATTTGTTGCATCTTCACCAACCTACCTCTACTGAAAATAAGTATGTGTGTGCATGTTAAATTCAGGGGGGATAATCAAGAGGGGACATCTATGGCACTTAGATTCCTAAGTGACGTCCATGCTTTTGAAAGTTTACCTGTTCATTGTTGTTACTTAATTTGGACTGGCAAAATAGTTTTAAAGTTCTGTGTAAAAAGTAAAAATACTTTACAACAATTGCTAGATCAGCATTTTAATCATTAGGTTGCATTAATGTATCGTTAGAAGCTTGTGACTTTTTCTGATTCTGTGATTTGTAATGCAATGTGATTTGTAATGCGGAAAAAGGTTTTCAAGTACTCTACATACTTGTTACTTTGAGTGCTTTTTTTAATGAATAATTGCCATTTAAATCTGTAGATGTTGAAGTGCTGGCATTTGCCAACTGATAATGAATTTCATTTTTTCAATGATATGAGAAGTCATTAGGAAAATACTGAATTGGATAGCTTTTTAATACCCTACTTTGCCCCTTTATTATTAAGCATATATAAAGAAGATATCTGGTGATAAAATTGCATCAAATTCTGCTGTATCCCAGCCACAGGCAACTGTTCAGGGGGCCACGGGGGTGGGGGGGCACGGGCCCCCCCTGAGTTTAGCCCCTGAAAATACTGGGGGGGGCCTGTTGATGCACCCCAACTCGGCCTGACCCTGAAGCATCTTTTTGCCACAGTGGCATGTTGGGGGGGGGAGGGGAGCACTAAGCTGCAGCATGTGGGGCTGGACCCCTCCAGCCCCTGAGAGAGCTTTTGGGCGTCGCAAGCCAGCACTCCCCCACCCCCTCCACATGGCTCAAAGGCTCCCTCAGAGCTATGCTTTCAGGCATCATGGTAGCAATTTTGTCTCAAAGCAAAACTTGCCCAAAAATGCAGGCAGAGTAGCCCCCAGCTCCACTTGGGTTTTTTTGAGTGGTTCTAAAGTGGAAAAGTTTGAGACTTGCTGATTCTTCTGGAGTGGGTATTAAGACAATAACAAGCTGAATGCTTAGTGATTTTCTAAGTAGGGAGCTCACAGAACATGGAGAACAGAAAAAGCAAGTTGAGCACTCCCTGGAAATAGTCACTTTTACACTATTTGGATTCTAAAGTCTAGTTCTCCTATGCTTTGTGTTTGATTGAAAAGGGACAAATCTATAGCTCATTTAACCATTCAAAGCAACTAAAACTAAAGGCTGCTTGCAACTGCATTCTGTTGCCTCTTGTGCTTGTTCTGCCAAGAGAACATAACATCTGAGGGTAGCTCAGGTCTCTTCACACACACCCTAAGTCCATGTTTCACTATTGTCAGGTACTAATAATGTACCTTTTCTTTAGCTTTGCAGGATGGTTTAGAGACAGTTGAGTTTGGACTTTTTCTGCTCAAAGAAGGCCAAGACTTTGGCCTCCTGTAAGAGTTCTGCCCCCAACACAAGCAGCGCAGTTCTGAATTATAGTACCGGAAGCAGCCACAGTGAGAGTGACACTCCAGATTGGGATGCCACATCATGCACAAGCACTCATACAAGCACTAGTATGGCTTCAGGTAGCAGATACCCTTGCTTTGGGCCAGATGCAGCTTTGCAGTATCTTAAGAAGGCCGTATCAGCCATAATTGTCTGGCAATAAAATAAGAAAATTCAGAAAAGAATGGTACAGTGATCACAGATGGCTTGAATACAGTGTCTGTCAGGACACAGTTTTCTGTTTCTGCTGCTGAGCATCACAACTTGACAGCCGGGGGAAAAAAATAGACAAAAAACCAAGCATACTTACAAACTGTAATACAGACTGTATTGTTTTGTGTTTGCCAAGGCATACCTTTGAGGGAACATGAGCGAGCTGATTCCACAAATCAAGGAAACTTGCAGGAATTGATGAAAGTGCGTAGTGAAGACAACAAAGTGATTCAATGGCTTATGATTAACCAAGAGAAGTTCTTCACCTACCTACACAGCTCCTGTCAAAATGAAATACTTGAGATTATGGCTTCACAAGTCCAGAATTCAATAGTAAAGGAAGTAAAGTAAGCTGGAGTGTTTGCCATAATTGCAGATGAAACAATGGATCTCTCCAGGCATGAACAAGTCGCTCTCATACTGCGATATGTAAACCAGTCCTTTGAAATACAAGAACAATGTATTGGCTTCTATAGGACACTGCAGACAGCTGCTACTTCACTTGCCTTACTGATCAAGATTACTTTGTCAGATTTGGTACTTGATATTTGCTCTAAGAAGTCAGTGCTATGATGGAGCTGCGTGCATGAGAGTACCCTATAAAGGTACATGGATACTTAGTGAGAATCCTTTAGCTTATTACATTTGCTGCTATGCTCATATATTAAATCTGTGCATAGTGGATGTGGTTTCTTGCACTCCCTCTGTCCAGAATGCCTTCACACTTCTCCACAAACTACAAACTTTTAA
>JAGPOW010000261.1:157015354-157055166 GCA_030014935.1 Caiman crocodilus | reverse complement strand
GTCCTGAATCGGTCCGAGTATGGCTTTGAACATGTGTCCCTTATTTTTCAGATATGCACGATAATCACTAGGTCCTCTGGCATTTTGAAGGGCCAGGTGTTCTCGGTCTCTCCTGCTGGAGCTGTTCCACTTTATGTAAAATACTTCGGAGACAGGGAGATCACCGGAATCAAGCATCGCTTCACGGGCTGTTAGGACAATCTCATAGGAAGCAAGACAACTGAGCACTGGTATCCATTCCCGTGACTGTTCCACCTTGTAGAAAACAATGTCACCAGAAAAGTTTTTTAAAGTACTCTCCAAACCCAACAGACTGATAGTTAGGGTTATTGCCTACTCCTCAGGCAGTTTGGTAAGCTTTAAAAAAACAGAAAACTCCCCACACAGCTGAAAACTTTGCCGAATCCAACCAGAATTCAGAAATAATTTAAGTATGACAAACTGTATTTTTTTTTTTTTTTTAGTGAATTTACTACTTATTGAAAAAGTGGCCGGTGAGTCTTGTATTCCTTGTTGCACAGTTGCCTGTTTTCATCTGAATGGGTGAAGGATGCTTTCTGTCCTAGGCTAGCTTACAGCCTGGTGGTTAAGGCAGTCAGCTGGGAGATGTGAACTTGATGACCCCTCAGGTCAAAGGACTGGAGCATAGAACTCCTACTTCCTGTGGGAGTTATCTCGCGCTGGGAGCATTATAACCGGTGAGCCACCAGGAACTCTCTTCCTAAAAAAGGAACCCCTTGCTCTAAGGAGTGGGCTCTGGGCTGTAGATTCCAAAGCGGGCAGAGATGCCTCCCTTGCAGCACTAATTAAGGCATCTAAAACCCAGGTTTGGGCAGGAGTTCAGACATGCCTCTGTTCTCTCAGCTAGGCCCAGGCAGCACCTGCTCAGCGCACAACTATTTTGATTCGCCCTTCTGAAGCTCCATGCTCTCCCCAGGCATTATAAATGGAGCCAAGATGCCTGACTCTGGGCTTTACCCCACAACCCTGGGGCTCAAAAGTTAGGAGTTGCAACACCTGCACCCTTTCCTAGATCTGGCCCTTATCCATATCTGCCTAATTAGGTTTGTATATATAAACACACAGAGGGACCTTTTAGTGCATAGACACTCTACATAACCCTTCAGTGCAAGATTTTACCCTGACTACAATATACATGCCAGCTATTTCAGCAACGCACCGACATACTAGCAGCATTTAACTCTCACCACCATACCTCATTCTACTGCAATCTCTTTTCTAGTGACCAATAATCATTTTCCCTGATTTATACAATGACTCGTTCATATACTACCCTGAGGCTCTTGCTTTCTTGTGTTTTCTATTTTGAAGGGTTTACAAGTCTGCCCAGTGCTGCTACCAGATCCCTCACTTGTAGAGCAGCATATGGTGAGGGTGTCTATATTCCCTTTTCTTGTTATTTTGTCCCTTGCCTCATTATTTTAATTCATAGTTGGAGAGTTTAATTCCCTCCATGCCTACCCACAAGTTGTGTATTGTCACCAGATTTAATTACTATATGCACTCATCTCTTTCTGCTCCATTGCTGTCCAAGCTGTACAAAACTGGCCTTGATAACCAGACTTGTGCATCCATTGGTCCACATCCAGATCTGCTACCATTCACAAGGAATCACTGTCCGCTAACCTACAAACCAGGATACATCTATGCTCTACTCACTTGTTTTCAGGGGCATAACAGGGTAGTTCCATGCTCTGGGTAGCCACAGCACACTGGTCAGTGCCAGTTACTGCACTGCCAGTGGCAACAACACACTCAGACACCAGCTGCAGCACTGGCTATTTTTTATGTCCTACCTTCTTAAAGCCGCATCCAATACTGCTGTGCTGGTCACTCCACTCAGGTACACTACTGCTTGTAGTCACTGTTGTGTGTCCATATAACATGCAGTCACATGAGCTTTACATGAGCTAGCTCAGGTACAGCCCACTAGTGCTATTTATGTGATTTCACTAATATTCTTGTATGCAAGATTTTTTGGCACTGCCAACCTTGAGTAGAATTCTGTTTCACCCAGTGAATGATCGAAGTGTAGCTTGTGACTGGCTTTTCAGTTACCCTACTGCAGTGTAGGACTAAGTCTATTACCCTCTCTGGGCATCTAAGTGCCCCATTATAGGAATAGAATTGCCCTTTTGAACTGCACAAATGTGTTCTTATTCCCGTAATGGAGGCACTTACCCAGAAGGAGTAGTAGCATTACTCTTACACTTATTTTTGCAAACTCAGCAATGCAGCTCTTAAAAACATAAAATCCAGCAGTTGCACTGGCTACCTGCAAGGATAAACTTTCAAACCTAAATAGACCCTTAAGTTTGTTCATGGTCAGAATTGTATTTACCTTTGGCTGCATTGCCATCTGCTTGTAGGCTTGGGACAAACTGAGTTTGGCAGACTAGTCCAACTGCCAGTTTTGCAGCTGCAACTTGTGGTTTAGGAATTGCATGCCTATCCATTTCTAGACAGGGCATTGTGGTGACGTTGGAGTCCCACATACAGTTATACCACCATCACCTGTTAGAGTACACCCAACTGATCCAGGTATGGATACCTGCAAAAACCTCAAAAAGCAGTAGCATGAATCTCATCCAGAAGCTGAGTATAAGGGCTTAGCTACACCCGGCAGCACCATGTCTTGGCTAAGAGTGTTCCCAAGCACACCCTACCCACTCACACCCGCTCCCAGTCTCCAACCTGGAAGCTGCCCTGGGGCCATCTTCAGTGGCTGCACTCCAGCATAACCAAGACCCAGGCCGTGCAAGCAGAAGCGAGTGGGTGGGGCAGGCTTGGAAACAGCCTATCCAGAGCAGGCTGTTACTACCTTGTATATACCCAGTGTCCAAGGCTCGATGGCTAACTCTGCAGACCCCCAGCTATTTAGAGGGAAATCAGTAGCACTGAGGACCCAAGCTAAGTTCCTACACCAGTAGAAAACCTCCCTGAATGGAGTGTTACTATTTTGTTCCTTCATCCCAACCACTGTAGGCTTTAGCCATTTTTATGGGGCCCCTCTGCCTTGGCACTCCTCAGGTGCCAGGAGAGGGTTCTTTCTTCTGTGGGGAGATAAACCTGGTTGAATATAGTATCAGACTTAACTGATTTGGCTCAAAACCAGTTTATGCAATGTCTGTTCCAGACCCTTTGCTGGTTTAAGTTAAACCAGAGTCCCCCAGCATCCCAGCATGCTCTCAGGGTTGGGTGGGGGCTCTCTGCTCCACAGCAGAGCTGACCCCTCCCCTCTGTTTCCTGGCTGGAGCTCGGCACAAACTGCAGGCATCCCTGCTCTCCACTTCCCCTCCCCATCCCCTCTGCCTTAGACATCTCTCAGTTATCTAGCATGTCACATACTGGCTACTTTCCTGTGCTGTGGCAGATGGGACAAAGGCAGAATCAAAACGGAACTAGTAATGTCCCTCTGTTGTTTTCTTAATGAGGTGATTAACACTGAGTTAGGGGTGATACACATTGTTACCAAGTCCCTGCTGGGCTGATCAGACGTGCCTCTCCCCCCCCCCCCAAATCAGAACATCCTGCTGGGGCCTGGCCATGCCCCCTTCAGCTCTGCACTATGGAAGGAAAGGGAGGGCTGCACTAGCGCTCCCCCCAGCTTCTAGCCTGAGCCCCTGCAGGCATGTGCCTGCATTTCTGGGATGTCTGTACATTACAAACTGATTTAGCCTAGCCAGGTTAGAGTAACCTGCAAAGATTGACTCGATTTAGGATCAGAGTTTTTGATTGTCTGTGTCTAGCCCAAGAGGTGCTAACAGTTAGCTCCTCACTCCTCTAAGGCTTCTGGACCCAGGGTACTCCTAAGCTACAGTCAGTGCAGTGTGGGTAACACTCTTTTGTAATTCTGTAATAGGGCATTCATTTCCCTTACTCTTACCCCAGGAAAATTTCCTTTTTACCCACCCTCAGAAATTGTGGACTTCATAGTACCACATCATTTTCCATTTCATTCATGCCATGTGGGGCATGATGTGCTTGTTCATTTTCTATTATACATATCTTTTTGTGCAGCAGTATAACACCCTCATCTCTTCTTTCAGATGACACCTTCCTTCTGAGCCTTGCAGTCATGTAGCCAGTTCAGTGGTGCATACCTTTGGGCACCAGCTGCTTTCTCTTGGCTTATGCCTCAGTGCGATAAAGGAAACCCAGGAGACATGCCCCTTCTTTCCTCACTTCCACCACAGATTCTTATTAAAGAGTCACTGCTTCTGCCAATGTGATGTCTCTAAACAGCAGAAATGTGCCTCCATTCATTGTGTTTTGTAAGATGTTCCTGCCTTTGTCATCACCATCACCTTCAGCCTGTTGGCACCCTTCTTCTAGGCCCAGCACAGTAAAGTCAATTTACTTTCTAATTTTAGTATATTTCCCTTCCTGGTTTCAAACAACAGAGCTGACATTGCTGCTCCTTCTAGTGGCAGCTCCTTTTTTATATATAACACACAAAAGTCTACCTCTGTCTCAGATTTGTTTGTTTTTTTTAAACTCTGAAAACACATTGATCTCTGAGAGCTTCTGTCAAATAATTACCAAAATAACAAATTGTAGACAGGTTTTTTAGGCATATCATCATTACTATACTTTCTTCTAGCTGATTTCTGGGATGCAACTGATATTATACTGCTAAAAAATAAATGCTAAGGCCCCTAGGCCCAGATTTTATTCTGCCTATTAGGTGCAAAACTAAACTCTGGTAAATAAGTGCAATCCTATCCCTGCTCAAGTACCTGAAACACAATTAAAGCAAAAAATGGGTGGGGCCTCCTTCTTGCTGCTTTTCTGTGACTTCTGTAAATATTATGGGTCAGATGACAGTATGTTTGAAGATGACACCAAGACGGGGGGAATTGTAGATGCACTAGAGGGTAGGGCTAGGATTCAGAGAGACCTAGAGAAATTGGAAGACTGGACCAAAAGAAATCTCATGAGGTTCAATAACGAGAAGTGCAAAGTCCTGCAATTAAGACAGAACAATTCCATACACCAGTAAAGGCTGGGGACTGACCAGATAAGCAGCAGCTCTGCTGAAAAGGACTTGGGAGTTACAGTGGACAATAAGCTAAATATGAGCCAGCAGTGTGTCCTTGTTGCAAAGAAGGCTAATGGTATACCAGGCTGCATTAGTAGTAGCCTTGCCAACAGACTAAGGGAAGTGAATCTTCTCCTCTATTCAGCACTTGTGAAGCCATATCTGTAGGACTGTCCAGTTTTAGGCCCCACACTACAGAAAGGATGTGGACAAACTGGAGAGACTTCAGCAGAGGGCAACAAGAATGGTCAGGGGTCAGCATATAACTTCTGAGGAAAGGCTGAGGGAACTTGGCTTATTAGTCATGGAAGAGAGGTCTGATGGGATTTAACAGCAGTCTTCAAGTACCTGAAGTGGGGATTCCAAAAAGGATGGAGCTAAACTGTTCTTAGTGGTGGCAGATGACAGAACAAGGAGCAATGGTTTCAGGTTGCAGCAAGGGAAGTTTAGGTTAGATACAAGAAAAAACTTTCTCACAAGGAGGGTAGTAAGCACTGGAGCAAATTATCTAGAGAGGACATGTATACGACCAGATCCTATTCCATGTAAAATCAGTATTGTGTGTGTATTCAACATTATATTCCTATTCCATGTAAAAACATTGTGGGAGGGGGGGAGGTCAGAGCCTTTCCTACCTACTAGGCATCTAAGTGAATAGGATCTGGCCATATATACCTATACATACACATTAATTTATATATATTTATATATACTTTATAATGTGCAATTATAATTCATCACTATTATTCATGCATATACATAATTTATATAATTTGTAAGGACAGGGTTTTTTATAATTATATAACATAGAATCATAGAAAATTAGGGTTAGAAGGGACCGGAGGAGGTCATCTAGTCCAAACCCCAGCTCAAATCAGGGTTATCCCCAACTAGATCATTCCAGCCAAGGCTTTGGTCAAATCAGGCCTTAAAAACCTCCAAGAATGGAGATTCCACCACCTCTCTAGGTAACCTGTTCCAGTTCTTCACGACATTCCTAGTGAGAGAGTTTTTTCCTAATAGCCAACCTAAATCTCTCTTTCTGAAACTTGAGACTATTGTTCCTTGTTCTGTCATCTATCACCACTGAGAACAGGTAGTATCCATCCTCTTCAGGTAGTTAGCACTAGCTATCAGGGCCTGAGCACTAGTAGTAGTGAGGCCTTCCTGCTGTCTCTTTGGCTTAATCCCATTTTTTCACATACCCTTTTAGAACTAGCTGTAGCAACCTCATAGAAACATAGACTGCACTTTCCCTGGGTTCTTTCTATTCTAGGATATTATCTGTAACAACAGCCAACTCCAGAAACTATTAGGGTAGGTGCAAAGTCCTGCCTTGGGTGGAAAAACTTTTGCTTAGGAAAGTCTCATATTCATCCTCTTATAACTAGGGCCTGGTTTAAATAGCAATTCCACATTTTTCATGAAAATCACAAAATTAAGTGATTTTCATTAAAAATGTGGTTTCCAATGAAATGCCATGATACAGCTACTTGCTGGGGAGTATCATGGCATTTTGTTGCAACAAGGTGGCTACTGAAGACTAGAGAAAGCATCCCCCAGCCAGCAGAAAAAGCCTAGCAGCCCAGGGGAGGGGGGAAAGGGTTGCAAAAGGGATGAGGAAGAGATAGCTTGGGGATGAGCAGGTGAGGGGCTGTTTGCTTCTCTGGTTAGGAAACCTGGGGAGTAGGGGGTTGGGGGCACCTGAGGGCTGCCTTGGCAGATGTCCCTGAAACCAGGTAGGGATGGACTGTTTGCTCCTCTGGATGGGAAAACTGGGGCAACAAGGGTTGGGAGGGGGAGAAAATACATGCACAGACAAGCAAATAGCCCCTCCCCTATCCAGTGCCAGCCCCCAGGTACCTCCAACCCCCTGTTGAGGTGAGGGGAAAGGCATGAACTTTTCAGCGGTGATCAGAGGTCCTGGGAGCAAGGCCCCAGCTGTTAAAATTAAACCTGGTCCTAAACAAGGCTGTGCAAAACTTTGGATGGTGATTTGATTTGGAGGAGATTCAGCCTGATTTGGTGGCCGAATCTCCAAATCAAATCAGAGGACCAATTTAAAGGTTCAAATTGATTCAAAGCTCTCTGAATCTTTGGAAAAAATTTAAAAAGTCCTAGTGCTCACCAAGTGCTGCTGGACATAGGGGTGATCCCTGCTGCCCCCCACTGCCCCACACTGCGTGGGGGGCTCTGCACAAGCCCTGAACCACCCTCTCACAGTACTAGCCGAATCTCTGAATCAGATTTGGCCAAATCAAATTGGGACGGTGATTTGAATCACCAAATCAAATCACTGTTCCCCGAATCAGCCAAGTCTAAATCCGAAGTGAATACTAGCCGCTTCACACAGGCCTACTAAACATGCCCCCTCAGCCAATTGGGAGATGTGGAGTGGGAGGGGTGCCGTGATCTGAGCATGAAAATAGCAACCCCCACCATGATCACACCACAATATTAATGAGCTGAGATCACAATTTAAATCAGGCCCTATTTATAACTAGGAAATGGCATAATAAAGTTTGCAGCTGTATATCTCTTCCCAAGCTTTTTTCAGTCTTTTACTACTATATTTTAAAATATATAATATCCATTTTCCTTTGTGGTTTTGGCCTTAGGATCATTATATAATCATACAATCTTTGTGTTGGAAACACTGCTGTACCAACAAAGCCTCATGCCTGGGGCAAAACCCAGAGCAGCCACCCATCCTCACCCCATGCACAGATACTGTGGGCACATAACCCCCCGCCATGCTTGCCCAAGAGTGCACATGGTGGCAGGAGCCACCCTCTCCCCATCCCAGCGCCCAGCCCTGGCTGGGCAGTGCCTGTTGGCGCCCCTTCACTTTAGTTCCTAGGGCAGTCGCCCCGCTCACTCCCTCCTTCCTTCCCACCCCCCACATTACTGCACTGGTTGGAAGGGATCTCAGAAGTCATCTAGTCCAACCAATACAAAATTCTGTAGTCCAAACCCGCGTTTGGTAGATGCCTTGTTGGCCCCTTCTCAATCGCCTATGAAGGAGATTTCTATACTTTTCCTGGTCAACTCATTCCTACTGTCCTACTGTTCCAACAGTTAGAAAGTTTTCCTGACATGAGCCAAATCTGTTTGCTGCAATTTTCCCCTGATGAAGCACTGTACATTCATTTTCACTGAATTTTATTTTGTTGTCTATAGCCTAGTTTTTCTCCCTCTTCTTTATGGCAGCCTTTCAAAAATTGGAAAACTGGTATCACTGACTTTCTTCTAGACAAAACTTAAATAGTTCCTTCCACTTTTTCCCCACACCTTGCATTCCAACCCACTTATGGTCTATCTCATTCAACTCTGGATTCTTTCTAAGCTCTTTATATCTTTCTTCAAATGTGGTGTCCAAAACTGGCTGCAGTAACTCGGGTAAGGCCCACCACTACTTACTAGAATTGTATTATTGCATCCCATGGCTTGCATCCAGTGCTTCTTTTAATACAACCAAATGTGCATTCTCTTTTCTTACAGCAACTTTACACTAATAATTTTTGTTGGGTTTGTTGTTATCCACCATAACCCCAAGAGCCACAGTAGTGCTACTGCCAAGCCAGTTATGCCTCTGTGTATGACACCTTACTTCATTTGTGTTTAATCTTTGTTAAATTTCATTTTTCTCTATCTGTCTTCAATTTTTCAAGTTCCTTTTTAGATTTTGGTCCCATCATCTAAATTATTTGCAAACACTCACACTTTTGTAGCATCTGCAAATTTGATCAGTATTCTATTTAATTCTGTATCCCAGTCACTAATAAAAATGTTAAACAGCACTGGGACCAGCTCAGACCCCCGTGGAACTCACTGCAGACATCCTGCTGCTCTAACATTGATCCATTTATAGTTACTCTTTGCTGGGTAGGATTTGTTCCTAGCAAAACCACATTGGCTGCCAGTGATAATGCCTTCATTGCCCTGATATTTATAAATGGAATGTTTTGTAATTCACTTCAGTAACTTTGCAAGTACTGAGGTTAGGCTGATCAGCCCATAATTCCTTGGGTCCTCCTTTTTCTCATTTTTAAAGATGAATACTATGTAAGTCCTTTTTCAGGCCTATCCTTTTCATCATCTATGATGACTTTCAAATATTGCTTAGTGGTTCTGAGACTTCTTAGCTAGTTCCTTAATTTCCCTTTTATCATCATCTGCAGATTTTCCCTTTTATTTAGATTAATTTTGCTAATTGTCTCATCACAGATAGATGATGCTTTTATGTTTCTTCAATCCTCAGTCTCTTTAGTTCACTAATGAATCTGTCTATATTTTCTCCCAATGTTTGTTTCCACATGGAAAAATCTATGTCTTTCAAGGGTCTCATTCTATTTGGCATGCAACACTCCTCAGATCTGGACAGTATTACACTTAACTACATATTTTACCTTTCTATAAAGGGAAAGATGTTAAATGGAGCCAGGGCTTCCTCCTGCACAATATTCAGGAAGATAGTGAAAAATGATAAAGTGAAATTATTTTCTACCCCAGTGACCACTCAAATCTTTGTCTGAATGCCCTCCAGTTCTCTGCTATATTGCTCGACAGTAGAAGGGCTGGTGAAAGTTGCAGTGTTTCCATGATTAAGGGCATGTCCAAGTGAGCACACACGTGCCTGTTGCAACATCTCTAACTAGTTTTGTGATGCAGCAAGAGGCACAATGGGAACAAAAAAATATTCTCCATGCAGGTTCTAAATTTGATACCTGGAAATCGAGGTCCTGCCAAAGCATCTCTATGGTACCCCTGCTGCCCCAGCATGCTGCCTCAGCCTGCTGGGGCAAACAGGAGTGGGGCAAAAGTGTCGCATGACCCAACCCCAGGTGCTGTCCCTAGTAAATAGAGACAAGGGGATAGAGGAACTGTGTGTTTTTGGTGGGGAGGGGTTGTGTGGGGGGGGGTTGTGGGGAGGGAGTTGTGGGTGTGGGGTTTCTGGTGAGCGTTTGAGAGGGGGTTGCCACATGCCCACACTAGCAGGCCAGGCTGACAGGTGCCATGTGGCACAGGTGCTGGCCCCAACCTTCAGCTCCCCTTAGTTGCAGGTCCAGGAGGAGCTGGGCAAGGTCAGTTTGCCCCAAGTGACACATCTTGCACTACACCAAAGTGTATGTTCTTAAGTACAGAGTCCCCACTGCTTTGATGGAGGAAAAAAAGCGTGGCACATAGCACAGATCATAAGTACTACCTCAAATTATCTTGGTCCCTTACATACTACCTGTAAGAGAGAGGCTAGCCTTGGGAAGGTGGTGTGATGGAGTAGGGCATGCACATCTCAGTGACTGAGGCAGATGTATGTTTGTAGCTAGAAAGAAGCAGCCAAAAACATAGCTCACAAAATTGTCAGTTAGCCCATCTGCCAAACTTCTGAGATTGTCTAAAAAATGTTATTTTTATTTGCATTTGGGTGTTTGAATCTTCAGAATATTTTGGGGTCATATTTTCAGGTGTTTTTCTACAAGTGTAAGGAAGAAAGAAAAGCACTCCATTATTTTTAATGGAAGTTGAGATATTCTTCAATCCACACAATCTCAGGAACTGCTGCTTTAAGAAAACCTCCAACAGCAAGAGAAATTAATAAAAAAGTATCAGGGTTTTTATCCCCTGCCTTGCTCTCAAACTCAACTACTTCCCTCCCCATCTCCAGTACCTTCTTTGTCTCCTGCCCCCAGCCCATTCTCTGTAATCACCTTCTCTTACGTTTTCTCTCCACTCCCCACTGCAGAATCTTAACCCTCTCTGCCAAAGTCTCCTGTGGCCTTCTCTGTGTTCTCCTAAGGTGCTTGTACATGTGATGGGGATTTAGTCATCAGGGTTTTCTTCTATGCCCCCTAAATTGAAATGGTGGGTTTTTTTAATTGAAACCCACCATTTCATTTTTTCTGTCACTTTTATGACAAGGGGCCTGCTCCTTTTTTTTGTTTGTTTGCCAAACTCAGAGCCTGCCTGCCGCTGGGGGGGGGCAAGCTACCCATGTGCAAAGCAGCCCCTGAGCTGTGGGGGGTCCCTGTTCTTCCCTCCAGGGTGGTGGCACCCCCTGGAGCTGCCTGAGCAGGCTGCTAGCAGGCTGGGTGCTGCTCTAGCTCATAGGCAGCACCTGGCCCAATCCTACTCTTCCTAAAGCCCACCTGGGGAGCAGCAGCCAGCAGGCTTCCATCAGGTGAGCTTGGGGAACAGTTGGATCAGGTTGGTTGTTGCCTCTTAGCTGGGGCAGCACACAGCCCACTAAAAGCCCACTTGGGCAGCCCTGTGGGGGTGCTGCTGCCATGAAAGGAAGGACTGAGGCCCTTCTGCAACTCGGGCTGCTTGGCCTTCCAGCAATTAGCCCCCATCTGCAGGAGAGGCAGGCAAGCTACACCAGGGGGGAAAAAAAGGATTGGGTCTCTCGCTACTTCTGCCTTCACAGGCACCTGCTGAAGGACAAAGTGGTGAGGGGCCCAATCTTTTTTTTGGCAGAGCCTGCTTGTCTCTTCCACAGCTGAGGGGCAAGCTGACAGCTGCATCATTGCAATTTGCAATGTTGCAAACTAAACTACATCCAGATATAGTTTAGTTTGCAATGATGCAGACTCATCTAAAACCCCCAAAACTGGCACATGTGTAGTGTGTGATGCCAATAAGCCACACAAATGACATTTTCATCACATATACATCATAATGATCATCACATGAGCAAGTGTCCCTAGTTCCTATATTTCCCTGCCTCCTCATCTTCCTGAGTAGCCCTCTAGCCATAAAGTCCAAGTGGTGTTCATCATCTTGGAAGTCAACATAACTTCATTTTGAAAAAGCAGCCATCTTCACTAGACATTGCCAAACTTGCCCTCACTTTTAAAAACCTTTAAGAAATGGCAGTCATCTTGTCTGAGGATGGTTTCAATATTGCCACACCCCAAAAGTCTGAAAAATCAGGAGTCCAGCCCTCATACAATTAGCTCCAAACTATATAGTGAACTCCCCTCCCCAAAAAGTTTTAATCTCCTCCTGTCCACTTCAAAGTGTGTGTGTATGTGTAAGAGAGAGAGAGATGGAGTTCCAGTGTTGTCAGTACTCCTCTGCTGCAGGGCCTCCTGCTGAAAGGCCCAATTAAAACCAAATTGCATAGCATTAGTATAGAATGCTGCTTCATCATACAGGGATTTCGCAGCTTCTCCCCAACTCCCAGATTAATTAATACTGTGGCCAATCCAGAAATTCATAATATACCACCAGCCTTCCCACTAACTTTACCTATTGCTCCCCAGTACACCTCTTCTTCTGCAGCTAAAGGGGTTCTTCCCCTCTGATCCCATGCCTGAGAGAACAGCTGCACTGCAGTTAACTTCTCCCTCTTTCCTGGCCTGGTGTCCAGGAATGGAGCAGAGAGCAAATTTGCCTATTGTTCATGGGATGCATAGGGTAAGAAGAAAGCAAGTGCCACACTGAGCTGTAGGACTTCTCTTTTCTCTTCCCTTTCCTTTGGAAGACACTTTTGGATAGGGAAGGCTGGAAGTATGCAGAAAGCTGTTCCTGCCCTTATAGCTGCTTGGGGACTATTTACTAAATATTTTTCCACAGGAAAATATCAACTCATCATCAGAATTTCCCTGTTTACAAATGTCCTGATCTTATAGAGAAGGGTGGCAGTGAACTCCTGTGTTCACTAGTGCCACCTTAGGGCATGGGTCCTGGGTCCCAGGCCCCAGTTTGAAAGAACTCCAGGTCCCCTCAGCCAGTGCCAAAACAAGTCTGATGTAAAATGTGCCCCTGCACAAGCAGAAACATTCAGGGGCACAGAGTGGAAAGAGAGCCAGAGCCTGAGCACACTAATGTGCCAAAACTCAAATAGACGAATATGTGAACCAGCAGATGTGCAACCTACATGACTTTAGCAGTATTTTGCATTGGTGTGGTGTCTGCGCAACTGGTTCTCTTCATAACTTTACACTAGGGTGTTGTGCATGTAAGTACACAGCTTGCTCTAAGCCACTTGATCACAGACTGGGTCCTGCTTATATGGATGTTTGCCGGTGCTGGGAGCCATGCTAATCTAAGTAAGTTGGGGTGAGGGGAGGGGCAGGAGGGATTTGGGGGGCTTGCAGGCAATGTTCCCTCTAAGGAGTAGCGGTCCATAAGCGCGCTGCCTCGGTCCA
Source organism: Caiman crocodilus (assembly GCA_030014935.1). NCBI lineage: Eukaryota > Metazoa > Chordata > Crocodylia > Alligatoridae > Caiman > Caiman crocodilus. The sequence goes on along the minus strand of JAGPOW010000261.1, from coordinate 157,041,954 downwards.
GCATGGGACACTTACCAAAGGGGGCTGAGGCTTGGAGGCCAGGTGCTGGGGCTGGGGCCGGGGACTAAGGGTGGGATCTGGAGCTGAGAGGCTGGTGATGGGTCCAAAGGCTGGAACTGAGAGGCTGGAAGCTGGGGGCCGGGGGCTGGAGCCGAGACTTGGTGGGAGGCTGGAGCTGGGAGCCAGAAGCTGGGGGGCTGGAGCTGGGGGCCAGAAACTGGGGGGCTGGAGCCGAGAGGCTCGGGATGGGGGGCTGGAGCTGGGGACCAGAGGCTGGGGGGCTGGAGCTGAGAGGCTCGGGATAGGGGGCTGGAGCTGGGGGCGGGAGGCTGGAACTGGGAGCTGGAACTGGGGCCTGGGGCCAAAGGCTGAAGCCAGGGGCTGGCGTGTGCTCTGCTGGCTTGGGGAAAGTGCCCTGCTCCACCACATCAGGGCTGAGGAGTGGAGCAGTTCCCCAGAGCTGGCAGAGCCCATGCCAGCCCCCAGCTCCAGCCTCCATCTCTGCCTTGCCTCACCTCAGGGAGGAGCCACTGCCTGCCCCAAGTGAGGCTCCGTTGGCTCCCAGTGGATTGTGTGTTACATGACTGTTGTTACACATGGTGGTGTGACATGTTCATAGATTTTTTTCAAAACCTTAACAGGGTGGAACAGAATAACATTTATGGACCTAACTCTATTTAGATGCACACTGGATGGTATAGGATCTGACCCATGTGTCTGAAATTGAAGCTCAGAAAATGGAAACTGCAAAAAATAATTAATTCTTAATCTCATGGGGGGAAAAAAACTTTTGTCAAGAATTTCAATTATAATTAGAACTGTTTTATTAAAAAAATCCAAAAATATGTTTTTCAACTAAAAAGTTGAAATGCCTTTTTTCTTAATGTTTGGAGATTATATCATTAAAGGGACCTGGAATAAATCTACACAGATAATTTTCAAATTATGCAGGTTGAACACTGTATCACTGTGTCAGTTATTTTCATATATGGTGCTGCAACAGTTCTGGCCAAATGCTTTATTTAAGTTTGTTTGATATAAAAGTTTTCTTCCTTTGTCTATAGTTACAAAAAAAATTTGCTTAAATGGAGAACAAACTGTATATTTTTTAGGTTGTATGCCTTTTTTCATGATATTTAGATACCACAGGAAACAATTAATATATAAAAATAATATAGTTGAATAAATAATAATGACTGAATCTCTCAGCACTCATCCCCTTGAGGAAAATGTCCTCCTGTAGAGAAGACCAGCACAAGAGAAATGCAGCATTTAACTCTCATGCCAGTTCTTAAAACAGGACTTAAGTGAAATTTCACTTGTGCATGAGCTTTCCCCTAGCCTCCTGTAGTATGAGTGCATGTTCTCATTTGTGTACAAAACATTTTTCACATCTAAAGAGAGAGTTTTGTGGGGGTTTCCCATTAAAGTTCAACAGCACCTCACTGCTTTAACATTTAAATAAAGCACAGCACCTCCTTCATTCTGCAGTGGTTGAAAAATCTCAGAAACAATAATGTTTTTATCTGCTGCACATTTTTATGTTTCCAAAGAAGTAACATGACTTAGCTTGTGTTTAACTGAAAAGTATAAGTGGGCCTGGTAACAAATAAATGTAAGTTGTATAGGCTGGGAGCCTTGGGACACATATTACTTATACATATCTTGTTGGTAGCAGCACATAAATACTGCACTAAAGTCTCCATTTGTAATTTGTGCTGAACATTTCTGAACATATGAAATATGAATTACATTTTGTAATGGTCCTTTGTGTGGCAGTCTAGTGGGAAAATATTGTTCTCCATGAGACAAACTAAATTGCAATGGTTCCTGAAGGGACTTGACTTTTGTACAAGAAAATACATTTAATCTGACATGGTTACTCTAATGATCTCTTGTGTTATCTTTTATTGAACACAAAATGAGGTACAGCCATCAAAGTTTAGCATACTTCTGAGTGCACTGTCATTAGATTACCAATATGGGGCTAAAGGGAATTAAACCGACAGAATTTACTTAATTCTACACACTTTTGGATGTAATGCCTGCAACTTTAGGTGAACAATCCATAATGTTCATCATTTAGAGGAGGTAGGGCACAATTTGTACATGATTCTAGTATTTATTATCAAATCTAAAATAAGTTATATACAGTCTGTGGCTTTATGATCTATCAAAGAGAAGCAGGTAATCTCTATCTAATTCACAAGTGGCAGTAATATTTCTCAATCAAACAGGTGTTTTAGGGTTATTTAACTAACACATTTATATTCCAATAGAGAAAATGCTATGTGAGTATTAAGTATTATTATTGGTAGTTTTATGGCTAAATTTAGGTTTTGAGTCAATTTCATATGAATTACTAGCAATGCCATTAGCTACCATGGAAGTTTTACTAACTCAAACCAGAGTTACTGAGAGCAGAATTATTATTTTGATATACTGTATTTATTTGAATATAAGACAAGGTTTTTTCTCCAATCAGCATGGGGGGAAAAAGCTCTTCATCTTACATTCACATACAAGAAAACCATGTTAAATACATTACCTATCTAAAGCAGCACATGCTCAGTAATGGAAACCAGTTATGAAGTTAATTAAAATGCAGTAAACCCTAAGCATGACTAGAAAATACATGGCCTATATTGGGCAAACATGCTGATGGGAACCTACCACAAAGCTAGGTTAGTGCAACCCATCTGAATAAGTAACATGATAGTGCCCATTGCACTCAGTCCCCTCTCTGTTTCAGGTCATAGTGAGCCACTACACTGCATACATTTCAAATTTCTGTTCACTCCCACAGCTGAGATGTGTCTTTCTGTCCCATTTGCATGGATTGCTGTTTCTTCACCAACATTAGATGCCTGGCAAGCATCCCCAAATAGGGCCCCAAACAGTTCACCCAGAATCCCTTTGTCAGTCCCTCTTTTAGCTTGTCACATGTGATTAGTGTGATTCTGCCCTCCACAAGGCGAAGGCAGACCAGGTTGCCCTGCACCTCAATTGCATTGAACTTTTTAGGGAATTCTAGGGCTCCTGATGAGAACACCAGGTTCCAGTCATGGGGCGGGGCTAATTTCATTTGAATCATTTGAGGGGTTGGGTATCTAGAGTACACAAACATACTGAGCAGTGTTGTGCTATGGGGTCACCATAGCACAACACATAGGTTTTACAAGGTTTGTTGGGTGAATTTCATATCTTTTATTAGACCAACCCAAATAGTTAGAGAATATTTATTAAGCAAGCTTTTGGGTTCAAAAACCCTTCATCAGGCTAAGGAGGTTTCAGCAGTTGGTGTAGAGCACACACCAACTGCTGAAACCTCCTTAGCCTGATGAAGGGTTTTTGAACCCGAAAGCTTGCTTAATAAATATTCTCCAACTATCCACGTTGGTCTAATAAAAGATATCAAATTCACCCAAGGAATCTTGTCTGCCTCTGCTGTCAGACCAACACGGCTACAACCTAAATCCCTACAACTTATACATAACATGCTTAAAGGTCTCCATGAATCTTCCCCCTCTACATGTAATGCATCCCCATATAATACTAACTTTGGCAGTTTAGTTCAACCCATAGTTAAAGCGCATTTTAACAGGTCTCTATTAGTCTTTGTGTTGGCTTTTTAGTGCTAAGTGATCTTCTCCATATCTCTGCATTCTCAATCCTTATTGGTTCATCTAGTTTGGCTCCCTTGTTCAGATGGCTATATTTGATATATATGTGGTTCAGTGTTTGTTTGGTTTCCTTGTTCAAATGTTTCTACTTCTCTGCCATTTTCAATCTCCTCTGTTATTTCTTGTTGCCTTGTTAGCTCTGTTTCCTTTGGTGAATCTTATGCTGCTTCTTTTCTCCCCTTTACAAGCTGCAAGTGTCATCTGTTCTTTCTTAACACCTGTCCTTCTGGTGTGACTACTTTATAGGATCTGGGAGCTACTTGATGGGAAACTAGTGCTTTTTGTTTTCACATTTGTCATCTGAAATAAGCACCATATTTTTGATGTGCAGTTGTAGTAACTCCCTGGAACCCCTGTCATAGTACCATTTTTGCTTGAGGTTTGTCAATTTTTAAAAATATTTTCATGTCTTCCTTTACATTCTGATGAGCATCATCAACAGGATTTGGTGACTGGGTTTTGAGTTTCCTGTTAAACAGCATTTCTGCTGGAGTTTCATAGGTGTTGCCCTGTAATTTAAAAGCAACAGGTAAACATTGGTGTGTGAATCTGTATTTTTTTTCAACAACTTCTTCACTATTTGTGCTCCTTTTCCACCAGACTTTGGACTGTGTGTATTTAGGACCTGAAGTGTTGTGATGGAATCCACATTTGTTTTCAAACTCTTTAAATTCAAGACAGTTGAACTGAGGTCCATTGCCCATTCTCACAATTTGTGGAATTCCATCTCTAGCAATTTGATATGAGTTATGACGTGGTTTGCTGTTGTGTTTTCAAGCTATGCAATTTCAGGATAGTGAGCATAGTAATCCAGCACTAATAGATACTTTTTTCCCTGAATGTATGAATAAATCAATGCCCATTTGATACCACAGAGCTACAAGCTCCTCCATGACCATCATGGGCTCTTTTCTTTGTGCTGATCTGTACTTTAGGCAGGGTGTACAAGCCTTTACAGAGTCTTCTGTGTCATTATTTTTGCATTTTTCAGTGCCTAAATGTCCCTCATGTATTCTATTTAACATGTCTTTCTTTAGCATTGCTAGAACAAGTCGTGAGCCTTTGAACAAAATGTCATCCAGTACTGACAGCTCTTCCTTGATTTGGGACTAGGGGCTAGGTGTATGTTTTCCAAGTCAACTAGGACAAATAGCTTTCATCACTTTTTGCAATGTGGTGTCCTGAGCAGTAACTTCTGCAATTAGTGCCCACATTTTATCTGTGACAGGAATCATTCTCCTAATTAGATTAACATGTACTATGTCTCAGTCTGGAATTCTGTTATTTTCCATTGTGTTGTATGCTCTGAACAATGTATCTGCAGTACGTAGATGTCTTCCTGATGCGTACTGTATGTCTAGATCATACATTTGGAGTGGAAAGAAAAGTCTCTGTAATCTGGGTGGCATGTCTGATAACTAGGGGTGTGTGAAGCAGGCCCTATTTGATCCAGATTTGGATTTGGCCTGAAACAAGGACAGTGATTCAATTTGTTGATTTGGATCACTGTCCCTGATTCGATTCAGCCTAATCTGAATCTGAAGACTCAATGCTGATTTGGAGAACTAGTGATTCAGATACAGACACAGCTTTAAAAGTTTTTTCTACGTATCTCAAGGTACCAGCATAGCTGGTGGATGCTGCAGTGCATGGAGTGTCCCACAGAAGTGCAGAGCAGGGGCACTCCACATGCTTGGCAGCAAACCCAGAAGTGGACTGGAAGTAGTTGCAGTCCAGCAGGAAGTGCACGGGGGGGGCCCTCCCACCCTATCCCCAAAGTGCTTCTGGTCCACTTCCAGGTCTGCTGCCTAGCACACTGGGGAGGGCCCTCCCCACCGCCTCTCCTGTGGGACACTCCATGCGCCCCAGCATTGCAACATTCATGAGCTGCCTGCTACCTAGAGGTATATGTAAAAAAAAAAAAAAATTTAAACCTGTATCTATGTCCAAATCTCTGCATCTTCCCAAATCTCTCTGAATCGATTCAGAAGGTTAAGATTCAATTTGGAGAGATTAAAGGGTTCTCTAATTTGATTCGGATTCAGAAATTCAGCCACCAAATTGGGCTGAATCTCCACCAAATCGAATCAGGGACTGAAGCTTTGCACAGCCCTACTGATAACCCTTTCTATGCTATAGTTATCAAAATTTTATGATCAGATGCAGGTATCATAGGCTTCCCACAGATGAATATATGAAATTTCTTACAGCCATATACCTGAGCTAAACTTCCTTTCTCAATTTGTGCATATATAGACACTGACTTAAAGAGTATCCTAAATGTATATGCTACTTGTCTCCAGCTTATCCCCATGTTTTTTAAGCAAAGCTGTTTCAATGCCTTCTTTAGAAGCATCTGTTGGCAATTTAACGGGGCCTTTTTAAGGTCATAGCATTTTAGTACCGGAGCTTTCATTATTTTTTCCTTCAAGTTTTTAAATTCAGCTTCATGTTTGTGTTTACATATCCACTGGGCATTCTTTTGTAGGAGTGATCTAAGGTGTTTAGTCTGCTCTGCTAAGTTAGGTAGATAGTTCCCTACAAATTTTATCATTCCCAGTAATCTTTGCACTCCTTCTTTATCTGTACAGGGTGGCACATTTGTAATGACTTTAACCCTTGCAGGATCAATTTTCACTCCTTTCTCAGAAAGCTTTTCTCCCAGATATGTTATTTCTTTAACCCTGAATTTTCATTTTTGTTTGTTCAGTTTCAGACCAGCTCGATGAGCTCTTTCTATTGCCTTTCTTAGCCTCAAGTCATGTTCTTCCATAGTATTTCCCCAGACTAATACATCATTAATATAAAGGATAGTTCCATCAAGACCTTCAAAAACTTGATGCAACTTTCTGTGAAATATTTCAGATGCAGAACACAGTCCAAAAGGAAGCTTACGAAAGCAATACCTTCTGAAGGGTGTATTGAAGGTACATAACATCGTGCTATTCTTTTCTAGGGGAATTTGCCAAACCTCAGAAGAGGCACCCAAAGTAGAGAAATATTTAGTTTCTGCCACCAAAAACCTCTTCCCTGGTAGGAATGGAAAAATGCTCCTTTTTCATGTAACTGTTCATTTGTATAGGTCCCAGACACAATCTCAAGGATCCATCTTTTTTTTTCTATTATGACCGGTGAATGAACCCAAGCAGTTGGTTGCTCTACTTTTTCTATTATGTCCATGTTAACTAACCTATCTGATTCCTTTTTCAGTTTTTCCCTTAGTACAAGGGGAACATTTCTTGGAGCATGTATGGTGGGAGTATTTAGTTAATTCTATCTTGTACTCAGTTGATAGTTTTCCTATGCCTTGAACCACATCATACAACTCTTCATCTATATTCTTGTCTTCTTAGTCCCTCAATGGCATTCATTCTTTTAATCAAACCTAGAGTTTTATATATTAACAACCCAATAATTGGCACTAGCTTTCCTGGGACTGTTACAAACTGAATTTTTACTATATTGCCCTTGTATCTAACATATAGCACACAAACACCCTTGGTTGCAATCATGTTCCCATTATATGCCCTAAGTTCCACTTTCTTATTCTCATAGTACACAGGTTTAGTTTTCATTTTTTAATAATGTATTCTGGTATTACATTGACCTTTAACCCTGTATCTAATTTTAAAGTTACCATTAGTCCATTGCTGTCCAAAGTGATTGTCCAATCCTCAGAAGAATTGACTTCTTGCATTGTGCCAGTGAGGAATTATTCCTTTTCCTTGTTGCACAGAACATGTACCTGCTGTTTCTTGTATGCTGCATCCTGATCTTTTCTGCAAACTCTTGCAAAGTGATTGAATTTTTTGCATTTGTTGCAGCACATACCAAATCCAGAGCATTGCATGGGTTTGTGGTAACCCCCCACAGCATCTGCAGCTGACTATTGCTTCTTCAAGCAATTTTCTTTGGCCTCCACTTGCCTGCTTCATAGTGTGGTCCTCCTTTATGTATTGTTTGTGTTGCTTTAGGTTTTTATAATCTTGTAATCCTGTCTAGTTCAGCTTGTTCTGGTTTTTTTTCCTCCAGTTTCTGCAGCCTGGCATGTGTCATCTCAGCCACTTGGCACATTCTAACTGGCTATTCTAAATTAAGATCAAGATCCTCTAGCAATCTTTTCCTGAGGCTTGTATCCCTTATACCCAATACAATTTGGTCTCTGCTCATTGACTTTTTTAGGTCTCCAAAGTTGCATGTCTGGCTCAGCAATCTGAGGTTCTTCACAGACTCCTTTATTGTCTCACATTCTTTCTGCTATCTCATGTAGAAATTATATCATTCAAAGGCTTCATTTTGTTTGGGTGTACAATATTCTTCAAACTTTTTTATTGCTGTGCCATAGATTTTCTGTTCTGCTTCTGACAGTTGTAAGCTATTATAAAGAGACCAAGCTTCTGGGCCTGCTATATTAAAAAAAATAAGTACCTTGAGTGAATCCTCCTTCTCTGTAGCTCCACTGGCCATCATATATATGGTGAAGCCCTCCTTAAATTTCTTCCAGTTTTCTGCTCCGTTGCTGGACAGCTTTAACTCCTTCAGAATTCTGAGATACCTTTTTGGCTTTCTTCGCACCCCACTTCTGGTACCATGTGTTGTTCTCAAAAGACCAATGAGTTAAGCTTATAGAATGATAAAGCCTGTTTAGTCAAAGAGCAGTGCCTTGCCTACAGTTCTGTAATCCTGTTCCCTTCTGCAATCCTGGGCAAATGTAACAACGTATACATAATACTCTTAAAGTTATCCACACACCCTCCACCTGAGCTCTGCCAGAGCCTTCACTCCTCTGCCTTGTGCCCAGTGGGTAGACAGATGGACAGACCTATGCCACAGCAGAACAGATAGGTGGGCAGGCAGATGAACCACAGCACTAGGCAGCTGCGTCCCAGTTGGTGTCTGGAGCTGTCCCACTGGGACCCTGCTGCCCCCAGTGCCACATCCTGCCTCACCCCCATGAGCTTCTCTAGCTGCCATGCCCTGAGGTACTCACGAGGCAGGGAGGCTCTTCCTAATGTAGCCACAGCTGGCTGGATACTGCTCTGCTCCCCTCATCTCCAGTGGTGGCTCCTCTTCCTGCTCCTGCCTCTGCTGCAGCACTGTGTGGGGGACGCTTCAGCGGGCAGCTTCTGCCCCAGAATTCAGAGCTCTAGCTCTAGTTCTAGCCACCTTCCAATGACTCTACCCACCCAGTGCAATGAGCAGCCACCTGTGGGTGGATGGAAGATGGCTGGGAGCTGAAGCTTGAGCCCCATGCACCGGGGTAGGAGACAACCAGCTGAAGCTTCCTCCCTAATCCCATCTCGAGGGACCTACTTAAATCACAGTAAGACAAAGGATTTTTCATGGCCTGCTCAAAGCACGCAGAGCTTATTTCACAGGCATTTCATGGAGGCCTTGCCCCTCAGTGCTGATTGATGCAGGGGCAAGGTGACAGTTACCACCTTGTCTGTTGCCCTTCATGTCACCCTGCCAGCTAGTGACTTCCCCAACCAGCAATGAAGACCACTGGCTCCCACTGGGGAGCCAGCATTTTGTTTTCATTACAGTTTTTTTGATAGATTTTTTTTCATATTTCACAGACAATTCCAGATTTTGCAATGTCCATGTAATCCATCCTTATTATTACATATACTAAAACCTTCCTTTGGCAGTGTGAATGAAGTTTGCCTAATTTAAATAAGGTACCTGAATCTGGGTCTGTGTCTCCCTAAGGTAGCAGCTATTTTGGTATCTGTCTCTCTGTCCATGTTATAACCAGAAATTCCTTTCTAGTCCTGCAAAACCTTTCCTTGTGAAAGCTTTGCCACAACTAACATGTTACTGCAGAAAGTTTTGGTTTGTCAAAATGGGATTTGCTGAGAAGAAAAAAGGTGCTTATTTGAAAAATTCCCAAAGAGCTCTTCCTAAAATACATATCCAGCTCCTCTAATTCCTTCTTCAGCACATGTATTTTGACTGCTTCCAGTGTATCTTTGCTAGTATACCTGATCCTGGACTTTTCTTCTTCTCTTATATCTCATACAGTATATCTGTAAATCTGTCTGTCACTACCTCTTCAAAGGACTTCAATGCTTTTTGATTCTACTTGCCTATCACACAACCCTTCAGAGTGCACTGCAAAGAATACTATGCCGCATTCATTTGGTCTGAACCAAAGTAAACAAACAACCCATACTCCAAAACTACTAGCTCCCTGTTTATTTCAAGGTCCAGTTCAAAACTAATCTGATCTTCTAAAAATATTCTATGGAAGTTCTCCAGCCTACCCAAGAAACATAGTCTCTATCTCTCTCTTCCTGCTCCTTTTACAGGAATCTTCTCTTGTCAACAAAAACAGCCTGCCTTTATATGGAGAATCAATGAGGCAGAAAGATAGTTTCAAATCTCATGTGAAAATACAAACCATATTCCTTTAATTCCTTTGTCCACTTCTACTATTATACCTTTATTTAATTCTATGAACCGCTGTATCAGAAAGTTGGCAAGAAGCAGAAAACAGAGGTGTAGTAAAGTGTATCTCTCCAATTTATTTTTTCAGTTTTTAAAAAACCAAGAGGAAAAGATCTGAAGTATATTGGTCAATTAGAATGTATTTGCATCTGCTTTACATGGGTTCCAAGGCACACAAATTACCTTAAAATTACCACAAAAAAAATGTTTTTAAACAGTTTAATGGCAACACCTGTAAGTCATTTAAAATATTGTGTGATAACACTCTGTTTGGTTTTCTTGTTTACTACTTAAGTTTGCAAATGTCAGTGTTTTTTTTAAACAGAGAAAGTCTCAGACATATCAATGTTAAGATGGAATTATGTTTATCAGTACATATCTGTAATGTGTGACAAAAAACATTGCAGGGATCTTGTGATAGACCCCAAATCTAGTATTATAAATACAAAAATTCAAGGTTAGCCTTGCACTTAAAGTCATTCAAATATGTTAGGATTCATTACTTTATAAGAAAGACTTGTAAAAATGTCTCTAGAATTTCAGGGTTGCTAGAAGACCTGCAGTTGTGCTTTCCAGAAGCACTTATTTTGATATATTACAAAGATAAGAGAATTCAGGAAATATTCACTTGCATATTCTCAGCACTCTCCAAAATGCCGTAGTTGCATTGCCATTCATTTGATCAATGTTAACTGAAGTTGATGTTTCAGAAGTAATGCTCAGGACAAGGGTAAGCAACTTTTTTATCCAGCAAGTCTTTGATGGTTTCATTGAAGTTTTACAAGTTTTTGAATATATGCCATGCTTAGATAACATATGTTTGCCTAAAGTTAACCCTTACGTTATTCAGAGCATGCCTTAGAATTAGGGATGTGTGAAGTGGGCTGTATTCAATTCGTATTTGGCCTGATTCAGGAGACAGTGATTTGATTTGCTGATTTGGATCACTGTCCCAATTCAATTCAGCTGAATCTGAAGATTCAGTTCTCATTCAGAGAATCAGCGATTCGACCATAGACACAGCTTTAAATGGTTTTTCTATGTACCTCAAGGTACCAGCATAGCTTGAATGCAGTGATGATGGAGTGGATGGAGTGTCCCACAGAAGCGAACTCCCTTCCTCACTCCCTCTTCCCATGTGCTCGGTAGCAGTCCCAGAAGTGGACCAGAAATACTTACACTCAAGTTCATTCAAATATGTTAGGATTCCAATGGTGGACCACTTATGGGTCCACCACTGGAAGTACTTCCAGTCCACTTTTGGGTCTGCTGTGGGCAGGGGACCAACCCCAAACCCCCCCAGCTCAGCAGTCAGCCTGGGGGGACCCCGGGTGGCTTCCCAGATGCAGGAGGCACCAGTTGCCAAGCCATTGGGTGTGTCTACACATGCTTTTATGCACACCTAAACTTACTGTGTACTTGCCTAATGCACATTAAGGTGATTTAAGTGTGTATCTACATGTGCATGTGATAAGGTGCATTAATGTGGTGTGCAGACTGACTTGGGACTAAAGTTAGTCTCAAGTCATTGGCACATACAGCATTAATGTGCCTTAGCACATCTACATGTGTGTTAAGGTGCTTTAGCTATTTGTACCTAAAAAAATCACCATTTTAAAGGCACGTTAAGGGCACACACATGTAGACCTGTGCTCTTAATGTGTTTTAAAAATGGCTATGCCCATGTAAATGTGTCCAGTGTTCTAATACCTTATAGGAAAGGATTGTGGTATAACACAAGGGGGCACAGTAAGGCTGTGTGAAAGTGCAGTGTTCAAGACATTCTTTAGCTCTTTATTTCCTGATCTTCAGAAATTTACTTTAGTCACCTTCCATACTTTGGGAGTGCATGAATCCACGTTAGACCATCTTAACCCTGTGTTAAAGCTTTTTTCTTTTCATAGTGATTTCCCATTTTTAAGGATCCTATGTTAACATGAGTGAGGCATTTACTGGGGACAACAAGTATGTGGGACATAAGTAAGGCTTTATAAACAAAACTCTTCACCCCTCAAAAGCCAGCAGGACAGTCTTCCTAGCCTGTCTGTGTCCTTGGTAAGCTTTAAGAAGTCTTGGGGAGTAGTAGGACAGTTGGTGAATCTGAAAATGGGTAGAATTCTACTTCTCTTTGCACATTTAAATGTCAGTTTTCTAAATATCTACCTGGCCATTTCACTTGGCCCCAAACAGCATTCTGCAGGTCAGGCATTATTCAATCACTTTTCTAGTGCTCCTTTGGAAGCTGATCCACTCCTTGCATTTAATAGTTAATTTCATAAAACAAAATGGATGTAGATCAGTGGCAAGTTCCTACCCCAACAAGATCAAGGATCTAGCCTGGAACCTGTCCTGCTCCCTTCTAAAGTAACAGTTAGCTCACTGAATGCACATCTACATGAAACAGTTGACTAATTAGCTGCACAATAAACATCATACATCTACATGTGCGATGCCCTATCAGACTAAAGTAAATACAAGTACTATCCTGCCGCTGGGTAAAAAACTTTGCAGCAGTACATGAGTAAACACTGGAAGGGCTGGCTGGGGCATGAGAGTGCTTCATTGTGGCGGCTGCCTACCAGCTAGCCCTGCACTCTCATGCCCCAGTCAGCCCTTCTGCAGCACAAGGGGAGTAAATAGTCAGCCAAGGGGAGCAGTCCCAGGCAGACAGGCTGACCTCCTGGAGCCCCTGCCAGCTGGGGCTGCTCTGACCCATATCAGTGTTTTGCTCATGAATAAACTCTGGAGCTTACTGTTCTGGAATTTATTTCTTCTGGGTGCACATTCAAACAGCCTACCTGACAGGAATGAACTCTGGAGCAATAAGCCTTGAGTTTATTTGTGTGCATTAACTGCACATGTAGACACACCCTGACTCCTATACTGTCTGGCTTAGTCTGTTCCTCCTGGATTTACAGACCTCTCACCCTTGGCTGCCTGGGGGTCTCTGTAAAAGGAAAGCCAGAGACAGGGATTGAACAAGCCTGACCAGTGGCATGGCATTTTGCTGGGAAATCAGATACAGGTTCAGACCTCTCCTTCTTTGGGTGTGGGGCTTTTATTTTTTACCTGGGCAAGTGCCATAGCCATTCAGTTTTGGGGGCTAAAACAGTCTATAACACCTACTAGTCATGGGTTTTTGGCCACCTGCATTTTCAGGCCTTAGGAACTAATACGCATCCACCACAGGTACAAGTACATAGTTGCATGCTGGCTGTGTGTACATGCAACCTCTAACATTCACAGTCAATGCACAGGTACTTACATATCCATACTACACCCAAAGTAAAATTACCCCCTGCATGTGAATGGCATTTGGAGCATTTACATGGCTAGAAAACTTCCATGTAGATATGCAAAGGGAAATAGAATCCCACCCAGTGTATGTACAGGCTGCACACAGTAAAGGTGGAGGAGAGGACAGTTCCAGGGTCCCTGCTACAATTTGGTCTAGCCTATCTGATCAGCCTGGAGTATGGGAGGCCCAGTTAAATGAGGACATCCCACTGAGATACTGAAGCTTTAGCTCTGAGATGTGTAAAATGCTCCACTCCTTTCATTGGGTATTTGCGATGGGTTCTATAAATCTCACACAGATAAGAAAGGGTTAGAGGTGACCACCAGTCTCCCACCTAACTATTCAGGAGGTCCAAGCTACAACAGAAGGATAAAAAAGGCAGCCAGACAAGTCTGAACTTGGCTCTGGAGAAGAGAAGGGCTCTGAACCAAGAGCCCTGCCGCAGAATGGGAAGGACCTCATGTGCATCCCAGGCACTTACCACTAGGTCAGGAAACTAGCCCAGCAAAGAATGGTCATAATTAGTCCAAGAAGGAGAAGTAGGAACTGGAATTAGCTCAGGGGGTCATCAAGGACAAATTTTGCTGGAAGACTGCACCTTGGGGCTCTGGGCTGGGACACAATTCAGTCAGAGGGTTTGATCCACTACCTTAAGACGCCTGTGCTTGCTTGTCTATGACCGAGGATATAGGATGCTCATTTTAGGGGTAAAAGGCAGGCTGAAAAGGGGAGCTTATGCTCTTGCTAGTGTGTCAAGGCATACTATAGGGCTGTGACCTACTGTGATTGGTAACTGAATGGAGGAGGGATGGAACCCAGCCAGGCCTCTGCCATGTAGACTAAAGCTTGTTCCATTATAATTGGTTTAGTAGTAGAACTTCCTGAGTAAGTAGGACATTCCCTTTTTAAGTGCATCTCAGGGCTCTGGAACTAAGCTATCCCATGGTGACAAACACTGAAGAAGAGTAAATGTGATATGGAAAAACAATGGATGCCTATTGAATGTTCAGACTGGCATGCGGAGAACCAAATTAACAGACTGTGTCCAAGAGTTATTGATGGAATATTTTATTTACTATACTTAAATTCAGCAACAACATAACTTTTCCCAAGTCAGTGCTGTGTTCTCTGTCCTTCTAATAAAGTTTTTCTTGTTTCATATGCAGGTGCAGTACTTATGAGTGAAGAAGTAATGCCTAGAAAGGGTGCCCAGAGAAGGTATTTAGCGATTCTAAAAAATCATTGGAGAAGCTCAAGCTAGTGGTCATGGTTGTCTTCAGAGGGACCACTACTTACACAGTTACCTCTCATGACTGGCAACGCATCAAAAAAAGGGGTTTATTTACATATACTATGTTATGCTGTTTCCAGAACCTAAGTAATCAAGATTTGGTACAACCAAAAACACTTCACAGCAGGAGAATTATAATTCATTTGGAGAGACAAGGATTTCTTAGGATGAGATCTTTTATTGGACCAACTGCATAAGTGGGATAGAGTTAGATAAGTGTTCCAATGCAAGACATTCTTCATAAGATAACATCACTTATTTATTTGAAGGAAGCCTGCCAGAGCTTCATTTTGGAATTTTTTTTCTATTTGTGGGTTTTGTTGATGCAGCTTTTTTTTCATTTCTCTGTCTCTTCCAAAAGGATCAGGTAGTTTGTTTCCCCTTTAAATAGTTTCCTTTATGGAGCTAACGCTTATGCAAGCCACAGACTATCATGGATATTAACTTTGATACTAAAGCCTGGCTCCTAAGAAGCAACTCCTCAACAAAATCTGACACTAGATAGAAAGTAAATGTTATGCTCTTTGCAACAGCTTCCCCTAAAACAAACTTCACCACAGGGCTATCAATACAGCATTGAATTTTATGCTCTTCATAAAGAACTGTGTAACAGCACCATCTAGTGACTGCTGTCATAATTACAATCATGAGTCCTAATTATTTTCATCACAGGGCAGAGCTAAGGGTGTTTACAACCTTAAATGTACCGAATTATGTTTGAATTTCTTTCAGGAATTACTTTACCTCTGAATGTCCTGGTTTTGTAATACTAGTGATAACAACATTGTTGTTAAGTGTTTTAGTCTGAACAACTTAAATGTGCTCTCAAATGCATGGAAATGGTACATGGTTCCTATTTTGAGTCATCCTGGGCATGTCTACACATGCATTGATGCACCATAGTTATGGTGCATTAAGTTTAGCACCTGTAATAACAGGCACTAAGTCAATGCGCAGTAACCGGCATTACTGGCACAGTAGTGCTGGCACACACCTTTTTAGTGACGCTAATAATTCCAGTTGCATTAGCACAATAGCACAACTTTTGCCATGACACGCTACTATACAGTAGAACTAGACCAATGCATGTTTAGCATCTTGTGTAGATGCACCAACAGAATGGTAAAGTAATGGATATTAAAGTTGTAATGTTTTTAGATGCAGAAGAACTGTTATTGGGCCAGGTCCAAATCTTTCCCAAACGATATCTTGTTCTCCACAATTTTTGAGACACATTCTATATTTATTGTAAGTATATTAACATTTTTCTCTGGCTGGCAGACTTCATAAATGGTTACTTTTTGAATTTAGGATGTTAAAATAAATCTTGAGGCAGACTGAGGGAGGGACAGAAGGAAGTAGACAAAGTCAAAGGTATATGATAAATTGCAAGGACATCATCAATTTTCTGTATGAATATTTCTTCCACTTATACTTATGTACACATAATATTTACCGTCTGCACAAGGCTAAAGAGAGGTATTAGCCTCTCCATATTAAATTGCAGTCAATTTCCATTGCAGTCTTGTTTGTGCTTCTCTATAATTTCATCTTTCAAAACTGGTTTGAACTAAAATTTAGTAGGTTTAATCTCAAGGAAAAAGTAAATAGGTATTTTCACATTTGAAGAAAATTCTTGCTTTGTCATTTTTAACATAATTTAAACATTTCCCTGGTTTGAAACTTTGACTTATTCATATGTTTTCTTGAAGGCTTTTAGCGCTAAAACAGCTTTCATTAACATTTCCACAGATTTTTAACATCCTCTTTGACAATACACCTGTGAAGAAAATGAATTGCCATTAAGCAAAAATATTCTAATCTTTTTTGTGGATGTTTTGCTAAATTGTTTCTTGTGGAATGCCAGGAGCTCTGTACTGCTCCCTTTGATTTCTTTTATCTGAAATCCTATATGCAGTTCTGGTCACCCATGTTCAAAAAGATGAACTCAAACTGGAACTAGTGCAGAGAGGATTGCTAGCATGATCAGGAGAATAGAGAGCCAATAGTATGAGAAGAGACTATTAGAGCTTAACTGGGATATTCTAGCAAAGTGGTTTTCAACCTGTGGTCCACAGATTGTCTAAGGGGTTCCAAAAAGGTAACTATGATCAATCAAAAGTATGTGAATACCCACACTTACCATTCAAAATGTTCCATTACCTTCATTCAGAATTTCCTTTCAAAGGGGTCCACACTTCCTTTTGAAATTTTTAGGAGTCCACAAATAAAAGAAGGTTGAAAACCACTGTTCTAGCAAAAAGGAAGGCTGTGTGTATATATTGGTTGCTGCTTAGAAATGCATCAGGTGGTACACCCTGGGCATGTCTACACAAGATGCTTTACTGCACATTAGACTAACACACAGTAAAGCTTCACTATCTATCAGAATTACTGCGCAGTAGATTAATTAATAGTATCATTTGCTAGTACCCAGAGATGCAGGTACTAGAAAATGCAGTCAAGGCTTGTAGTAAAGATGATATATTTTATTAGACCAACAAGATTTTATTTTAAAAATTCTTTAATTGCAAGCTTTTGGGCACAAACACCCTTCATCAGGCATTGGAGAAAAGATTGTAAAAGTTCTCAAGAGTAGAAATGAAAGTTCTTATTTCATAGGATTCACAGAGGAGTCAGTAGATGGAAAACTCCTCTGGGCGGGCAATTCATAGCTGATATGGAATCCATCACCTCGTGTGAGGATCTGTGATGATGCAAATTGCCTTGAAACAAAGGCAGGAGCAGTATCTCAGGTTTCAGGTGGTCAGACTTGCTTCCTCCTTTGGAAAGTATGAAGAAATGTACAGATTATTAGTAAAACAATTTTTTTGAGTTGGCGACTTTGCTGAACAGTTTCAGCCTCAGCTCAGTGAGCATGTGCAATTTTATTATGGAGATAGTATAATTTCTTGATAGCTAAGGGTACAAATACCATCAAATATTCAAACATTTCACCCCACCTTAAACTGAAGAAAATGTATCACATTCATAAAATCATAAAAAATTAGGTTTGGAATGGACCTCAGGAGGTCATCTAGTCCAACCTCCTGCTCAAAGCAGGACCAACCCCAATTATATCATCCCAGCCAGGACTTGGTCAAGTTGGGCCCTAAAAACCTAGAAGTATGGAGATTCCACCACCACCTGCTCCAGTGCTTCACCACCCTTCTATCGAGAGAGTGTTTTTCCTTAATATCCAACTTAAACCTTCCTTGCTGCAACTTGAAACCATCGCTCCTTGTTCTGTCACCTGCCACTGCTGAGAAGAGTCTAGCTCCATCCTCTTTCGAATCCCGCTTTAGGTAGTTGAAGGATGCTATCAAATCTTCCTTCAGTCTTCTCTTTTGCAAACTAAATAAGCCCAGTTCCCTCAGCCTCTCCTCAGAAGTCATGTGTCCCAGCCCCCAAACTATTTTCGTTGCTATGCACTGGACTCTCTCCAACTGGTCCACATCCTTTCTGGAGTGCAGGGCACAAAACTGGACACACTGCTCTAAATGGCTTCACCAGTGCAGAATTGAGGGGAATAATTACTTCCCTTGATCTGCTGGCAGCGCTTCTTCTAATGTAGCCCAGTGTCTTGTTAGCTTTCTTGGTAACAAGAGCATACTATTGACTCCTATTCAGATTATTGTCCATTGTAACACCCAGGTCTTTTTCTGCAGAGCTGCTGCTTAGCCAGCCTTTACTGGTGCAGGATTTTGCACTTGTCCTTGTTGAACCTCATGGGATTTATTTTGGCCCAATCCTCCAATTTGTCTAGGTCATGCTGAATCCTAGCCCTGCCCTCCAGCATATCTACTACTCCCTTATCTTGGTGTCATCTCTAGACTTATTTAGGGTGCAATCCACCCCATCTTCCAAATCACTGATGAAGATATTTAACAAAATTGGCCCCAGGACTGACCCCTCAGGCATTCCACTTGATACTGGCTGCCAACTAGACCTTGAACCACTGATTACTACCCATTGTGCTCAATGATCCAGCCAGCTTTTTATCCCTCTTACAGTCCATTCATCCAACCCATACTTCCTCAGCTTGCTTGCAAGAATGCTGTGGGAGACCATGTCAAAAGCCTTGCTAAAGTCAAGGTATATCACATCCACGGCTTTCCTCACATCCACAGAGCCAGTTATCTCATCATGGAAGGAAATCAGTTTGGTCTGGTATGCCTTGCCCTTGGTGAATCCATGCTGACTGTTCCTGATCACTTTCTTCTGCTCTAACTGCTTAGAAATGGATTCCTTGAGGATCTTCTCCATGATTTTTCCAACGACTGAGGTGAGGCTAACTAGACTGTATTTCCCTGGATCCTCCTTCTTCCCTGTCTTAAAGATGGGCACTATTTTCAACATTTTCAATATTTAATGTTGTTTCATTGATAACTAATACATTTTCTTAAAATACTGTTTAAACAGAATGGTAGGGTCAAAGTGATGTTGCAGGCATGACATTCCAGGAAATACTCACAGGATGAGGATTTTTGTGGACCTCACATCTCTCTTCTGAGAAACCTGAGGAAGTGTCTTGTGTTACCCAAAAGCTTAAGTCTTTCCCAATCATTCAGTTTGTCCAAAAAAAGCTACTGCCACAAGAATCCTTGCCTCTCATATACTTAAACTGAATACATATGAAGATTTAAAAACTTAATTCAACTGTCTCAAATATTTTTTGCCATATTTTTGTGTCCTTTAATCTTTCTTGCCAACTTGCAACACAAAACATTATTAGAGACATAGTTAGCCATGTGAGTCTGAAGGCAGGTCTGAAAACATCTTACAGAGTACTCTATTGCCTATGAAAGTTTCTCTGGCTGGGTGCATCTACTCTTTCATTAATCCGCCATAATTACAGCACATTAAGTTTAGTACCTGTAATGACAGGCACTAACTTGATGCAGTGCACATTAACACATTAGCACAGTGGAATGGGTTTTTGATGATGTAAATGTGCAGTAGATTTATTCTTCTGTGCATTAGCGCATTAGCACAGGTTTTGCCCACCACAGTACTGCGCAGTAGAATTAGTGTTCTGTGCATTAAGCATCTGGTGTAGATGCACCCTCTCTAAATCAGTCTCTAAGGTGGCACCCTGCCCTGTCTCCTATGAAAATGCTTATGGAGCAAGTAAAACATGTTGCAGTCAAATCTTTTCAATGTTTGCCCCAAAATTGACTTAGCTACTTTTCAAAAAGTGGAAAGACATCCCACAAAGAACCTCTGCAGTATGCCTCCCCAACCACACATTTCCAAGGTGGAGTTAATGAGGAACAGAAAGTTTAAGTAGCTCGCTGCAGATTGCTCAGGAACCTTTAACAAGATCTTAATTTGTAATCTTGATCTCTGAGACAGAAAAGGTGCATCTTATTCAGTAGATCATGTATAGACTGATTCAGATTTCTGTACTTGGCTCCTGATTCAGTACTCTATCATCAGAAATCCACTTAAACACACTTCACATTGGGTATATGCTTTAAGTATACTTTAATCTTTAAGGCAATTTTGAGGCTTTACAGAAGCAAACAATATGACATGGCCCCTTAAACAGGCCAACTGCCTCACGTGCAAAATAATTCTGAAATTGATTGGCAGCAAGTATTCAAGCCAAGAAGTGTGAATGAAAATCAATGTTTGTTTAAGTTGACTACAGGATGCCCCCCAAAAACCAGTAATTCAACAGACATGCAAGACTGCTACTTCAATTTAAAAGCAACCAAGATGATTGCAAATGGAAAAGCAGCCATAAAGTATGATAAATCAATATAAGTAATGATAAATAGGCATGAAGAGCTTGCCGTGCCTGCCAGCAGTGCCCTTCAACCCTGAGAGGGCTTCCTTCTGACCTGAAAGCAATGCAGTTGTGTCCATTTGGTGCTTTAGGCAAGTTAACTGGCACTCCTAAGTGACAATGACAGTTAGCCCATCCCCATGCTAATTGTTTCACTGATAGTGCCCTGAGGCTACCTCTAAACTGCTGCTAGTGGGGAGCACTGTGGCATGTTTGATGATATAGGTGGGCACAGTGTCTTTAGTATGTTCACATGGGATTACATATCTGGAGAGGACCATGAACAGGCATTGTTAAAATTTATTTCGGAGCAGGGCAAAGGAAATTAGGATAGACTTTTTTAATAATACATCTGAAATGCAAAGAATTCTGACACCTAGCAGAAGTCCATTCGGTCATGGAGCTGGTGGGACTGTCAAATGACAGGCAGAGAAGTATTTAGATAAATACTCTGGTCTGTGTTTGAACAAGACTAAATGCCGTTTCAGTACATTGTGGTGATGAAACAATATTTTATATTTCATCAATAACTAAAGAAAAGATTTAATGTTTAAAGTAAGTAGTTGTTGTTTGGCAATCACTTCTAAATAACTTTCACTTAAAGAGTTTCAAAGAAGTTACCTGGGGATTAACCACTGATGTTAAGTATTACTAATTCTCAGAAACATGAGGAAATTCCAGAGACCTGGATGAAAAGCACCATCATGATGATATTTCAAAGGGTAAATGGGGTGACCTGGGTAATTACAGGTCACTCAACCTGACATTAATACTAGGCACAATAATGGAGTGGTTGATATGAGACTCTTATCAATAAGGAATTAGAGGAAAAATATAGTGAATGCAAGTCACTGATACAGAGGTATCTGGATCATTTAGCAAGCTGGGTACAGACAAACAGTATGACATAGGCCATTGCAGTTTCAGCTTCTTCATCTGCTTCCTCATCTCATCTCCCAAAATCACTTTGAGGCTTTGGTTTTAATTGTCAATGAATGGATTAAGCTGTCAGGAACTATTGTAAAACTGTCCTGCTGGAAAAAACTTTTTCCACTGCCCCATCTCCCTAAAGAGTTCCAACCAATGAAACAATGAGGAAAGAGACAGATTGTTTTGAGCTTGCTTTGGACAATCCAAGGTTTTCTCAAAGGCATGAAGAGTACTTAGATGCTCTTTTAGGGAAACTGAACATGCAGTGCTGTGCTGAGATAATGGGTAACAGAAGAGATTAGGGCTGAGAACTGATCCCTGTAAAAGTAGGGGGAAAATTAATTCAATATCTAAATTACAACAACAGGGCTGCTCTCCCAGCTGTGCTTATTTTTATATTCATTCATAAACACACAGATTTTTATCATTCATAAACACAGATTTTTATCACACACATCTAGTCTGACCCCCTGCCATTGGCAGGGGGTCAGACTAGATGGCCTGCTCTAGGCTCCTTCTGACCCTAGTTACTATGAAACTATGAAACTATGAAATTATTTAGTGTCAATGAAACCTGCAAAATTCCAGCCTGCTGTCCGAAATGCCACAAAAGCCTGAGCAGCTTACTTACAGCCTACGTGGGTCTTTGGCTCTTTTGTAATGCATGCTGTCATTTGACCCTTGAGACTGAGTCACAAAAAAGCAGTGAGGAAATAAAGAGGACCCAGCCTCCTTTTGTATTAACCGTTTTTCAGAAATTCAAACAGGATGGATCAGAATCACGCTTAGGCAACTAAATCTACTTACGTGCCTAATAGGTGGTATCAAATCTGTCCCCCTCTGTGCATTTTTACATTTTCTGGGAGACAAAAAGTATTTTTGGTGTTTTCATGTATCCTTTCATCAAAGGAGCAGTAGTGATTTGAGTTTACACTATAAAGTTCATTCTACAGTGGCTGTCAACATGTAAATTGTTTTTAAAAGGGTAAACACACTCATTTTGTGTGATGAGTTGCTCTGCTTCTTAGTGCCATTTTATTTTGGGGACAGGATTCAGAGTCTCCAACAGACCCAGTAACACTGTCACTTAGCCCTTCTAACTGTGAGAAGTGCTAGCCTTTGAGACCATGCAAGCCTCTAGCACCTATGAATTTATCAGAAGTGAAATTTCACTGAAATCATTTTTACAACCTCGATTACTTATTCTTTTGACTCACTCACTCTTCTAGCTTTGCTTCAGCTGCTGCACTGAGTAATTCCTCGTTGGTTGACTCTGAATATGAGCAAGTTCTTAACTATAGCCCCAATAGCTATAGCATCCCTTTTTGTCATGTTGTCAGGAAATGTAACATCATTCAGAGGATCATCAGACTTTTCCATACCCTCACTTTGCATTTTCTTCTGGCACAAAAATGTACTTTTCTTGAAAGAGGTGGAAATAATTGATTTTATAATCTTGTCCAAGCAAAATGAATGTAATGTAGCATATTTATGTACAGGAGTCCATGTTAGGAGCAACAGAGGTCTAATTTGTGTTCTTTGATTGTTAACACTACTTCCTGTCCTCAATCACACCTTGATCCAGAGGTGGCATCAGAGACGTAGTGCTGGGGAGTGAGATTTGAACTGAATGTTAGTGAGCACCGCTCTTAGGAATATGCAGAGCAATCGTCTAGTATGGAGAATATTTTACAGCTCTGGAGACAAACCTGTTGATCCCATTTTTTCAGCCAGTTGATTAACAGATCACCTTACATCCTGACATTTGCTGAACTGTCTTAATCAAGAGAAAGCATGGTGGTGTCTTCCAGAATGCAGTAAGGGTGACTGACTTCCCAATCATGCACAGAAGGAATTTGTCACTCCCACCCACGGTAGCACAACCAACCACACTTCTCCTGACCTATGAGACTTTCTCATCTTCTAGGGTCTCTTTTTTTATATATGTCCTCAATCACATAACTTTCCAGATCAAGTCTTGTTTCCTGAGCCATGTAGATGTCAGCTGAGGACAAATGGTAAGGAAATCTTTCACTCTGCCATTGTTCAGCAACTAGTTTCTCCCCGTGTTTACCTCCATTTTAAGGGGCTTCTTAAAATCTTGTGTAAAATAACAGTTACTCGTCTCAAAAGTCTGCAGTTAAATAGCAGAGCATTACAATATGTCCCACTGAAACAGCAAGTTGAGACTTTCTGTAATTGCAGGCCCAGGAATCATAGCTCTCTCTGCCCTCTTCTACTTGACCCCTGTAAAGAGCCTCATCAACATGAGGGACTTTCCTTTGTACTCACATTCATGACAACCCTTCATCAACCCATTTTCATCATCAACTGAAAGCTTATCCCTCAGCTTTCAGATTCTACAAGCAACCTCTCTGTGCCATTCCCACTTGACTGCTTCTTGGTGTTGATTAACTCCAGAAGTGTGACAGTCTCTGATAATCTTGACTTGTTCTTTAAGTGAGAGACTTCTTGGCCTTTCATCTGGTTTTGGCAGAAAAATAACTAGTGTGTAACCTGATGCCAAGGCGGATCTGCCCATTCATCATAATGCAAAATTACCTCCCTGCTTCACAAATGTTTTTATGTGCAAGTTATATTGCTGTTACCAGGTCAGTAATAAAAGCAAGAAAAAATGTTCCCAGGAGAAACACATTCTCATTCAATGGTGCTGCAAGCAAGCATCTAGTGCACTGAGATTAAACTAGGGGCCAGATTCTATTCCACCTATAAGGTGTGTAACTGGACTAAGGCACCTAAGTGCAACTCTCTTCCACCTTGCTTGAATCTCTAAAAAAAGATCATGGAAAAGGTAGTTGGGTCCTCCTACTTCTTGCTGCTTATTTGTGACTCAATCTGAAGGGTCAGGTGGTGGTAAATTACACAAATAAATGCCTCAATGGATTTTTCAGGACTAGAACATGGTGGGACACAAAATCATACTTAAGCATTTAAGTCCATTTATGTGCCTAATAGGTGAAACAGAATCTGGTTCTTAGTGTTTGGGTCAGAGTAAACTACAGAAGTAATAATCTGTGTTTATCTGGAGAGAGAAAGATATTGTGACTCTACATATTGTAATGCTCTGCTGTTTAACAAAACAATAGGCAATGTATGTTATACTTAAATGCCTAATGACAAGTACTAGGATTAATGTGGGCCCAACCTTTGCAGTGAGATACATCTGCTTGATGGATATTCTGCTAATGGATGGAGGGATCGTACTAATATAGGAAGTTACAGCAGAGGTTAATACATCTTGTAGAAAAGCTGGAGATTCCAATCTCTTAACAACCTGCTCACTTAAATCAGACTTTTTTTCCATAGGGGAAAAATAACTTTTTTTTTTTTTTGTGACCAGAGGTAGATGTTCTAGAAATAATGGCTAATTGCTGGATTTATGTAACTACGTCTCTTGTTACATAAATATTACTTGTTTATTTTTATGCAATATGTTTAAATAATAAATATCCCTCAAATACAGATATTTTTTTCCATAAGGAATTACCTGAATTATAACATCTCTCTCATGCTGCATGCATGTGAGAAATCTGTTTTATTTACATATACTAAATGCTGACTCTGCAACTTATTACTCTAACCAAAAAGTCAAGAGTACATATACTGTTTTGGTTCTCGACTTAATTTCTATTTTCAATTTGGTCTATTGCCATGAGAGAGTCTATTTGTAGTTTTTTACATTTTTCCTTGTAAATAATTTGAAAACAAACAATTCTTTTGACGGCAAAAATTTCCTCATATATTTAGGTCTTTTCTTTCATTCTTCCTTTTTTCTCCATGGAAAGACTTGAATGTGGAAGTGTGAAATTCTACCGCATTAAATCAGTTCCTTCCATACCCTACACCCGCTCCTGATACATTTCCTACAGTGGGGCAAGTACCAGATAGTAGTGGATTCTATCTGGACCAGATATTTGCACAATTATTCCCATTGCACAATATATTTTCAACACCCGCAAACAATCTGATAATAAGAGTTAATGGTATGCAGCATCAACCAAAATAAGGCTAGATTGTTTTGGGTCATTTCATGGGAATGGAGAACTTGAGGAACCACTTTCTTACTCCAGCAGGGCAAGGACAAAATAAAAGTTATATTCTGAAGACTGTTTCCTGCCGGAAATGCAATGTACTCCACCATAAAAGAAGTATAGTAGAAAGGCGAATTATAACCCACCTGTCCAGTGATTCTTGATGCTTGCTAGGTGCAAACATATCAGGAAGTGGGAAGATCCCCCCTCAGTTAGCAGAATGTAGTCTGAAGAGCACAGTAGGCTTCAATGAGATCTTTGTGGGTGTCCTGTCATGTTGGCTGTTGGAACTTGTATGGCAGATGTCATCTGTCTTAGCGAAATACTTAACTTATAATTCAGTTGCTCTCTTTCCATTCTGCATCCCTAGCATTTCAGCATGACCTACCCTGATGCTCTCCTGGATCCTCCAGGCCTGTCCTTGTCACATGTAATGATTCCTGAAATATCTCTGTTTGCTAGTTGCTAACAGTCCTCTCTCTGTCTTTACCTCTCCTCAGATTGCACTGTACCCAGGACTGAACCTGTCCTCTCTAGACTCTTCTTAGTCATCATCATTGGCAACTGGTTGGAATATCCTACCTATGTTTTTGGGCATGAGTATTTTTCAGTACCATCTCTCTGCAGCTTCAAGCACCTGATAGCATCAAGAGAATTTGAAAGATGGAAGCAAAACTACTATTTCTTAAAATCTGGCACTACTTTTATAGAGGTAGAGCAACACACACCTTTTGCTGGGTTAGCTACAGGGAGCACCAGCCTCCAGAGGGAGAGAAAACACTTTATTTTACTTTCAATTTCTACAGCCTCCCTCAGATCACACGCTTCTGCAACCCACCTAGTGAGGGAGGGGAAAACCCTTCACAATACTGTGTTAGACGTTAACTAAGGTTTATAGTAATAAAGGACATTACACTGTCCTTCCACAGAAAGAATAGCAGCTGAGACTACTCCCCACTTCTCTTATATGCAGTGGGATGAAAAGATAGAAAACAGCATCACCTGAACATTATTTCTGTGTGTGCTGCATAACTATGACAAATACCAACTATGTAATTAGGGTTGATATATTGCTGCACACAGAAATAGCAGCAGGAACAGAAAG
>JAGPOW010000261.1:156997251-157009164 GCA_030014935.1 Caiman crocodilus | reverse complement strand
CAATAAAAGTTTTTTTCCTTTCAAACTTCCAACTGGCATTCATATATTGGCGCTCATGCATGCCGGGCAACGAATTCAGACTTGGGCTGAAGCATAACAATACCACATGCCTAGGGTCCATGCAGCTGGGGGAAACGTGCATGTTCTGGATGATGGGAAGGAGCGAGGGGGATCCCTGTTTGAGCAGCAATGTGGGGGGGCAGGGGGAAGCAAGGTAGACCCTGCTGTGCTTGCTGTCTCCTCTGGAGCTCTAACTAGGGGGCAGAGGGGTGGGGCCAGTCCTGTTATCTGGCACAGACAGCACAGCCCAGGGTTGCAAAGCATCTGGGATGCCGGGGACTCTGGTTTAACTTAAACCAGGAAAGGGTCTGGAACAGACATTGCATAAACTGGTTTGACCCAAATCAGTTGAGCCTGATACTACATTCAGCCAGGTTTATCTTAATCCAATTTCAGCCATTTTTAATCTGGTCTACGTGCACTGAATTTATGTTCTATTACAGGTTTAAACCGGTTTCTGATCACTTAAATCAGTTTTTGTGTAATGTCTGTCCCTAGCCTATGTGTTCATGAGAAATAATGGGGGAATAATAGCCCTGCACAGCTTCATGTTTGGAGCACTAACCGCACTCACCTCCAGACCTGTGGTGCCCAGAACATGTGAGCATAAATCTGGGAGGGGCTGCACTGCAGCCCTGAAAATATCACTCAGAACTTGTTAAAGACTCCCATTTTATTTTCTTTTTAAATTCCCAGAAAGACAGCATTATTTGGAAATGCACAGAAAATTCAGATTTTAATGAGGAAAAAACACAAGTACAAAACAGAAACATCATTTATGTTTGATCGGGGGTGGGGGGACAGGAAGAAAACACATTTTTACTTGAATTTTGAGTCAAATTATCCTCATTTCCTTTTTCGTCATATTGTCAGAATGAACTTCAGTTTTTCTTGAAAATCATTTAGAAAGGTCAACCCTTTCAAATGAGTCATTATTCACATTGAAATAGTGCTTTAAAAGCCCAACCAGTATGTTCCAAAACACCTTGGAGGTTCACAAAAGGAGAAGGAAGCAGAGGGTTGTGTGAATCACAGAGGGTATTAGCAACTGCCACCATTTCCCCTTGACAGTGGCAATCAACAGTGGAGGGAATCAGTAGCCCCAGCTGAGGTAGAGAGTATGTGAGAGTGGTCAATCTTGCTAAGGTGAGACAGAGATCTACAACCTTTAGAAAATGATAGCCCAAACCAACTGGGCCCCATAGGCATTGTACTGGCAGTGAAACAGGAGAGCTATCAGGTCTTTAACCTGTCCTAGGGTGTCCATGTCCCTAAAACTGTTATGGAAATACTGCTATATTGCCAGTGTCATAATAGTAATGGAACTTCCAGATGAATGATTGGAAGTTTGTCTGTTTCATAAGGGAAAAGGGCTTACTTTTTTTTAAAGAATATAATCCTCAGACACCACACTCTGCACAGCATTACAGAAAGGTGCCCCGGCTTTCAGTAGCCCTTGTAGCAAAACCTTAGAGCCAAAAAGAAATCAATTCATTGTCTAGCAGAAAATGGCAAGCTTGTTAATTCTCAGAAGAAATGGAAACTGGAATATCAGCAGGGTGAGCTGGGGTCCCAGAGTATTATCAGATATTCTATCTACCCTTTCCTATTTATCTATTCAATGGGAAGTTCTCCTCCCCCTCTTTGAAGTTAAAGAAGTGAAGTACAAAGACAGGTTTTGGTGGTTGTTGTTGAACGCAGCAGTTCCATTAGAATACATGTGACAAGGAAACCACAAGAGTGGCAATTTAGGAGAATATATTTAGGGAATTAGGATTGGCTTCAATATATAGAATGACCCTCTCACTATTTTCTTGCAAATGAGATGGGAAATAAAGATAAATAAAAATCTCTATTTATCTGTGTCTTTGGCAGTAAAATCTACTTATTAAGGAACCTGTTACATCTTTTAAAAGTTTACCTTCTGAAGACCGCTAAGAGAAAGATTAAAAAAACACTTATCACCAAGCCAAGTCATATGGTAAAATGTTTTAAGTCCCTTAATAAGATAAAGAGACCAAGTGAAACCTTAACTTATATGGGTGCGTCCAGACAAGCTCAGATGTGCAGAATGCAGTACCCCAGACCTGTATCTGGTGCTACACACTGGTCATGCTGCACGGGCAGGCATTCCCCACGCAGCTAATTTGCAGCACAAGGGAGGGTGGGGGTTGACACTAGGAGATCCCAGTGTAAAAAACCCTACACTTAAAAGAAGCAGGGCAGCATATCTGGTTGGAGACCATGTGGCCCAAAACTGGTGCCTGGCTGGCCAGAACCACAGTCTGGCTGCTGGGCAGGCTCCCTGCTGCTGGATTGCCATGGCTGCAGCCCCCAGCCTTCCTGGGGCTAGCCCAGGCTTTGGCCCCAGCCTTCCCTTCCCCACTTGGGGCAATATGTCATGTACCAGAACACACATGCACACCAGGGAAATGCACATTCCTGCTTGTAGGGATGTGCCCTATGTGGGTTGATCTAAAAAGACTAATTGAATATCATCCATTTGGAAATGTCCTAAAAGAGGTGCTGCAAGACAGAGTGGTCTGTGGTACTAATACCGAGATAATTCAAAGCTAACTTTTGTTGAAAGGGAATGTAACCTGTCCTAGAGCACTAGCATTAGCAACAGTAATGGAAACAGCATTGAAAAACTTACAAGGTTTGCACCTGAAGTGTAGGGACAATCAACAGATCCAATAAATAAATATCAAAGCCAGCTGGAAAGGTCTTAGGCTCCTGAGGTTTATTTCTACAGTGAAAAATCTCATTTTGCATCAACTTATAAATTTAATATGGCCTAGTGTTATAAATTCTTCAAACATTATTCACACTAACTGGAAAACACAAAAGCATCTAACAATCAGCATCTCAAGCCCAGCAAGGTACATTCTCAATGACCAGAAAAAAAGAAGCAAACATAGGATTATTTACATAAGGCAGTAAGGAGATGCAGAAGAAAAAGCATCTATTAAGGAATGGATGAATGGACTGTAAAGTAGACAGTAAACTGACTGGAGCATCAGGTTCAGAGGGTAATTAATCAGTGGCTTGATGTCTAGTTAGCAGCCATTATTAGGCAGAGTACCTTAGGAGTCCATCCTGGGGCTGGTTTTGTTCAATATCTTCATCAGTGACCTAGAAGATAGCATAGAGTGCACCCTCAGCAAGTTTGCAGATGACACCAAACTGGGGGAAGTAGTAGATGCACTGGAAGGTAGCGCTAGGATTACGAGTGACCTAGACAAATTGGAGGATTGGGCCAAAAGAAATATCATGAGGTTCAACAAGGACAAGTGCAAAGTCCTGCACTTAGGACTAAACAATCCCATGCAGAGGCACAGGTTGGGGGCTAACTGATTGGGCAGCAGCTCTGTAGGAAAGGACTTGAGAGTTACAGTGGACAATAAGCTGACTATGAGTTAGCAGTGTGTCCTTGTTCTAAAAAAGGCTAATGGCATACTGGGCTGCTTCAATAGGAGTGTTGCCAGCAGGTCAAGGGAAGTGATTATTCCCCTCTCTTCAGCACTGGTGAGGCCACATCTGCAGTACTGTGTTCAGTTTTGGGCCCCCCACTACAGAAAGGATGTGGACAAATTGGAGAGAGAGCAGTGGAGGGCAACATAAATGGTTCAGGGGCTGGGGCACGTGACTTAAAAGGAGAGGCTGAGGGAACTGGACTTATTTAGTCTAGTGATGAGAAAACAGAGGGGATTTAATAGCAGCCTTCAACTATCTGAAGGGGGCTTCCAAACAGGAGGAAGCTAGACTGTTCTCAGGAATGGCAGATGACAGAACAAGGTGTAATGGTCTCAAGTTGCAGCAAGGGAAGTTTAGGTTACATGTTAGGAAGAATTTTCTCACTAGGAAGGTAGTAAAACATTGGAACAGGCTACCCAGAGAGGTGGTGGTGCACTCTCCATCCTTGGAGGTTTTTAAGACCCTTCTAGACAAAGCCTTGGCTGTGATGATCTAGTTGGGGATGGTCCTACTTTGAGCATGGGGTTAGACTAGATGACCTCCTGAGATTCCTTCCAACCCTGATTTTCTATGATTCTAAGTACTGTCCAGAAAAGCAAAAATGTAAACAGGCAAAAGCTACTGCCAATTAAACAGCAGCAGCAAGAGGGTTAGAACTCTAGTTCTGTTGCTGAAGAATGGAATCCACCTCTCCTACATGCTACCTGGGAAGAGAGCACACTCCCGGCAGTGTCTCCATGTTTACATCCTGGCCAAAAATCAGCTTCGCTATATAAACCACAACCCCCAGTTTTGGAGGACTTATTTTGTGGGGAAGCATGCACATTATGTATCTTTGGAATGAAAACATTCTATCAGGACTTTAAAAAGAAACCTTTTGTCATTCTGGTAGATCAAAACCTGTTTGTGGATCTTCTCTATGACTGTTCTGGGCAAGGCAGCCATCTAGCCTCAGTACTGGGCTTTGGCTTCAGCTGCTGATTAAACATTCTGTAAGGTTGAGCTTCAGCATTCACCATGGCAGATGCCGTCACTTGATCAACTGTGCCAGAACAATCTAGTTCTGTGTTACTTCTGTGATAAATCGTGGTACTCATGGGAGACCTCGATCAGAGACCTGGAAACATTTCTCAGCTAAAGATATAAACTAGACAGGACCATAACCTGCTCAGGTGCAGCAGCACATACTGCAGAGTTGGCCAAATTACTACCGTATAAAAATTCTGCCCCTCTTCTATAGCCAGAACTATAGTACTAAGCCCAGAGGATGGGCACATATGTTGGAGTATGCAAGGCATCATTCATATCAAGTCCTGAGAGAATTACATGTAGCACACCCAAGCATTTCTTGCGTGTTGTCTTTTTCTTAAAGAGATATATGATAGTCAATATGAATGAGGACCTAAAAACATAGGTAAAGAATGACTTCAGTGTCAAGCAGACTGCCACACTAAAACCTCTACCTCCGGAAATTGCATACATGTAAATTTTCAGGCCCACATATGGAAAAATGTCATTAATCATACTGGAAGCACATGTTAGATGGGCATACAATGACTGCAACACCTTTCACAGCTGACCCTGAAAGAGCAAGGACAGGCCAACAGTGGTACTTTTCATGGACATTGGCCAGATTTTATGAGGCTCAGCAACGTAGTCAAACAGTTCCATACCATCCAGCTTTCTAAGGGCCTCTCAGAGCTATTTGTACTGCCAAATGTTGGGACAAGATAATAGGAACTAGGAAACAATGTTGGCTCAATCTCTTTTGAAATAGAGAACAACTTAAATGTAAGTTTGGCCCAAATTTTGATGGGAGGGAAAAGGAGGGTTCATCCAAACTCAATCCAGCCAAGCATTTGCAAATACAGTGCCATGATTATAATACCAAAGGCCGAATGTAGACAAAATGAAGGGCATGTGTGCATGACACTTTAAAGTGGGTTAAATGCTTTTGCACTGCTTTAATGGTGTCATTGTCTGCACACATCAGTGGCATATTGCACAGTAATTCCAGCCACTGTAGCAAATTCGGCAGCATAATGTGCCTTAAATGACTTGGGGAGCAGCAAACTAAAACTCCGAGGAGGAGTTTTAGTCTGCTGCCCTACAGCCGCGGAGCAAAGCAGCAGGCTCTGTGCAGCTCAGGGGCTCTGCAGGAAGCCCTGCAGGCAGCCTGACAGCAACCCGGAAAGCAGGCTCCATCCAAGGAAAAAAAATCTTTTTTTTCCCTCGAGCCTGCCTGCCTGAGCTGTGTGGGGACCCAGTGCTTCCCTCTCTGGCTGTGGTACCCCCTGGGACCACCCAAGCAGGGTGCCTGCGGGCAGGTGCCTGGGGTAGGGGAGTTTCCACTGCCATGGAGGGAAGCACCAGCCTCCCCCACCTCTGCAGCCCCAGAACCACTCGCCCTCCACTCCCCGCCACTGGAGAGGCAGGTGAATAAGTGGGTGTGTGTACGACATGGGCTTAAAGGGTCCTAAATTGAAGCAGTGTTTTTAAAAACGCACTGCTTCAGTTTAGGGCCCCCGTTTCATCTACACATGCCCAAAGACACAGAACTGGGCCTTCAGTGCCTATTTGGTTACAAAAGTTTCAAGACCTGCCAGGCAATGGGGATTCCAAGTGCTATCTGTGGTGAGGGGTGCACTGTCAGACAGGTTCAGGATCATGTCTGTGTGTGGAGAGGCATGCCAGCCCCAGAGCTTCTACTCTTAGTTGTTATCATCTGGAGGATCACAAGTCAGGAGAAGATGCAGTTGTACTGGGAATACCCAAGTATCGGGTGTCTGTAGACCTTTACTACAGAGATATGACACCCTGTGTGAGAGGAGCTCTTGATGATTTGGGAGATGACATCCACAAGGTACATTAAAGTGGGAGAGATGAAGCAAAGTGGTCTTTGTGGTGTTAACTGAGTTACCAAGAGCATTCTGGCCTGCTAACACCTTCCGTTATTTTTAGTTTCTTTACTGGGAGCTTCCCCCTGCTCTATGATGCAGTTAGATCAAGCTGCAAGCTCCAGCCTACTGGGCTGTGAATGGCAATTGTTTTGTACTGAACTGAATAGTCCACTGAGGAAGTGGGAAAGATTGCAAAAAAAATTATTCAAACTGCAGGAGGTGGCAGAATTAAGAAAACTTTTGTGTGAATTTAGGTTGTCTCTGAGACCTGAGAAACCTGAAAGACAGATGACAAACAATTACCTTAGGCTAACTGTGGAGAGAGAAGCTGCTTTTTGATATCTGCCCCCTCCCAAGAGCATAGTTAAGAGAAATGCTATGATAATTAGATTGAAAAAACCCAGCAAACACACCTCCAGAAAAGTACTAGAGGCCTGCCAAAATAAGAAATACTTCTTCCCTGCTTTTGTTTTGTTGGAAGCAAATTCCCTAAGCCTGGCCTGAAAATGTGTAATGGCTTAGCACTCCATTATCATTCATGCTTCAGTGACTTCATTATGTACCCAGGCCCAGTCTTTTCCAGGCTAAAAGAGCACTCCTGATCCATGCTGCATGCCATCTATAACGTAGCCCTGCTGAAATACCCACACCACTAACATCTGTCTTGTGCGGTGGAAAAAAAGGCAAAGATTCCTACAGATAAAATGCACATGAGGGTGACAAAAAAGGGGGAAAAATGGAAAACCTATGACATAGTCAAATTTTATTAATGGCTCAACCATATGCATTCAGAGGATAATTAACTATTCACAGGTGAAATTAGCTGATAGGAGTGTCTGTCGCAAGCAAATCGAATAAGCTCTGATTATATCAATAGTTTTCAACCAGTGTCCCATGGTTATCAAACTATCAAATAAATTTGTCCACTCTCTTCCTTTGGGGGGGAAAAAAACTTTAATTATCCGGCCACGGTATATGGCAGGTCATTAATAAAACCTAGTTATCAGGCTGCAGGTTTTATAGTTTTACTGTTATCTATCTTTTATCTAAATAAACATTTGGGAAACGTCCTTAAAATTACTTTAGATACTTTGCCCCTACCCCCCAACAGATATTTGAAAATGAAACTTTACTGGATTTTACTATACAATACATGGCATCACCTCAAAGCCTCCCACCTTCTTTCTCCTACAACTATAATGGAATTATAGAGTTTGGCTGCACATACATTGATGGATCTAACCAACCTGCAAATGCAGATAAGAGTAAAATCACTTGATGGGTTAGTTCTCCTTAATGTATATTTACTCAGCCTTTATGTTATGTATGCATTTTTTACTTTCATGCCACATATATCAATGACAAATGTAAGAATTGAAAAGCCAGTAATAACATAAAGGAACAGCATTTTTTTTCTTCTATGGAGCAATTGCCAAAGACAGTATCTTTTCATTTGAATAAAGAATAGTAAGAAATTAGCATCTTTTAGGCCCTGGCCCTGATCCTGCTCTAAGTAAATTCAATTTCCAAACTACCATTGACTTCTTTCACCAGACAGTAGTGATTACTAATAATAAGTCTTACATCTTAGTTACAGTCATTATTCAACGTGAAAAGAAGAGAAACGTTATAATTACGTTTCTTATATAGGAAACTAAATATCTAACATACATTCTTTTATATAATTCCAGAATGTAAAAACATCATCTTGAAAGGCTTTCTTTTAGGAATAAAAAAATAATAGCTTCACAATCCTATCAGACCACATCTGATATATTCTGTAATACAATATGCCATACAACATTTTACTAAATACATATTTTCTTTTCTTTAAAGATTTCCGATGTGCAAAAAGCACTCCATATAGTTAAATAATTCTATTTTTTTATTATCCCAATAATAAACCGGTGACTCATAAGATGAAAATCTTTTTGGGGCTTATATTTTTTCACTTTTTTTAAACTAACTTCCTACAGTTGTCAGATCTCTAAATGAAAAGAGGCTACAGTTGTTGTTCCGTAAGGAAAAATAACTTCATTTCTACAAAATTTGTAAAACAAACACATCAAATACTCTACAATTTTTCTTACAGGTTGAGTACCTTCTACTGGATAGTGTTCAAGTAACAAAGAACACTGTTGGGGTATTAACTGGAAAGAAACCTGATGGCTGTGTGAAAAGGGGAAAACAACAAAAAATAATGCACTGTAAAAACTACTGAGCCAGGCCCTGGCCCTGCAATTATACTGGTTTTGCAACACTCTAGCACCATCAAATTCTATATGTTGACTCCTGATTGACCAGAATTAACAGACAGATTGAATAGTGCAGCATTTCCATTTTTATAGACGCTGATCTTACAGAGAGAACTGTGGCAGGGAACACGTGTGCTGATTGGTGCCATCTTAAGGCACGAGCCCCTTGACCTATCAGTCTGTACCAAAACAAGGCCTATGAGACATGTGACTCTGCACAAGCACAAACATTCAGGGGCGCAGAATAAAAGGGGAGCCAAAGAGTGACAAACTCATGTGCCCAGACTCAAAGACTCCTTTATGCAAAATGCCAAAGGGTCTTCTGGCTCCTTCAGGCACAGTTCCTGCAATAACTATCACAGGAGTAAATGCAGAGGCAACACAGCAAACATTGTGCCAAGGGCCTGCAAAATCCTTGAGAAGCCCCTGGTGCTTGCATGCAACCCAGTTTTCTTTAGTGGCATTTAGCAGAGGGGTGTGTTTGTCTGGACAGTTCTTTCTGCAATTTTGAGCCCTGTGAAGTGTGTTTAATTCTCCTTTCCAAATGGTATGTGATGGGGGCCATGTTTGCACAAGTGGTGTACTGTACAGTTATAACTGCACAGTCATTTAATATTTGCTTGGCATTACTGCACAGTAGTGTCCCCACAAATTTTTTTCTGATGCTACTTCACAGTAGCAATAAGCTAATGCGCAGTAGTCTGCCACTACTGTGCAGTGGTGTCGCATCATGGTTAGTGCCCGCCAGTGCTACTGTGCAGTAGTGTCTCGTGTAGACATGTCCAGTTAGAGCCAGACCATATTCCACCTATTAGGTAGGTAAGGACTTAGACACTAACATTTTATTCTGTTCCCCACAGCTTGAGTCCCTGAAAAACTGTCAGTACAGAAGGTGGCTGTGCTCTCCCCCTTCTTGCTACTTTTTTTGTGACTCAATCTTAAGTATCAGATGATGGTGTATTACAAAAATAGATGCATTAATGAGTGTTTAGGGACTTGACTAGAGTGGAATAGAAGCACACGTACACACCTGAGTCTATTTAGATGGGTATTAGGAGAGGTGTAATTGCCCTTACCATTTAACACCCAGCCCTTAAGACATTTTTACATGTATTTTACAGGTGCTGGGTGCTTTAATTAGCAACCCACGTTAATTTAAAGCATCTGTGTGTCACGTGTATCAGTGCCAAAAAAATGGAAAAAATGGCAGTGGAGTGCTTTGAACTAAAGGTCATCAAACATGTTTTATTTCAAAGCACCCCACCACCAATTTTTTAGCCTGAAAACACACAGGGACATTGATACACATGCTCCAACTCACTAGATTAACTGAATCTGCTCTGATGTGCTGGATTTCCAGCAAGTCAAAGCAGACTCTCTGCACATCTGTAGGAGCCCTTAGTGTTTAACACCTAAAGCTCAGGTATAAACAGTACAGTGAATGATTTGAGCCAAAACCTTTGGCAAAAATTAGTATATTTCCACTAGAGTTGGGGGAAGAATGCAAATTTAGAGAAGACCTAGTCTTTTGTATCATTTTACTTTTATAACAGAAAAATAAAAGAATTCAATAGTGTTTGAAAAAATCACATAAGGTATTGTCTAGCTAGGATTTATGCATGCTTTTTATCATTTGCAAGCAGTTTATTGTAGGATATAATGAGAGTAATAGATTTATTTAGTTAAGAGGAGTTCCTGTGCATTCAGAGATGCCCTTTTTCATTTATTTCTCTTCAAGTTTTTTAAACAAATCATTCCAATATAGGTCCTTACATTATAGTTAAATCAAGGTATTCATGCCTGTATCATTCCTTTCTAACTGTATGTAGGTGTTGTTTATATATTTTTGAGATTTACTACATACTATAACAAATATTTTCTTAGTTTGCAATTACTGTGCTCTGTTTTCCATACATTGGCTTTGGTGATTATATAATTAAAAGTGGAGCTTTTCACAGGCTGCCCTGTGTGTGGTGAAAAATGGTAGCTATTTCCACACTTCAGAGATCCAGCTGCTGTGAGCATTAAAAATTACTTAAAACACAAATTTATTTCATTGTGATTAACAATGGATTGTGTTGTTATAAATGAACTGAACTGCAAATTGGACTTTTAAATTAAAATACAGCTTATTAGAAATGGCAAAATAGTAATATGGGGTCAAATAATGTTTCATGTAATTGCCAAAAAATCAAACAAAACAACAAAACCCGGAAAGGTGACTGGAAAGGCAAGTTCAAAAAAGCTGTTTTTGTTGAAAAATTGCACTGGAGTTTATGATGTTTTAGTTCCTTTGATGAGTGATGTCCTGTCTAGGATTAGTCTGCCCACAATTCTGTAGAGACATATAGCAAGTAGACTGAGACACAGCACTATTTCACCAAGGAAACAGAGAAGGCTCTGTTATCTGGCAGATGTTGATTAACAGAGAGCTCCAAAATTGTGTGAGATGACTAGCAGCCAGAGATGAGATTTCCAAAGAGTGCAAGAAACATATATGCCCAATACTCACTGAATTTCAGCTGAAGAAGAGCATCTTTGACAATCTCACCCTCAACCT
Source organism: Caiman crocodilus (assembly GCA_030014935.1). Taxonomy (NCBI): domain Eukaryota; kingdom Metazoa; phylum Chordata; order Crocodylia; family Alligatoridae; genus Caiman; species Caiman crocodilus. The sequence goes on along the minus strand of JAGPOW010000261.1, from coordinate 156,997,912 downwards.
CAGGGAACTGCTTGTAGTAAAAAAGTTTAGTCAATAAATGTCCTTTTCCTAATAACAAACTATCTGCAGATAAAAAACAGATTTTGACAAATATGTTCATTGCCCCCAATTATGCAATGAAATTCATATGCTAAGACAACAGATTCAGTAGATTTTCACAAAAAATACTGTTCTCACTGGAGTTTAGGTTGTTCCCATGTTGGTCTAAGGACATAGGCAGACAAGGTTCCTTGAATAAAAGATATCAAATTCACCCAAGGAACCTTGTCTGCCTATGTTCTCACTGGTTGCATCTACACAAGACACTTTACTGCACATTAGACTAATCTACTTCACAGTAAAGTATCGCTGTCTACATGTGTGTGTCAATTGCCGTTCTAATGTGCTATTTGCTAGTACCAATACTAGAAAATACTAGGTACTATAAAAATATACAGCCTACTATACAAAACCAGGTACTATAAAAATGGCGCATTATGTTTGCGCTCTGGTGCATTAGTTAAATCCTGACTGGGAGCACTTTGCCCCATACTGCTGGGAGACAGCTGCCCTGTATCCAGGACAGCTCTCTCCTACCCTGCAGAGACTGGGGCAAGCCCCAATCGCCGTACAGCTGGGAGGCAGCTGTCCCTAGAGCCAGGACAGCTCCCCCTGCCTCACC
>JAGPOW010000261.1:156974851-156988009 GCA_030014935.1 Caiman crocodilus | reverse complement strand
CAGTTAGGGTGGCTAGGATGTGGAACCAGCTTCCTAGGGAAGTTGTTCTTGCTCCTACCTTGGGCACCTTCAAGAACAGATTGGATAGGTACTTGGCTGGGGTTCTGTGACCCTGGCACTTGTTCCTGCCATTGGCAGGGGGTCGGACTAGATGGCCTGCTCTAGGCCCCTCCTGACCCTAGATACTATGATATGATACTATGATAAGGTTTCCTCTGCCCTCATCTTCCCCTTTCCCTGACAAGCCTAGTTTAAAGCCCACTGGAGGAGATCTGCCAACCTAGAAGAGAACACACGCTTACCTTTAGGGGAAAGATGAAGCCCATCCCACCCAAGCATGTCTCTTGTCTTGATGTGTGGGTCGTAGTCTAGGTAGCTGAAGCCTGCCTCGAGACACCATTCCCAAAGTCTCCAGCTGGTCTCTCTGATGCAGGTGTCATGTCGTCTTCCACATCCGCTCACATAGTAGTTCCGCTATGAACTCAGGCGACTCTGTTAGTGCATCTTCTGTAGGGCTCCTTCTCCCCTATGACCTACCCCTTTCCACTTGGGTGTTTCAGATCAGCCTGCATGATGCTCCTGATGTAGTGATGGGGTACTCTCCTCCTGCACTGAGGTTTGGTGACAGGGACAACTGTAGGAGGTCTGGCTGTGACCCTACAGACCTGTGAAAACTACAACAAAACAAGAATTCAATCAAAATAGGTCAGATGTTGTGGTGGGCAGGGCAACAATGACCCCACGCTGAGCTGCAGGGAGAGCTACCAGCTCAATTGCCAGTACTCCCTCTTCTCTCTCCAACAAAAGGCACAGCATAAGTGACCTGCATACACCACCCATGTCCAAAAAAAGAACATTTAAACAGGAATAGGCGCAGAGAAGGGCTTTTAGGATGATCAGGGAAACAGAGAATCTATCTCAGAAAAATGAAAACTGAGAAGGAATATTGACTGTGAATGCTGAAGGAAAAGGAGATGAGCTATTTAAACTAAATACAATATTGGCCACAAATAAATTTGTTCAGGAAGTTGTAAGATTTCTAGCCATCAGACAAAAGAGGTTCTAGAATAGCCTTCCAATAGGATTTGTGGAGGCAGTACATTCAAATGGTTGTAAGATCGTGCATGATATATTTATTAGTAGGACTGCTCTATGTTGTCATCTGCAATTTCAATTGACTCAGCCCAGGAGTTTCCTTCTAGCTGTATGTCTTACCTCTTGAGTGATTTGCCCAAAGGGTACACAGGAAGTCTATGCTGGAACTAGGAACCAGGTCTGCTGATACTGGGCCTCCTAGATCCAACATCAAAATTGTTAACTCAATGGCTTTAAATTGAGTCTGATGATATTCTCAGCTTTAATGGTGCAACTTCAGGAATTCTGTGATTACAATAAAAACTCTGCTGTCCTCAGAAAAGAGAAACAATGGCTTTTGCTCAAGCTATTACAAATACTTTTGTAAAAAAAATTGCTCAATAGGGAAAATTGTCCACACCAGCATAGGAGATGGGAACCTGGAACTAATTACTATCCTGTCCTGTCCTGAGTCCTGTCACAATCCTGCTCTAAACATTTATGGGAAAAGTCTTCACCCTGGAGTTGGAACAGAATGATAAGGAGCAATAATAAGGTACCCAAAGGAGCCAGTACATAAATGCAGAATTCTTCATCCAGCAGTGGGCTGAAAAGCTTGGTATAGATTAACGATGGACGGAGCAGGAGGGATGAGACCAGTTAACTGGAATGACAAGTTGGAGTATTGGGGTGATCCTAGAGATATCAGGTCCTGAGCCAGTCAGGGTGTAGCAGATTTGAGAAGTCATTACATAATTCAGTCGTTCATAATCCAGTACAATTCAGAGATCAATGAAGTGGGCTTTGATAATGGGAGTTAGTGAATGTAACAAAACTATCCACACATAGCAATTTTTCTTCCATCCCCATTAGCTGTGCCTAATTACTTCAAAGAAGGTAAATCTCTGGGCTCTCTTAAAGAGACTTGTACTGCTGATCTCATCTGAACGTTTCTGAGGGCTACAGGAAAAGTGGAAAACCTACAGATTTATGTTTCAACGATTTGTCATTATGCCTCCAGTTGAAATAAAGGGCAGTCTCCCTTTTAACTTCTTCATGTCATGTTTTGTTGAGGGGTATTGTGTGATTGTGGCTTTGCATTTCCTGAGACCTGAGAAGTCTACAGGAGAGTTCTGTGAATTGGCACCAGGTACGTTAAGAATTGTTTTCCATTTAATTTTAGGATTCTCCAGGGTTCTGAACTCCAACATCTGGGGAAGAAATGCCCAGGCCTCCTATTCTATTTAGTAAACTGCTAAACAAGAACATAAAATATATGTAAGAAAATCAAAATAAAAGAGTGATTTAATATCACTTCGAAGTAGTGAATTAAAACACATCAAAAAGGCAAAAGTTCCTTAAAATCTCCATGTAATAATTTAAGGAACCAATATGCTTGTTTGGCTTACAGCCTTCAAAATAATTAGGCATGATGAGTCTTGGTGTAAATCAGTGAGATTTTGTACCAGCCAAAATAGCTGATATCAGAATCATAGAACCAGAAGGGACCTCTAAGATCATCAAGTCTGGCCCCCTGCCATGGGCAGGAATTAATTGGGCTCAGACAAGCTCGATAAGGTGCCTGTCCAGACTCATCTTGAACACCTCCAAGGAAGGTGACTACACCACCTTTGCTGGGAGTGTTCCAGATTCTGGTGACCCTTACAGAGAAAAAGGTTTTTCTTATGCCTAGCCTGAATTTACCCTCTATTAGTTTATGCCCAATGGTTCTTCTCCTGTTCTTATGCCAGTTTTATTATGGCTCATCTTTTCTTTCTGATTTCCAGGATTTGTATCTCTTTGCAGGTCTTCTGCTCTTGCTCCCTACTCTGTAGATTTCATACAATCCATTGCTTGTCTAAATTTAGCCTTTCTTCTTCAAACTTTCCTGATTCTGCTAGTCTGGGGACCAGAAAGCTATAGGTTTACTAAGCAACACTTTACCAATATCACAGCATTGTTATCTCATGGATCACAATGAAATATGTCAGGAAGCAGCTGTTGACATCATGGCATTGTTGTATCACCAAATATCAAGGCAAGATAGACTAGCTACCACTAATCTGCTCAGCTAGCATGCGCTGGAGCCTCAGATATCATCACAGGTAATTGATTCCAGAGCCAGAAACATCATGATTGAGAGAGGTAGTACTGACTAATATTTAGAAAATGAATATAGAAATCAAACTTGAATTTCTTTTCAGGTTCTGCTACCATCTGATTATAGGGCTTTGGGCAGATGTCAAAGTAAATCTGTAGATGAGGACAGTAATGAGAGTGAGTTCTGAATGTGGTATAGTTGTCTCTGTAAGACTTTTCTTCTCCCTGGTTCAAAACCAGGTATTTGTAAGTGCAAACCTGACTTTCCATTGGGTCTGTCTCAAACAACCTATTGAATAACCTTAACAGTAAACATACCATTTTCTTTTCAGTGCATTGGTGAGTCAGGTAGAAACTATCAGTCAAGAATGTGGACTGTAGTTAAACTAGGATTTAACATGGAGAAAGGCTGACCATATCATACAGCTGAATTATACTTCTTCATGATTATTCTTCTGATTTTCAGTGGAAGCGTAGAAGTGTTCTGTGATTCCACACGCAGGAATGTAGATTACAGTGTGGACACAAACAAAAAGAAATTTGGCATGCTGATAGGCCAGATTGGATTCCTCTTGATGGTTCACATGTGATTTATACATAATTCTGTGCATAGAAATGTAACACTAAGTCATGATGATCTAAGCAGACTGCTTCATAATAGAGGGAAGCGCAACCCTTGACTTGAAAGGGTTTGGTATTAGTTGATATCAGCTAATCATTTTGTCAGTTCAAATGCACGTGCATCCATGATAGTATTCATCTAGAATGACACCCTAAATATAGCAAACAATGTCACTGCACTTAAAAAAATGGGTGTGAAAGTAAATGTCCAAAATCCAATTAAATAGCAGAGATGTTGCACTGCATTACAAAACAGAATGTGGTGAGAAGGGCATAAGCAAAACCAGATCTAATAGCAATTGGGAACTTAAACCCACTGTTTGTAGTAGTTCCTCAGCCAAAACAGCACCTGCCTTCCAAGTAATAGAAGTGACAAGCAAAAAGAAGAGTGGTCCAAATTTCCCTTCTTCAATATTCACTGATCACAGATGCTTTATAATTTGGCAGTACACTGAGGCTGCACTGAAATTAAAAATATATTTCTTTAATTCAATTATCAGTTGCATTTCACTAATTATTTTTAAATTAATAGAAAACATTTACATTGTTATTGCATCTTTCAATGATGTTTTCAATATAAACATATTTCCAGCATCAGACATAAAAATGTTCAATCCTCTTTCCTTTCCTTTCTTTTCCTTTCCTTTCCTTTCCTTTCCTTTCCTTTCTATTAGGGAGCATAACTCTAGGTAATCACATTGAGCAGTATCTCAAGCTTGCAGTTTGAGAACATTGCGTGCAATATATCTGGATTCCTTTTTCACTTTCTTCATTCCATCAGCTGTAATAATAAGGGTTTTAGTTTTCTATGGCCTAGAGTCCCTTTCTCAGCAGTGGTTAAGTTTGTGTCTCCTTTCCACTGATGCACATTCCCCCAAAGGTGGATTTTTTTGAGCACTTTTAGATGTGCTCCAGGAAGGGAGTTGGGGGGAGGGGAGGAGGGTGTTCTTTAATTAGCACAGCTCCCAGAGCCAAGTACCCTACCACCATTTTTTAGTGTGGGGACACCAATACATGTGGCACTGGAGTCCGCTGGAGCACAGTAATTTCCATGCTCCAGCAAACTTGATTAATCAAGTCTGCCCCAATATGCTGGAATTACAGTGCATCAGAGCAGCCTCTCTGCATGTGTACAGAAGTCCTTTAACTCTGAAACTTTTTGACTACTCAATGGGAGCGTCTACACAAGATGACTTAGTGTGCATTAAAGTAACTTAATGTGCAGTAAAGCATCACCATCTACATGTGTGCGTGAATTACTACACATTAAATTAGTCTAATGCACTGCTCGCTAGTACCAATGTATACAAAAACAATGCACTAACTAATAAGCCGAAGCTCATGTGAAGATAGACCCTGACTTGGAGCAATTTGCCAGGAAGCAGGAGGCCTTGCTTCCTGGCTAAGCCCTGACTTCTCTGGGACAGGGAGGTTGACCCATCCCAATCTCCTTTGTGACTAGGAGGCAGCTGTCCTGCAGCCAGGATAATTCTCCTCACCTGGCTGAGATCAGGACTGACCCCATCCCCCCTGCCAGCTTGGGACTGGAGCTCCTCCTGGATGCTTCTGGGGGGCAAAGCAGGGCAGGAACAGCCCTAGACTGATCTGCTTCCATCAGGAGCAAATTTTCTCTTGAGGGGTGTACTTTAATGCGCAGATAATTTAGGTACATTAACTGCATGTGTAGATGCACCTAATAAGGAGTAGAGGGCTGAAGCTGAACCCACAGGTGCTCATGATAAGAGAGGGAGATGCTTCAAAGAAACAGTCAGAGTCATATTGCTATTTGTCAACAATAGCACCAGTTTATGGATACAAATGACTCAGTATTTCTGATCTGGGAGACGACAGTCAAAATTCTGGAAACTTCTTCACCCACTTGTAGCTGTCTAGTAGATTGGATTCCAGTAGATGTTATGATCCACGATTTTATCGTCTCCAGGCTTCATTATTGCAATGCCCTCAGAGTAGGAATGAATACACAAGCCTTGAAGGAATTCTAGATGGCCCAATGTGATAGGCTCATGACCACTGCACCAGCCAATGGGTATGCCCTGCCCCCTGTGCTACATCGCATCTGGGTCTATTTGCCTACCACTACTTGTAGTTATACTGGGTTTCACATTCAGAGATGGTGTTCAGTGGCTCCCATAAAACTCAGGGCAACTTTGCTAGCATGTCTTCTGGGGGCTTCTCCTCCCCTTTATCCTACCCCCTTCCACTCTGGTGTTTAGGATCAGCCTGGATGGTCCTCAGATTTGGTGAAAGAACTCAATCTTTCTGTGTTGAGGTCCATTGATGATGATAGCTGCAGGGGTTCTGGCAGTGGTCCTGTATGCTTGCAAAAATCAAAACATAGCATCAATTCAACTAAAATAGCTTGGATGATGCGGTGAGCAAGCCCCAAGCACTTCTTTCAGCATGTGGATGTCTTGGTGCCCAGTGCACCCTTTTCTCGTGAATTCTTAAGTCATCAATGCCCCTTGCTAGGCATGGTTTCTTGTCCAAGCTCTGCCTGGCCAGGTGCAGTAATACCAGAAAACACAATTCTCTGCATCTGCACAGTGCTTGTAGTTCTGCCAGTCCCCTGACACGGCACTTTCCCAGCCACAGCTGACCTGTGTATTCCTGTGGCGGTCACTGTGGATGCCAGAGAATGATATCAGGTCTGGGCCACTTGGCCCACCAGTTGAGGTAATCAGGCTGATGCCTGTTTGAATCCCCAGTATCCCCTAGGTGGTCCAGGCTTCCAGGTTTTTTCCAGGGAATTTAGCCCCAGGGAAAGTGACTGGCTCCCTACTGGCTATATGGTACATGTCCAGGTCCTTCCTGGATCCAGTGGCAAGACAGGCATGCTGGCCCCAAATAGATGCACTGGTTCCCTTCTGGCTGCAAGGAGAGTATCCGGCTCCACTCCTGATGCTCCCACCTCTCTCTCTCCTGGCTCTTTGGTTGTACATGTGGTGATCTAAGGACATAGGCAGACAAGGTTCTTTGAGTAGATGTGATATCTTTACTTAGACCAACTGAGTAATTGGAAAAGAGTTCTTAGCAAGCTTTCAGATACAATCACCATTCCTCAGGCATTCTCTGCTGGACTGGGACTCCAAGGAATGAGAGAAACTAAAAGTGTGACAGGATGTCAGTGAAAATATAAATAGGTGGAAATAAGAAATAAGAAAAACAAAAGGTAAAGCAGCGAAGGGTGGGGGAGAAAGCAGGGGGGTGGGGAGGGGAAGCCAAAGGGAAACATATAGAGGCATCAATGAGAAAGGAAAAATATGGAAATCACAAAGACAAAGGGCAGAAAAGTAGGGGAAGGGAGAAAAAGTGAGGGAAAATAAAAATGTAAGAGGTCAGGTAAGGCAGGTACCTGGATAATCAGGTGTCAGGCAGGTTATAATGTGTCAAAAACCAATGTCTATATTGTGAGTCCATGTTTTTTTTATCCAGTAGACTTATGAAGTGAAGTTCATAGGTTCATCTATGAAAGGGTTTTTGTAGTTTCTCTTTTAGGATTAGAACTGAGAAATCAAAGAGGGAGTCACTGTCCTGTGAGAAGTTTGTCCCCACAGGTAGTTAGATATTCTTGTCTTTGATAGATTTTCAGTGTGCATTCATTCTGGTGCACAGTTGTTGTTTGGTTTCACCTACATATCAGGGCATCAGGGCATATGCTACATCAGGGCATTTGGTGCACTGGATGAGATATAAAACATTTCTGGAGGTTCAGGTGTAAGATCCAGGAATGGTGATGGTTCTCATGTGAGGTATAGTTATACTAGGGGGTGGTGGAGATTTGTTGGCAGGTATAGCAGGATACTGTTTATGCCTGCCACTTTAAGGGCCCTGTCAAGCAGCCAGCAGGCAAGTCTTGATTGCAGCAGCAGGTAAGGCTTGATTGCAGCAGCCATTTTAGATCCCTGGCTGCCTATAAAAACAGTTCAGTTCACTGCTGATAGCCCAGGCAGTAACACTGCCTGGCTGCAAGGCTGCTTGGAACATCCTGGAGGTAAGGAAGGAGCTGTAGGGAATGGCTAGGCAGTTTCTAGTCCTGGGCATGACCTAAAACTGCACCCTGCCAGGAGTGGGTGGCCTGGTGGGGCTCTCAGTGGTGCGGGAGCCCCCAGGAAATGCCAGGCCAGTTATCACCCCAGTGAAAAGTGGGTCAGGGCACCTTAATAACCCAAGATCCCACAACTGGATGGGTTACCCACTAGTAGGTTTTGGAAGGTGGACCCAGGAGTGAGAGTGGGGCTAAAGACTTAGAAACCTGTCTTGAAATCCCTTGACCGGTCAATGCTGGGGCCAGGACCGGAAGGGTCAAAGGGCCAGGAGCCCACTGCGAGTGACACTCAGAGCTGAGGGCCTGGGGTTCTAACTGGCCTGGAGGTGAGGTCAGGGCTTGTGTAGCCAAAGGTCCCAGGGGGAACACACCCATAAGAGAGAACAGCTCAGGGAGCTAGGTAGCCTAGAATGAAGGCAGAGTAGGCCACCTGAGTGGATGGATCTTGTAGGGGTCCAGATTGAAGGATTCTGGGGCCCAGAGTGGGGCTGGTGACATTAATAACTGTGGATGCCATCTGTGAGGCTTGGGCTGAGGTGTAGGGAAGGAACGAAGCCACAGATAGTGCCCTCTGGCATGAGGGCAAGAAATGGGAAGCCTCCCACCTAATTAACAACTATTCATTAAATATCATCAAGGTGTAGTAGACAAGAAGGTGGGCAGTTAGCCCAGAAACAGTTTTCATAGTTTCATAGTTGGTAGGGTCGGAAGGGACCTGAGCAGGTCATCAGGTCCGGCCCCCTGCCATGGACAGGAAAGAATGCTGGGGTCAAATGACCTCAGCTAGGTGATTATCTAGCCTCCTTTAGAAGACCATCTAGGTTGGGAGTGAGCGCCATTTCCCTTGGAAGTTGGTTCCAGATGCTAGCCGCCCTGACTGTGAAGTAATACCTCCTAATGTCTAGCCTGAATCTACTCTCAGTCAACTTATGGCCGTTATTCCTTGTTACTCCCAGTAGTGCTTAGGGGAACAGGGACTCCCCAGCTGCCTGCTGGTCCCCCTTGGAAAGTTTATAGACAGCCACCAGATCCCCTTTCACCTTTCTCTTGTGGAGGCTGAACAGGTTCAGGTCCCATAGCCTCTCCTCATAGGGCCTGCCCTGCTGCCCCCTGATTATGCAAGTGGCCCTCCTTTGGACCTTCTCGATGCTATCCACATCCCTCCTGAAGTGCAGCACCCCAAACTGGACGCAGTACTCCAACTGCGGCCTGACCAGTGCCGCAGAGGGGAAGAATCACCTCCTTGGACCTGCTCGAGATGCATCTGTGAATGCATGACAAGGTGTGGTTGGCCTTTCTGACCATGTACTCACATTGGCAGCCCATGTTCATCTTGGAATCAATAGTGACTCCAAGACCATTTTCTGCCTCTGTGCTGATGAGAAGGGAGTTCCAGCTTGTAGGTATGCTGCAGGTTCTTCCTCCCCAGGTGCAGTACCTTGAACTTGTCAGTATTGAAACCCATCCTGTTCTCATCTGCCACCCCTAGATCTAGTTGTAACCTGTCCCTCCATTCTAGCATGTCCACTTCTCCCCATATCCTAATGTCATCTGAGAATTTGAACAAGGTGCTTTTCACCCCCTCGTCCAAGTCACTGATGAAGATGTTAAACAGTGCAGGCCCAACGACCTAGCCCTGGGGAACCCCACTTCCCACATCCCTTCAGGTCAAAAATGACCTGTCCACCACCACTCTCTGAGTGAGGCCCTCCAGCCAATTTGTGACCCATCTGACTGAGTAGGCATCAACAGCACAGTTGCCGAACTTTTTAATGAGAATGGGGTGAAAGACAGTGTCAAAGGCCTTCCTAAAGTCCAGAAAGACTACGTCCACCATGATACCTGAGTCCAAGGATTCTGTGACCTGGTCATAGAAGGCAACCAGGTTGGTCTGACAAGACCTGCCTCTAATGAACCCATGTTGATTGCCCCTAAGCATAATCTCCCCTGCTGGTCCCTCGCAGATGTGCTCCTGGATAACTTTCTCAAAGAGTTTTCCCAAGACCAAGTTAAGACTAATGGGCCTATAGTTTCCTGGGTCTTCCTTCCTCCCTTTTTTGAAAATGGGGACCATATTGTCCCTTTTCCAGTCCTCTGGCACCTCACCAGAGCACCACAAGTGCTCGTAAAGCTGTGCCAGGCATCTTGCAATGACCTCTGCCAATTGGACCCTGGGGTAGAGATTGTCTGGACCTGCTGATTTGAACACGTCTAGTCCCACCAGAAGTTCTGACTAGGTCCTCACTGACCTTGGGCCTGGCTGCACCTCCCCTGGGTCTGTCCAGGATCCCAGTGTAGGAGATGTTCTGGTCCCTGCTCAGGTGGGTGGGCCAAAGGCAAATCAATGCCAAGACACCCAGTTGTTACAGCAGATTTTGCATTTCTTGTCTTGGCATGGCCTGGATCCATTGGGTGTAATTTGGATCATAAGAAATTTGCTTTTGGTGATGAGATTAGTGAGGTTCAGTGCTTATTTAAAGGCAAGAATGGATGGTTCTGGAAAGATCTCTTTAAGAGTGGAGTCTTCTTCTAGTATAGGTTGAAATTGTTTAAAGATTTTCAAATCTGATTGATTTCCACCAAAGCTGCAACAATCATCACATCTCCATCAGACTATTGCTTGAATACTCTAACACCAGCATTTTCTTTTTAGACACCTTGATCAATATCCAAGATGGTAAAATCCAAACCACCATAAATAAGAAACCCACAAACCAACATACATATCTACACAGAATCAGCAATCACCCTAAACACACCAAGGAAGCTGTAACTTACAGCCAAGTTCTCCTATACCTCCAAATCTACAGCAAGGAGAAAACCTGTGATCACCACCTCACAAATCTCAAAGGGGCCTTCAGCCAACAAGGAGACTCCTCCAGAGAGAGAGTTCACACTTTTGAAAGAGCCACCTGAATACCATGTGAAGATTTTCTATAGTACAAAAAGAAAATCCCCACAAATCATGCACCATTAGTTATAACATATCACCCTTCCCTGGAACCTATACTAAAAGACATTTCTGAAATATGACAGGAATGTCGCTGGAGTTTGGAGCCCCTTGAAAGCAAAGCAGAGCAACTGTATACTCTAAAGTTCTCCTGCTGTCCCACCAATGTCTTCTGGGAAAGGTTTTGATGCAACAGATTTAACAAAACCCTGCAGTGCTCAGATTTTCTGGGTTCAATTCAGGTTTTTACACCTGATAATGGAACAGAACAGCCTGGATTTTACAGGTCCCTTGTCTGCCATGGCATTCCAAAGACTATTGATGTGTCCCTTGTTGATTCTTTTGGTGCTCTCTGTTGTCTTTGAAAGCAACAATAAATGACAGTTCAGTAGGTCTTGCCTTGAAGTAATGTGCACCCTTGAGTGCTCCCTCAATTGGGTGCCACAAGGTGTATGTTGCTATCTCTGGCATTCAGTTTGTATATGATGCCTATACAGGACCGTGCAAAAAATCTACTCAGGCCTGATGCAGTAGAATAGGATTTCTCAAGCAACAATGTTGTATCAATACTGCCTGTTACCCACTCACAATATTTTCAAAAAAAATATCCTTTTCATGGAGGATATTTACTAATTAAAATGTTGATTACCTTCTGAATGAAGGTTTTTGCTTAAAAAAATACATGCATATTGAAAAAACTAAAAACTTTTTTTAAACGGATCTCTTTCAAGCCCTTTAAAATTAAAATAATGTTATTTGCCAAGGACAGACATGTCACAAAGCAAAATTGACACATTACAGTCACATGAAAGAAATGATGAGGATTTTGAGGGGAGTGTTGATGACATGAGGCCAATGAGAAGAATGAAAGTAGGCTCTGTGAGGGCTGATCAGTGAAGGATGACAGAGAAACAATAAAAATGAGAATGTAAAAACTCAGAATAATAAAAAAATGGAAAATTACTAAGAGGAGCCTCATCAACTTTGTTTTTTCATGTTTAAAAAGTGATCATAGGCCCTCAGCTAGGAGGTGCTTAGGGAATGGCCAGAACTTTGAGTTTATTACCTGTAAGGTTTGTCATCAAGGCAGGAATAAATCCATTTATATTTCTCTCTCATCACCACGGTAGGGTGGCTGAATATTGTATTATTTTCTGCAACTGAGTCTCACTTTGCATTAATAAATGTGTGAAATCAGTTGATCCCCTGGCCTTTGAAGAATGGAAATTAGTAAAACTATTTGAATGCTTTCTTAATTAAAAGTTTTTACTAACAACACAATATCCTTCACTACAAGATATCATAAAAACTTGACTGTTTCTCCTCTTTTTTATTCCACAAACATTTTTTGTATTTTGAATACATCTAAATTGATGATTTTTATGTGGATTTTAGGAATCTTAATAGTGTTATAAAATTTCAGAATAAAGCAGGAAAAAGAATAAAGCAAAAAAAAGGAAATATTTTCAATAAATATATCTTTTTGGTAAGCTGGGTGATATATTCATGTCATATGATGGTGATTATGAAATACTTGCCATTCTACCAGCTGCCATGGAGGCTGTTAAATAAAAGCTAGACATTTTTAAATCAGCAGGTCTGGACACATTGCCTCCAGGAACTTTATAAGAAACAACCAAGGAGGTCTCTGGATTATTACTGTTCATTTTCAATAAGTCTTGGGAAAGTGGAAAAGTTCCAGAGGACTGGAAGAAAGTTAATGATGTGTCACTGTTTAAAAAGGGGAAACGCGATGACCCAGGTAATTATAGGCCTGTCAGCCTGCAATTGATCCAGGAAAAATAATGGAATGGCTGATAATAGAATAATTTGTGGTTTAAATCATAATTCTTGGACACCTAAGTTAAAATGCCTTACAGAAGTCTATTACAGCAACACAGTTAACTTTATCAATCAAATTAGTATTCACAAAAAAATTACATCCAGTTCTGTTGACCCATTTTCAACAACAAAAACAGTTGACTGACTTTAATTAGGCATCCATCTTTTAAATTCTTCATGAGTTCCTCCCATTCTGGCCTTTCTGTGATTTTTTTTCCCTAGGATCATTGCCAAGCTCACTGACCTATAATCAATTGGCCAATCCCATGTATTCATTTAAAATAGCAAGAGACCATTAGCTTTTTTGCCAGCCTCTGGAATTCAGTATTCCAAAATTTGCTAAATATCTAGATCAGTTGCAGCTCATGGATCTGGGGATTGCCAGTGCTTCCATCAGTACTGCTTACTGTAATAAGAGTGTTCACATGGGAAATTTTACTGGTATAATTACAACTTTTGAATTCATGCCCTACTTTATAGCTATATAACTTCCTTGTATAAACAG
>JAGPOW010000261.1:156954075-156968862 GCA_030014935.1 Caiman crocodilus | reverse complement strand
ATCCCTGCCCTGAGGGATTCACCAGCAGCCTCTCAGGCTGGCACAGGGAGAGGTTTCTGGAGAGGGGCACCCATGGTGGCATTTCTGCCACAGTGCACAGGTGCTGAATTCTTTGAAAATTTCTCCCTTGAATGCACTTAGTAAATCTCAGCTGACATCAGTTCTGCTAACACTTACATTTCCCTTGATGGAGTGAAGCAGCTCCATATGCAAAGACTCCTTCTTGAGCCATGAAAAATGTTTAGTTTTGCCTTGCAAGCAGTCCACATTATAGGGCTTCATCTCAAGCTCCATGCAAAAGACAATCCCTAAGAAGAGATTCAGGACTGATGCCACAATTACAATTCTCAGACAATCGGCACAGGTCTATGTATGCAGAAATTCCTTCCTCTGGTAGTAGATTTCACTGGTTGAAATGGAACTGTCAAATGGCTTCAGGCAGGATTGATACAAAGTGATTTTTTAGCAATTCAAAGATCTAATGCTATGACTTGTTACTGGATGTGACTGGGGATACAAATGAGCAAATATTCTCAAAAATCTTTGAGCCAATGATACTCAGGAGCACTGCATGTTTCTGATTACTGACAGTAATCTTAGCTTCCAATAGAAGCCTAACTGGTCAGCATAAGAATCCCAAGTAGCTAGACTGGCCGCATCAAATTCTTCGGTGTCCCCAGAGTAGCAATATTAGACAGCAATTGCACAAGCCTGCATGTGGGTGGAAAGGAGCCCCGTCCCTAATCACTACAAATTTCTTTTTTTTTATTCTTTTGACTTAAACACTAGAAGCGTTACTACTCATGGGGATTCTAGCCTCATCACCTATTTAGTGTATCTGTGGGAGTCTTGTAGAGCGATCACCCAAGGAACAGGAGAACCATCTTTATTAACAACAACTAAAACTTCCTAATGCTATATGGGTAAAGGAGAACAGTAAATGACAAAACAAAATAATGCAGTCTGAGCAGTGCTCTTTGCTGATAGGTGTTTGCACTGGAATTTATTACTCCCAGGCACAGCATTTACACTTGCACCCAGGAGCAGAGCATGTTGAGCAAAGCTAATTAGTTATCTCCATGGTAAAGCACATGCGTAGACAGACACACCCACTGATACTGAACACATACAATGGTGATGGCTGTTCTATTGCTTCTGAAGCACAAAGGCCCAGAGAAGGCAAATTCTGCAAGTGATTCAGAGTCATCTTAGGTTTTTAGAGCTATAGTCTCATCACAGAAAGGTGTGACATGGGACCATATTGTGGTGGAAGAAACAAAGATGACACTTGTAGAAATCACAGGGAAAGCATCAAAGGATGTCTTCTAGGAAGTTGTGTTAGGATTGTCCCCAAGGATCATGACCTATGGACATATGGGTATAGTTCCACAAGATCTCAGGCAAGGCAACAATAACTGTCCTCATTGCCTAGCATCACAAGACACAGAAAAGTGAACTTCTTCCTGGGAATGGCCAAGTTTGTGTTCTCTAGATCACACAATGAACCAGATTGTCTTTCCGCTATTGGGCATCTAAGTAGACTTAGGCATGTAAGTGCAGTGCAATACTGTTCCAAGTCCTGAAAAGCCCACCTTCTCCTCTATTCCTATCTCTGGACCTACTCTACCAAATCCCTAATTACAGATATACACCAAATACGTGAAATCGAATTTGGCTCAAGGGGTGCAGGGTAAGAACCAGAGTGAATATGGAGACACCACTGTGTTTGACAGGTAATTTACTGTAAAAAGGGAAAGCTCCCTAGGCAGCGATAGATTTACTGTTCTCCACTGCCAGGCATAACTTGCAGTCCCTTTCATAGTTCCTGGTTCACATCCCTTGGTCAATGTCTACACAACATCCATGGTTCTGTTGTTGCTTAATAGTGGAGCCTGCAAAGGCTCCTCTCTCAACAGTCTGAGACATGCCAGGATTTCTATGTGGGTCCAAGCACGATGATAGGGTCCAGGTCAGGGGTGGGTAATTATTTGGGCTGGGTCAGAACGCTCTACACCCCCCCACACACAACAACTCACCAAAACTCCCTATGAGACTTTATACAGGTAAGGAGTGGTGCTTAAGAGCAGGATGGGCAGACAAAGCCAATCTGCTCCCTGTATGCCCTGCCTTGTGGGGAAATGGGAGGAAGGGGGGGGTGCATGTGTGTGTGGTGCGAGATGCCTGGGTGCTAGGTCTCAGAAACCAGACCGGGGTAAAAGGATGGAGAGAGAGGCAGAAGGCACATGCAGTTCATCTAGGTAGTGCAGTCCACGGCTGCCCCTGTGGTGCTCCACATGGGGCTGAGCCCTGCCCAGGGCAGCCTGTGCTATACTCCCTCCTGGGCCTGCTGCCCTGGCCCTTTCCCTGGCCCTGGCCCCACCAGTGTGCAGGTTCTGATGGGGCTGCGTCCAGTGTGGCTGCAGCCGATCAGGTGCCACTCTGCTCCCCTCACCTCCAGTGGGAGCCACCCTGCTGAAGATTCCCTGCTGCCCACCCACCCACCTGCCTGCCCTGAGTGGTATAGCAGACAGGCTTTGTGCTAATGGCTATTTGCTAACTGAGGGCTTGTTTCATTCAGGGAGGTGGCTACTTATATCAAGCAACAGAAGAGCTTACATCAAAATTGGGCATGGGAACATGCAAAGCCATCTTCAGTAGATATTAGAACAGTCAGACAGGTATATTTATTTACCTTTCTGTGAATATTAGAAAAGGGGGCATATGATTAAATTAAAGAGAGGCAAATTTTAAGTGAATAATAATATATTTTTATGCAATTGATAATTAGCATATAGAAGCCATTGCTGAGATCTGTCACAGAAGGAAGAACTTATCAGGATTCAGAAACAATTAAGCATTCACATGTAAAAAAGAATGTAATTACAAAGATACAAATTTCTAAAGATAATGCCCAGTGGGTGCATCTGGAAGTGCCATTAGTGCCCAGCAACAAATAGCAGAGCTTATTGCTCCACAGTTTATTGATCCCAGGAAGCTCCTGGTTGCATATTTTACATGTGCCCCCAAACCACAGTACATTGAGCAGGGTCAGAGCAGCCCCAGCTGGAAGGGAACCTGAGGGTTGACCTGCCAGCCCAGGGCTGCTCTGACCAGGCTCAATGTGCTGTGGAGGGGCTGGCTGGGGCATGAGTGTGCTACAGTGTGGGGGCTAGCCAGCAGGCAGCCCCTGCACTGAAGCATCCTGATGCCCCAGCCAACTGAGCCAGTGTCTACACACGTGCTGCTGCACATGAAAAAACTCCACAGCAGGGTAGTACTTGTATTTACAAGTACTACCCTGCTGTGGCGCATACTAGTTTCATGTGCCTTAATAAGGGCATACAGGTAAATGCTGAGATGTTTACTGCGCAGTTAATTAGTCAACCCCACACTAAACATCTTGTGTAGACATACCCAATGATTAACTGTATATGATTCCTACCCATTGCCACCTTATTAGTGTCTGTTTGTCCACCCCGAAGATGTACAACTTTCTCTGACACATTTTATATTGACTAAGATCTGAGACAAGAACCTGATTAAATATACCTTGGTCTGACAGAGTATGGGCTGGTGAATACTTTGTGTCTGTGAGGTCAGTTTGAATCTAATACTTTATAAGACATGTGTTTTCATCTCTTCTGCAGACAAATTATACTTTAGAAGTCAGCAAGGAGACAAGCTATTGAAGTAGACATGAGTAAGAGAAGGTAACAGGTTCTTACCTAGACCCAACAGCAGGACAATTTTTAGTGGCTGCTATAAGATAAAAACATAATGGCCATGTTCAAATCTGTAAGATACGAAAAAAGAAATGTCCAGTAACCCACATAAAAAAATAACATTGCAATAAAGTACAAATTATTACATTTATTACTATCATAATGGGAAATGTATCACAGAAATCCATACTATATTATTTATAAGAAGTCAGCAGAACATTTTTTTGACAAACCTTCAACTTCCTCTTCTAGAGTAGCTCCACAAAAATGGACACAATTCACAATGTTTTGGTTTAAGATTTTTCCATTAAACAAGCAAATAAATGCTCAACTTTTATCAGGATTGTTTTTGTCTTTTATGCACCTCTTTCTAACTATGTATGCCTCTTCTACTTCCTTTAGTTCCGATTTTTTTAATTACTCTTTTTTCATACTGGCACTGGTTGAATTAATTCTTTGTGGAGGGTTCTAATAGATCATTGTAGATCAAAGTTATCTGTAATCAGTTAAAGCGATTTTTAAAACCTTGCTGCTTGATGTAATTTCAAATTGTATAATCAATGTTACATTCCCCACATGCTTTTCAATTCAGGTCCAGCAAATATGGCGCAACAGATTATCAGTACAAAACGGTTTCTTTAGTACAAGGATGGCAGTGTGCCCAGTTTCAGAGTTATAGGAAAGCCCTCCTTTTAATTCTAAGCCTAATGAAATTACTACATTCTTCTGAGTTTTAAGCTTGTCATGTTTTGGGGATCTCTGAATAGCCATTTTAACAGCTGCAGTATTCACACTAGGTAATGCACAAGCCAGTGGTTGAGCCCAATGGCAGATACTAATAGCAGCAGCCTCTTTCCATTTCTCAAGTCCATTTTAAATTAATAAGAATCTTTGCCTTCTGTTTTTCATCCACAAAGAGACCCCCTTTGCATATTAATTTAATGTTAAATTGATGGATTAAATTATACCAAGCTCAAAATCAATTCTGCACATATTCATTTGAATGGACTAAATCCCTTAGTAAGGATAAAGCACAGAAAATGCATTTAGAGACACTGATAAGTCCAGGTCCATTATATGTCATTTTAAACAAAGAGCAAAAAAAACCCCTTCGGAGACGCTCTATCAGCTATTAAACAGAGACATTGCATGCACTGGGAGATTGATGATTAGCATTTCCATTCTCAGAATGGCTCTCTCTGGGCTGGTGATAACAAGTAAATGCCTCTTCATGTCTTTGTCACAGTTCACAGGCAAGCAGATGCCTAAACTGAGCTTCTCTCCTTTGTCTTTCCTCCTGTGCAATCAGTTAACAAGTGCAGAAGCAAAACACTCTCCACAATTTGCTGGAATTTTAGAGTTCTTTGATCTCCTGAAGTATCAGATGGCATATTTATCTTTTTTATTGGCCATTTCATTTTTTGTGAGTCTTCATTTTGTAAGCTTACATTACTCAACCAGTGCAGCAGGTCTCTCACTTCTTGAAGGTAGCTGGCAGCCAGAAGACTCTTTACACTATAAATGCGCTCAAACTACAACCAAGATCCAAGCACTTTTAAATGTTCAGGGTATCAAAGTCCAAACCAAGATCTGGACTCATATTTCACAGGTGACTACTAACTTTGGAATGCGTACAGCCCTTCCTTTGAGGGCTTTAACATCTTGATGCAAGCCTAAATTCACAATGGCTCTCATGAGAAAAGCTTTGGCCATTTAATGAATTGTGGCCTTTTCCTTTGCTTTTGGCTGCCTGCCTCACTTTCCCACTGTTAGAAGCAGCCAATAAAGGTTGCTCAAAAAAAGCTGGTAGAGCTTCTTTCTATTCTTCTCCATAACCTAGCAAAGGATGGAGTGGATGAGGAAGAGTGTGTAGAAATAGTACTGAGCTCTGAGAAGTTGCTCATCTACTTGTTCCAGTTTCCTGGAAGACTTGGCCAAGGAAGGAGAACAAAAAACCCTTGTACAGCTGTGCCCAGGCCCAAGAAACAGAGGTGAGGCTGGGGAACAGAACAGATGGAAGAGAATCAGGTAGAAGTGAAAGAAGGTCTGGATGTGTACTGGGTGGGTCTAGGGGCTGAAGGCTGGAGATATAAGGACTGAAAGAGTGTCATGAATATTTTGAGCCAGTCTTTTCATTCTTATCATCATGGAACTGTCCTACCTGTTTAGCATTTTTCTGTTCCTTTCCCTGTTATACTTTCAATAAGGTCCCTTCTTTCTCTCCTCCTAAAGGTTTCTCTAATCTTTGTGCAATTTTATTTTATAATGGGTTAGCCCATGGCTTGTAACCATCTATAGCACTTTCTACGTCCTTAGACTAAAGACTGCAACTTCCTGACTACTCTAATGTATCTAGTTACTTTCGTCTGTAACAGAGCCAGAGTATATAATAATTATCCATTTTCCTTATTCTTGATGTCTATCATATGATTGAAAATCCCAGGCTGTAACATTGAGTTACCTTCCTATATAACTTGAAATCACTGTAAGGGCACTATATAATGATGACATAAAAATATTATTAAAAGACTTTAAAGATGAGAAATCAAAGTCACTTTCGCTAAAAGATTTAATACATTTTATTGGGAATGTAGGCTAATATTCAGACCCCTCAATCCATATTTAGGTACCTCCTGAAAGCCAGGCCACTTTCATTTACTCTTAGCTGTCTGTAACACCTACCAAAATGCATGGCATTTGTTCATGCTCAAGAACATCAACAATTTGGTTGATATTAGGTGCATCTACACATGACATTACATCACTGTAGTGACACGCCACAGCAGAGTAGCTCATCACTATGGTGACGTAGCATCAGCAGGCACAAACCGTGATACTAATGTTACATCACCATAGTGATGAGCTACCTCACTATAGCACAGCGCTATGGCAACATAGCTGCTAAAAATAACCATGCACTGTTGGGATGGCATATTAAGGGCTGTTACTGAGCTGTCATTTAGTACTTCTTAAAGCAAGTACTAATTGACAGCATAGTAACAACTGTGCTGTGGGGGGCATGTGTTGATTTGCCTACTGACCATGTTCTAAGAAGTATGAGATTAGGCTAGATTTTACCTGTTGCAATAATTAGCCATTGTTTGTAGTTGATTCTGAATCACTAGGTATTTTTAAATTCAGCATAATGTTTCTGGGTCTTTTTTTGAAAGATGTCCCCTAATGCAAAACAAACTAGTTTTGGGACATGCTATGGCACACATTAGGCAGGGTGTCAGATGAAAATGACAAGGGTTCCTTCTGGCCTCACCGTCTAGTTAATAACAGAATGAGTGCTCTCATTCATGGGCATTGTCTCAGTTAATGGGATACATGTGTTAAAGAACCAAGGTTTCATGGAGTGCCTTCAGCTCTTCCAACCAATATATAATCACCGGAATCTACTTTTCCTGTGACCTATAATTCCTTCTTACTTATCTTTATTAAGTAATAATGATGCTGCTTCCAGGGTTGGGGTAAGTTTAGGGATAGTGATGCTGAGAACTGTAGCACCTGACTTTCAGACACCTTGCTGCCTAATGGAATTTATACCTATAGTTAGGCTTCTTGGCTCCCTCACCCTACCCGTGTAGGAAGACACATACATCTATGAATGGGATTCACAGAAGCCAGCAAGCTGAGTAGGCCACACCTAGGCAAACCAGTGTGAAATACTGAGAAGAGAGTGGTAAATTAAAGTTTGTCCCTCTTGGGACAATCTATATCTGCTCCAGATTCACAGCCATGAACTTCTCTGGAGTCCTGGCCCATTGTTTAAAGATTGAGAAGTAAGGTGTTTTTTTTCCTTAAAAAAAATACATAGCAGAAGGAAGAAGTAGTGGTGGTAGTATGATTCCAGCTGCTAGTGCCCAATGATTAGTGTTCCACCATAGGACTTGGGAGATCCCAGTTCAGGTTCCATCTTTGCCTGAGGAAATTTGAAATCACTTCTAACCCCCAGGGATCAGGCCCTTCAAGGTAATATGTAGGTGTAGCAATGCCCATATCTGAATGTTGATGAGGTATAGGCATAAAAAAGGTACCAAGAAGCCCAGCAGTGTCAAGACTGAAGTAATGGTATGCATGCCCAGTAGCAGAAACTTAAGGAACTTTACCTACAATAATTTAGGACATTTATACACATACTTTTTTCCCAGTGATGCACCAAAGATCCACCTGAGACCTGAGGCAAACTGCACTGTGCCACGTGCAGTCATATAAGTGGCAAAATGTGCATCAGCATACAGAAAATGGTGGCACCTCCATGGTGTTTTAGTTCAAAAGTACGCCAACAGCTTTATCTCAGTGCTGACATGCATTTTGCTGCTTATACAACTGCACGCATGACAGTGCCAAGCACTTTTCAAAGCACCTGGTGCTGCAACATATGCATGTGTAAAAATGCTGTTAGACATCAATGGGTATGTCTACACATGCATTTGATCCAGGATCAGTTTAATCACAAGTAAACATGCCTAGGCAGGTATCTACACATGCACAGAAGCAGGAGCAGATTTGCTGCTAATGGCAGCAAACTGCTCTCTTCCTGATGACCTGCATTGGAACCCTGCTGCCACCAGGGGGAGCTCTAGGCCACCCCTTGGGTGCTAACCCAGGGGCTGGCAGGGAGCACCAAGCTAGATCATGGCTGGGACGTTACACACTGCTCCCGGGGGCTTTCTGCTGCTCCATGGTTGCAGGGCAGAGATTAGGGAGCCAGTTTACCACTCAGCTTCTTAAGCATGGAGCTGGGCGGGGAACAGGCTGAAAAGTTAGGTATGACCTCTACTCCACTCTGTGAGCACACAGCTGGGTCGCAAACAGGCTGGGGAGCTTGTTCCCTGCTCAGCTCTGTGACTGTGGAGCTGGGTGGGGAAAGGCAACTGTGGAGCTGGCACTGAGAGATAAGGATCTCCCAACCCCCTCCCCCCCCCACCTTTCACCAATCACAATGGCAAAGCAGGGGTCTGGGAGATAAGGAACTTGGGGCAGGGGGCTTGGAGTTCTCTGCTGCCAGAACAGGGGGACATAGCTCTGCCCAAGCTTCAGTGGCAGAGCCTGCCCCAACAGCAAGCAGCTCAGGAGAAGGGAGCAATCCCCCGCCCCCTGGTAGATAGCTAGCCGGGGGCAGATTTTCTCCCAGTCAAGCTTCTACACAAGCACTACTGTGCCATTATTAATCAAAAGTAAACTTGCTACTCGCATTTGCAGGTAGCAAATTTACTCACGATTAGCGAGGTTTACTGCACATTTGCGCACACACAGACTTACTGCACAGTAAACTATGCTACTGGGAAGTAAAGCATCTCAAATCGATGTGCCCACTGGAGTTTATAGACTTTCAGTAAGGAGGACGTGAATGCCTCTGGTGCTAAATCTTAGACTTGGGCACCTAAGGATTCATTCAGATGCTTAAGTCCCTTTTGTGAATCCACTTCATTGATTTTTATTGGAAGTAGATTTTCTTCCTTTTTTCATTCCATGGATTTTTTTCCTTTTGGTTTCCTTACTCATTGCCAAAAGACAACATTTATCACACTCTAATAGCTTTTCATATTTTGCAGTAGTGCTTTCAGATGTTTCTGGGATTATGGTAGCAAGGTCCATAATTGATGTTAAGGCCAAACTCTGTTTCTTTTTCTCCCATACATCCTAGCTGCTAGTTGCCTGTCTTTTTTATGTAACAGAGAATACTTTTTTGTATCTTTCAATTATTTGTAGAGGACTTGTTGCCAGATGAAAAAGAAAGCAGCTTGCCAATCATGCAGTCCCAGAAACTGGCACAAGAAACAAGGGGGAGTTCCCACTTTTATAAAGAAAATCATAGGGGCTAAGGTCATAAGCCAAAGGAAGGCAACAGGTAAAGAAACATTACAATGTGGTAACATACACTTAGCACCTTCATTTACTCCCCACACCTCTGGAGGTGTCCCCAACAAGCCCTGAGTCCCTAGAGTGCTCAAACAGCAGCCTGCAGTTGCCCCCAAGTCTGAGTCCAACTCCTTCAATCCACAGTCCTGGCTGACTGAGCCAGTGAGAGCTGTAGCTTCACTGTGCACTCCTCTGTGTACAGCTGACCAGGTTCCACGTGCACACTGCTCTCTCTTCCCCTCAGGCTCAAGCTTCCTTGCCCTTCTTTCCCTTGCCCCCCAGCCTCTGGGAGATTCTGGGAGTTGCAGAATTAACAGTCAGCACAGCTCTGCATTCTGCCCCCTGGTTCCTCCTGCTATTACACAGATTACATTCACATTACAGCCATATCAGCTACCCTTTTTATATCATATGTGTTGGCACATGTAGCTTACTGGAGATAATTACATTTATGCATTGTGAAGATGTGTCTGTACCAGAGGCAGGCAATTATTTTGGGTGGAGGGCCACTTACAAAGTTGTGGCAAGCTGTCAAGGGCCGTGTGGGTAGCCGCACTCCTCAACAGGTGCCCTGGCCCTTGGTCACCATCTTGGGACCGATGTCCCAGAGCCAGCACCGGTGGGGCCCAGAACAGGGTGCAGGGTGGCAGGGGTAGGTGGAGCTGGGCTGCACCAGCAGGGAGGAACACCAGCACGGAGCTGGCCTGGCTCCATAGAGCCCCTGCCAGCCGGGACCCTGCTGCTCTGCTCTCAGCCCTGCTGGTGTACCCGCTCACTCCCAGTGTCCCCTCCAGCCCCATGGTACAGGCAAGGCACAGTGCACAGCCCCGACCCCCTGCTCACCAGCAGGGAAGGACCTGGTGTGGAGCATGGGGAAAAACAGCCCCTCACCTCCCCATGGCCAGCGCTCCCTGCTGCAGCCACTTGCAGCCCACATGGGGCTGTCCTGAGCAGGTACAGGCAGCCCCACACAGGCTGTGAGCAGCTGCAGCACAGGGCACCAGCCATGGGGTGGACGAGGGCCCAGTTTTCCCATGCTTTGCACCAGCTTATAACCTACCCTTACTGCCAGCCTGGGCCCTACACCAGCTCCAGGCTTGCCCATCAGGACTGTGCCATGGAGGCAGCAGCTGTGGCCCCCCCACTTGCCCCGCTGGGCAGTGTTGGCTGCTGCTGCCTGCCTTGAGCTCACATGCTGGGCAGCAGCAGCCAACACTGCCCAGCACAACAAGCAGGGGGGCCGCAGCTGCTACTGCTGTAGCACAGCCCTGTCGGGTGAGCCCAGAGCCAGCATGGGGCTGGGTTACAAGCCGGTGCTCAGCATGGGGGAAAAGCAGCCCTTCCCCCACGCCATGGCTGGCACCCCATGCTGCAGCAGCTCACAGGCCTGGGGGGCTGCCTGTGCCTGCGCAGGACAGCCCCGTGTGGGCTATGAGCAGCTGCAGCAGGGAGCACAAGCCACGGGGTGGGGGAGGGGCTGCTTTTCCCCTGTGCTCTGCACCAGCTCGTCCCCTGCCCTTCCTCACCACCTTACCTGAGGTCCCGGCACCAGTACAGCCATGTGGTCCCAGGCCAGAAGCCCCTGCTGGGCCTTCCAGCTGGGGGGGTGAGGCCAGGTGGGCCCTGCTGTTGCAGGACCCCACCAGACTTCCCTGGGTCCTAGACAGATAAATTTTAATTTTCTACATTTTTTTAGGGGCCCTGTGGACCAAATAGAATGGCCTCATGGGCCAGATGCAGCCCATGGGCCATGTTTTGCCCATCCCTGGTCTATACTGAATCCCAGTTTACTTCACTCTTGACCTGACCCCAGTCCTGCTCCCAGAAATAAGACTGATGAAGCTATGCCAGAGACAGCCCCTGCCCCTGTCTTTGCATACTTCTCCTCTAGCATACTAGCAGGTGACAGTGACAGCATTCTTCTCATATGCTTCCTTTAGCAAGTAGACAGAAGTGGCATGCTCAAGAACAGTGGACATACCATTATTGGACCCATTAACAGCACTGGAACTACACACAACACGCAAAGTAAAGTGCATGTGCAAGTCTTTGCAGGTTTGAGGGCCTTGATGTGATTCATAAACAGTCCCTTTCTTCTACTTCATTTTTACCATTGTCTCTTGCACAGCTTAATTCCCAACAGTCAAGGCAGGTGGCTCAGTCCCACAAATCTTGTTCAGGCAATTAATCACACCAAAACAATATGTATTCTCACCTGAAGAACTGAGATCAGTCCCAGTACTTCATGTCTTATGAATGGGAGCTGCAGGGCACTTAGTGATTTTGAACATCAGTCTACTGATGAAACTAAATCAAGATTTAGGAGCCCCAAATTAAGCTGCTACTTTTGAAAACTAAACCTAAATCTTGAAGATTGTCACTCTCCTATATAACATACAAGACACACTTCTATATATTGTCACAAACCTGCCCAAGGGGGACCCCCAGAACCCTAATTTTCTATCCCCTGTGCTGCCACTTGTTCCAAGGAACAGATCAAGGCTTCCCTGGTATAGCTCCCAACCCCCAAATGCTTCACCTTCACGGTCCTTCTACTAGAACCTGCAGCTGCAATGAGGGAATCTCATCCATCCCCAGGGTGGCCACCCCATGGAGTTATGAAAGAAATTCTAGGTTACCCCTTTCAATGGAAAGAATTAGCCTGGAGTATCATTTGCCCATAAATCATTTTTTCTACAGGCAATCAGTGAAGAGATAAAACAACAAAAGGATTTATTACATAGGATAAAAGAATTACACAAGCAAAACTGACTATAGACTTGGAGACAGAGAAGCAAAACAAGCAAGGTTTCTTATCCTTTCATCTGGCTACATCTCAGCCCTCCTGGGAGACATGGCAGCATTTTTAGAGATCAGCCTTCCTGTTAATTCTACCTGTCCTGGCACCTGGGGTCTCCAACCCTTTCCCAGCTTTATAAAAGTCCAAAAGACACAGCATAACCCATGACTGGCTTCCTAAATCACTTCCACCCAGCACCTTCCAACCCTGCCAACCATCACCAGCACTCTCAGAAGTTACCAGAATTCTCCAAAAAGTTCTGGTCAGTCTGAGGTACGTAATATTCCTTTAGCTGGAGGACCAATGCCTCTCTGCTGTGGAGTTGTGTGGAGAGGGAGATAGGGGTAGAGGGAAGAAACCCAAGGATGACCCACCCTTGTCACTCACCTTAGATGAGGCAGAGAATGCCAGCAGGAAGCAGGACCCCATGCAGCACTTCTGGAGCCGCTGCTTCATCCAGATTGGCGGCCAGCGAGCCAAAGAAGATACTTACAGCTCCAGAGAGGGGCCATCAGGGAGAGTCTGGAGCATCAAGGAAGAGGAGACACCAAGAGATTCTCCTCCTGGGAGGTACATGCAGCCAGTGACAGTAGAGTAGGGCTGACTGCATGTGACAGTAATCAGAAAATTGCCAGCGGAAGTAGACACTGACAGTCAGAACACCACGGTGACCGTTGGGAGCCCTGGGACAGACGTTTTCAAAAGGGAAAATAAGGTCACGTGGTTGGGGCAGGCATAGAGTACAGGAGGGGCTACCTAGTGTAGGAACTAGGCCAGAGAGGTTTCCTTCCTCTCAAAGAATGTTGCAAAAGCATGCAAAAGAGACCACGAAGGGTTGCTCTCTCCTGTAGACACTTATAGGTGGACTGAACTGAAAGCAGCCCAGACAGGGTTTACTTTCCTCCTGAGGACTTTGGTTCAATCTGCAGGAGCAGTATCCAGGAGGGGTTCACTTGCCCATGGAGTTTGGGGATTAATGGATCATAGAATTGGTCCAGAGAGTCTTTCCTCACTTGCAAGAGCAGAAGTTAAGACCTGGAGGGGTACTCCAGGCATTGGCCTTTCGGTTTTTTTGGAAGTTTGGACTGTTCATTTCTTTTACTTTTGACTGAACTTAATTAGAAGGGGTCCTGAGTCTGAGGGCCAACCTCAACACAGCCTGCCTAAGGGGCCTTAGGACTGTTGGTAGGGACCAATGTAAATAACAAAAGCCATCGTGGGTTTTGGCCCCAAGATGTGAGAGAATCAAGGGAAAGGGTGAACCTTGCATACTACCTCCAACCATATCTAGAATATCACCCAACATCAAGGAGGAGTTTAGGGTGGGGGAGAAGGGGAGGGGGAGCCCCATGAAGAAACTGGTGTTACAGGCCTAGAGTGTCACTCAAAGGGGAACTGGCAACAAAAGCAACATCATGGCAAGAAAGAGGGAAACACACCAGAATACCTCAGTGACATTTTCTGGGTCTCTGCCCTATCATTGTTCAGTAGAAATGCAT
Organism: Caiman crocodilus; assembly: GCA_030014935.1. Lineage (NCBI taxonomy): Eukaryota > Metazoa > Chordata > Crocodylia > Alligatoridae > Caiman > Caiman crocodilus. Next base: position 156,954,973 of record JAGPOW010000261.1, on the reverse strand, counting down.
CTGTTCAGAAGGGACCTAGACCATGTAACACCTATTGGTGACAAGTTTATTTTCATATTACGGGCAGACAATGCCCAATAATGTTTCTTGCTTGTGACCAGGAATGGCAGTTTTCTTTATGGAGGCGTGCCTCAGTCCCTTGGCTGAACCATGTTCAAAATTATAAAGATATATACATAGACAGCATAACATAATCTAAAAAGTCATAAAAGTGACATAAATGGATACAGCTTAATGTGTGTTTTCCAACAAGACTGCACATGCCATGTCAGTACAATAAAACACAGGAAAGCATTCATGACATGCCCAAACTCCCAAAACATAATGGGTTTGTGACAATTATACAACAGCATAACTAATGGCATTCTGTAGCACAACAGAACCAAATTCTTTTACAGGAGACCCAAAACTCTGTAACAAGAACCCTGCATTCCATTGTAAAGTACATGTCATTCCAGTCCTTCCCCCCAAAATTCCCAGGACTGTGGGCTGTACTTGTTTTTTCATTGGTGTAAAATAAAGTTAAGAACATAAGTTGATGTACGTTTCCCACAATGACCATTTTTATTCTGTTCCCCAAAGGGCAACTACCCTCAATGGTTATGTTGTTCTAAGAGCACAACTCAATATCTCCATCCTCAAGTTCTATATGTTACCACTATTTTCCTGTTTCCATTTTCTCCTAAGTCCAGAGCCCCCTGACCTCAGGATGTTGGTTTCTGATCCTGTACTCTAGAGATTATGGGTTTTGCACTGTGTTCAATGTATCATAGTATCATAGTATCTAGGGTCAGAAGGCGCCTAGAGCAGGCCATCTAGTCTGACCCCCCACCAATGGCAGGGACGAGTGCCAGGGTCACAGGACCCCAGCCAAGTACCTATCCAATCTATTCTTGAA
>JAGPOW010000261.1:156886753-156937752 GCA_030014935.1 Caiman crocodilus | reverse complement strand
GTGACCCTGGCACTCGTTCCTGCCATTGGTGGGGGGTCAGACTAGATGGCCTGCTCTAGGCCCCTTCTGACCCTAGATACTATGATACTATGATACTTACAACAGGTGACCAATTTTTTAATTTAGCCCAGTACTCAGCATGTACCTACCTGATTAGTCTGTGGCCAAGTAGAGACATTCAAAAAGCCCAAGACAGAAGCAAACAGAACAAACATTCACCCTTCAGCAGTGGAGGAGAGCATGCAGACTCCCTACACTGACTAAGGTAAGCAGGTTGGGGCACTTCCTCATGGCATTCTCAGGCTGCTGGAGGATGCCAAACCCAGCCAAGCAACTTGGTGGGGCAGGGGTTTGGGTCGGGGAGCAGAGACCCCCACCATGTAGGCCTGGCCCCAGTCCTTCCCAGACCTGAGCCAGCACAGCTGTTGGGAGGCTCCCTCATACCCCCCCACTCCTTGCTGCCCAGTCCAGCTGACAGGCACAAGCAGGAGGCAGGGCTGAGCAGAGGAGCTTTGCTGCCTCAGATATGTGACAACCTTGGCCAAACACTGGCCAAGTTCCAACTCATCTCCATGCATGGGAGAGGGGAAGCAGGGGGGATGCAAAGGCTCCTGGGATGCCGGCAAGCTGTGACCTAACTTGAGTTGCTAAGGGTCTGGTACAAAAGTTTGATAAACCAGTCTAACCTAAATTGCTTACTTCTCATATTACATCCAGGTCTATCTAGGCATATTTACAAGTGCTCTGGGAGGTAGGGGGACACTTGAATTAGAGCAGTAAGTGCCCAGAGATTCTCCTGTATCAGTGTCCTGTGCTTCAAAATGGCAGTGGGGGCTCTTTATCTAAAGCTTGTCAAATGAGCTTTAGGTAAAGCACCCACCTGCCATTCTAAAGCACAGTTGCACTGGTACACAAGACACGGAGGTAAGCATGGTAATTATCACACTCCAGCAAACTCGATTAAGTTTTCTCCAATGTGCTATAATTACAGTGCATCAGAACAGCCTCCAGGCTCATGTACAGGCACCCTTTCAGTCTGAGTTCTGCCATTTTTAAATCTGTCTATGTGCACTGCACTTCTGTTCAGTTACGGGCGTAGACTGGTTTCTAAACACTTATACTGGTTTATGTGTGATGTCTGTACCTGGCCTGAGATACTCAGGGGACTCTGGAGAGGCTTCAGTACTGTACAGAAGAAGAATTTAAACTTTTCCCAGGTTGGCTTAGTCTCTGATATCTAAAGTTGTTGTCATTGCCCTAGTTTTAAAAGACACTGTTAACTTCTAGTCATTTTTAAAAACTGCCTCAAAAGTAATTTCTAGGTGCTACTTCTGCCTTAAGCCCACCTGCCAATAGTTTATGATTTTAAAAATCACATCCTCCTATTTTTATGAAATGTGGTTCTCTCCTGTGTGTTTGTTGAGAGATTCCCCACAAGGAGTTACTACAACTGCTGACTGACTAAATGACCGTACAGGGAAAAGTGTGAGCCTGACTATACAACAGAAAAGCAGTCAAATGTACAGGTTAAACTGCAGAAAAAGATTTGTTCCCTTGAAGCTACAGTAATCTTAAGATATGGGGCACACAAACACATTGCTATGGTGTAAGCAGTAAGGATCCATGGAGTCAGCACCTAATAAGGTATCACCTACCAAACAACATAAGCAAAGAAAACTTTTGCCTGACTCTAACGAAGGTGGTTGGTATTTTAGCAAGACTCATGTCAGTTAGGGCTGTGCAAAGCTTCAGTCTCTGACTTGATTTGATGCAGATTCAGCCCAATTCTCTGGCCAAATCTCTGAATCCGAATCAAAATCAAAGGACCCATTCATCTCTCCAAATCAATTCAGAACTCTCTGAATTGATTTGGACCAATTCAGACAGATTTGGCGATTCAGACGTAGATACAGCTTTAAATGTTTTTTCTACATACCTCTAGGTAGCAGGGGCTCTGAATGCTGTGGTGCTGGGAGAGATGCAGATGCAGTGTCTCACAGAAGCACAGGGGGCTTCCCAGCACACTCAGTACCAGACCTGGAAATCAACCAGAAGCACTTCCGGGACACTTCCTGGTCTACTGGGGAGCGTGCAGGGGGTTCCCACACCCCACTGGCTTGGCGACTGGTGCCTCCTGGGTCCGGGGGAGGGCACCTGGGGTCCCCCTGCAGCTGATTGCTGAGTCAAAGGGGCCTCCAGCGTGCTCACCGGCAGACCTGGAAGTGGACTAGAAGTACTTGCAGCCCATTTCTAGGTTTGCTGCCGAGCACGCTGGAGAACCCCCCACACTGCTGTGGGACACTCCATCCGCCCCAGCACCACAGCAATCATGAGCCGCACTGCTACCTCAAGATATGTAGAAAATAAATTTTAAAGCTTTGCCTGTGTCTGAATTGCTGACTCACCAAATCAGGATCAAATCTTCAAATTTGGATTCAGCCGACTCAAATCAGGGACAATGATCTGAATCAACAAATCAAATCACTGTCCCTGATTTGGGCCAAATCTGAATCGAATAGAGCCCATTTTGCACAGCCTTAATGTCAGTTCCTCTGAAGAAAAGAGTTTGAAAAAAAAGTAAAGGGAGAAACTGAGGGAAAATTGCCACTGGCTAGCTGGCTTCTATAGGACTTTGTAAAGATAAAGTCTTATTGAAAATTATTTGATGTTGTTCTGAGTTGTGGACAAACCTGTGTGCAAGCTTGGAATTGTGTCTTGGAGAGCTGAAGTTTGTTCATTCTTGTTGTTCCTGAAGGGCATTATCTCCAGTCAGACTCATAAACCAGAGTACAAAGGCCAAGTATGTAAGAATCCACTTCTGTGAATCTGGTGGCAGGACTGAGGTAATAAAAACCAGGAAAAGATGATTGTGTGTCCTGGGCACCATTAAGGGGATCATAAAAGATGGCTCAGAAGGTCCAGTCCTAGGTCCTTGGCTGGATAATAATTATCATTATGCTGCTGGAAAGTAGCTAGCTGTCTCACTTCCTCTCTTTGTAGGTGTGTGTGCACACACAGGTGAGGTATTGTTCTGAGGAGACAGAATTGTCTCTCTTCATGCTATGCACAGACATAGAAGGGAAATTAAACTTCTGGGGTCACCTTATTTTCATGGAATTATAAAAGGCTCTATTAGCCATGTAGCAGCACACTAAGATGTGCCTGCTCCTTTAAGGCTGAAGCAGCCTAGCCAGCAGAGCTCTCCAGTTGCATGTTGCTGTGGTAACAGAATAAGGAAGTAATAAGGTAACACCTGCAGGAGTCACATGACTGGAAGGAGGCAGGGTTTGGGGACATATAAGCTCAGGGTAGAGAGAGCAAGGCACATGCTTTCTGGCAACTGCCAGAGAAGGAGCTCTTGCATGTGAAAGCTGCCTGAGAACCAGTGCTGCCTGTTTTGCTATTCAAGTGTTGTGAGACTTTAGGAACCTCCTAGGTATTTAAGCTAGGGGGGCTTGCTGGATTAAGGGTGTAAGTTTGACCCCAAGCAGGTCAAATTGATAATGTTTGCTATTGATAATACTGAAGTTATAGCCTAGAGGCTTTTGTGTTTCTGTTTACACCGGAGAACCAGGATGAGGCTACAAGGGGATGTATGGAGGCCTCATTAGGGGCTGGAGAAAAGGTCCCAGAATTTGAGTAGAGTTAATGACAGGCACACAGAGAGAGAGAGAGAGAGAGAGAGAAAGATGTCCTAGGGACACAGCAACAAGGTTGTAGAGAGCCCTAGTACCAGAGGGGTGCGGATACAAGGGCACAGACAGCCCTAGCGCCAGAGGGGCTCAGAAACAAGGGTGCAGGGAGCCCTAGATCCAGAGGAGTGCATGTAAGAGGGCACAGAGAGTCTAGCGCCAGCAAAGTGTGGATACAGGTGCATAGCGCCCAGCACCGGAGGGGTGCAGAAGTGATAGATGGTAGTAACACCTGCGAGGCTAAGGAGACATGATAAGGGGAGGTTAGAGTCATGTGTAAACCCTAGACATCGGGATATTAAAGAGGCAGCCTCTTGCCTAGAAATAATGTATTCATTACATCAAAGGTGTGGCAGGGAAGATAGGTGGGCAAACTGCCTGGACAGGTGAGCAGGCCATTGTGATGACTGGCCTTGAGATACACACCTGTTACAAGCCACATCATAATTTTCTTGTTTCTGATCCAAAAGAAGATGACAGTGAATATTTGTCCACACAGGAGAATTATTTTTGGATAACTTTTGTGATTCTGTCCTATTGTCTCTCATTAGAAATGAAAGAAAATACTTATTTGTTAAGAAAAGCTGTACACAAATTTTGTGAAAAACATTCAAATAGAAACATTTTTGAGAGCACTTGGTTGGAAATTGTTACAATTATTATTAATTTTATGTTTTTTTAAACATATTTATAGAGCAGTATTGGCTGATTTGTACTGTGCTGATCAAACTGCTAAAATGCTTTTATATCAGAAAAGTTCTAGCATGCTTTTTCTTCAAAAGAAATGCACACAAAAAAGTTGTCTTTACAATTAGCTTTAGTTTAAGGTAACCAGTACATATCAACATATGTGAAAAAAATCCTATGTATCTACATTCAACACTAGTGTAACTAATTTTGGAACACCAAAATAGAATCATTCTAATTCAAGAACATAATTTTAATATAGTATTCAAGCTTTTCTACATATCTTCCTTGGGAAACCAGTCATTTTTGTTTTTCTTACATATCATTTCTAACTACAGTGTGTTGTCATTCGGCCAGGGCATCAGTCCAACCAACAGAATTGTTCTTTCAATAGTCCTTCAATTTAATACACACATGTATCTTGGATGGTCCAATTTTTGCATCAGTTTTGCAGCAGTGTGTACTACAGTCATTTCTCAAAGCAACAGCTCCACCATTTGTCGGCTGAGAACAATGCAATCTAGCTACCCAAGGAACAGATCACTTGCAGCTGCAATGGCTTCCAAAATAAGCAAACAGTTTTTAGTGTGCATTGTGTTTTATGGGGTGGTTTCATCATTAATATTTTGGCTGCTGCTGAGTCGCATCTCTGGTTGTTTGACAAAAGTCAGTTTTCCAGGTTTTTATGGGGGAGTGTAGAGGGGAGGCATCACTGCCTGTTGCTAAGCAGCACAAGAACAAATACAGGCTCTGCTAAAGTCCATTGTCACTGTGTTGCACTGAGCAAGCAAGTAACACAAGTTCATACTCATACCCAAATCTAGTCACACAGCACTCTTACTGCTGCCTTCTGCTAGTTAGTCACAGCACAGGCACAAGCCTACCACTATAAGACAGAGTGTACCACCTCAGAGACACGGGGGAGGGATGAGGATCAACTATATAATTTCTGGTTTTGCAGGATTTTGAAATACACCAATAAAGCAAAAGTAAAATGGGGTCAAATATTTCTAATCATTTTCTTTTATCCATGCTACTTTCACCGAAACACGCAGACAGTAGAAAACTGGAGATGAGTACAGTATTTCAGGATACGATAAGATAGAGCAAATGCAGTGTTCTGTACCATATTACTTGGGAAGGGGGCAAAATCAGGAAAGGTACTTCTTATACATGTCCAGTTGAACCTGCATAATTAGATAAAATTGAGATACCAATGTATATCTGAGCAATGTTTTGCAAAAGCTAGAGAAAGCTTTGGCCAGTTCTATATATATAGCCATAAACTATACATTTAACAAATGGGATAACAAAACTATTGTAGATGAAACAATGACTAATGCAGTGTTCCAGCGCAGGGGTGGCCAGCTTTCCACAAGTGGCGTGGGTAGCCTCTGTATGGTACATTGCAGATCAGGTAGGGAACAGGCAGTACAGTGGTAAATAGGGCAGGGAGCATAAAACAGAGTAGCAGATTGGGCAGGTGGCGCAGGATAGGAAGCAGAAAGTAGAGCAGCAGATCAGGCAAGGGAAGTTGATTGGAGTAGCACTAGAGGAGGGTGCAAGGCTAATTTGTGGCACCTGTCAAAAAGATTGGCCTCCACTATTCTATAGCATTCAGAAAGTGTGGCAAGGATTTATTCTGGGTTGTGTTAAAACTCAACTTCAGAAAGAAATAGTTTTAAAACAATAATTTGGACAATCTTAATTTTTCAAAAGCTCATCCAGATGAGAATCTATGGCATGAAATAAATGCAGAATACAAATATAGTCTAACTTTTTTATCAGCTACCCACTGGCATGACCAAAACAATAGTGTTGTTAAAAGGAACACTGAATGACTTGCATACACCATCAGTTAACTCTAGCTGTTATGTACGGATTACAACACAATGGGTGTATCTACACATTGCCATATGGTGACCTTGCTATGGTACTGTGCTTTAGTATTTCCTTTTGGAAGTACTAAAGCACGGTGCAATAACTGCTCGTACTGCATCGTACATGCAGTGCATAGTTAGATTTTGCTACTATATCGCCATAGCAGCATACTAAAACAAGTGAGCATGCTGCTACAGCAATGTAGCTGCCGATCACATGTAGACTCACATGATTGCTACGTCACCATAGCCCACCATACAGCGAAGTAGTGCATTACTATGGCGATGTAGGACAACTTGTAGATGTGCCCAATGAATCCCTGGTGCTTATGAAAGAAGCCCTATTTCCCATCATAGAAAGTGATTCAAACTGCCTGTTCCTTTAGCCCCAAATTAGGAGCAGCCTATTCCTTTTAAGAAATAGACCCTGTATTATACAGCTTCAGTAGTAGCGCATCTTCATAGTCAGGGTATGGACTTGTGAACACATTATTGTGAGATAAGCCAAAGCATGTTAGCTACCCTGTGCATGTTTTTATCCCAAAGCAAATGTGAGGTATCTTAATGGCACAAAAGCAGTACCACAGTTTAGTGGGTACGCTGTAAGTTCACACCCTAACTTTCCTCCCAGTAACTTGTTCATGTGACTACCATCTCAGTCCATACGACAGACAAAGATCTGGACCTTTCAGCCAATTGACACAAAGGGATGTATTGTCTCTGCTATAAGCTCTAGTCATACACAGGATCCTTAGAAGGCAGAGGAAGCCATTATGAGTATCTACAATGATCTGCAGAAAACAGGCCATAGAAATTCATCAAATAATTTCTCATTTCTTTCATAGAAAGCTTTTTAAAAGGGTATCCAGTCTTTACTTAGTGATTTCAGTTTTCTAAAAAGTCACAATATCCTTTGATTAAATGTTCCAGTGGTATACTACCATTGTAAAAATATGTCTTACTTCTTAACTACTTTGACTTTGTATAGCTCCAGTTTCTAACTGCCAGTTTTTGTTAAACATGTGTCAGTGGATTAAAAAGCCCTTCCAGTAACCTAAATCTTCTCTCCATGGACATACTTCTAGATTGCAGCAAAGTCACCCACTTAAACATTTTCTTGATAAATAAAGTGTTGCTCTCCCTTATCTCTCATTCTCAAGAAGGATTTCCTGACACAGGATAACTTTTTTTGTAGCTCTTTTGTGAACTATTTCCAGAAATGCTCTGGATACCAGAAACATAGAAACAAAGTATTCCAGTTATGGTATTTCACTTATACCATAAGCAGAGATAGTACTACCTCCATTCAGGTGCAATATTTTGCTCCTTACTAACTACCCCTCTGTTTCTACCTTTAAGGAACACACAATGGCTCTCTAAAGCCAAATTATCACAGTTGGAACTCATGCTCTGTTCATTATCCAGCAAAAGCCCTACCACCAACCAGAGGCATAAGAAGCAGAGTTGGCACCCTGGGGGAGGCAGTGGAGAAGGGTGGGGGGATCTCCAGAGGGGCATGGGTTGTGAGAGCAAGAGTGGGTAGCAGGGGGAAGATACTGTTGAATGCCAAGGAGGTGCTGGTTCCAAGTGGGGCAGGGGGATGATGGGGGCATGAATCACAGTAGTCTTACCTATGCCAAAGACTCAAAAACAGCCCCCAGCTTTTGCTGCTGTGGTTATGACTGCTGCTGCAGCCACCATCATGTGGTCTGCCTGCCCCATCCATTGCTCTTACAGTAGCAGCATGGTGTCTGGGCACCCAACTCCTGCTGCAAGAGCCAATGCTTTTGTTGCCAGGGTACAAACTCCATGGGGCTAGGAGGTAATTCTGGCACCTGTCCTAAGTTGGTGCCACACCCATACTTACACTACTGCCCCAACTGTTGTGTTTCTATCTTTTGTTTGCTCTGTAGTTATGTCCTATTTGACCTCACATATGACTACTAAAATGTTGTTTGTTTGAATGAGATTTCCAAGAAATCCAGATCATGCTATATAACTGACTTGACCTTATCAGTTCATCAAGCAAACTTTCACCATCCACAAACTTTGCGAGCAATGATTTTGTATTTTCATCCCAATCTCTGATAAAGATATTGAATATTATTAGGCAACAAACAGAACCCTCTAAGATATGAGTGGAAATGTCCTCATTTGATGATAACTCTTAATTTGCAATTATTTTGTGTAATCTTCCAGAATGATGAATTTAATTCATTTAACAAGTGGTGCACTAATTTTGTGTAGTGGCAATTTTTTTTAAATAACAAGTATAGTGCAATACTAAGTTAAATGCCTTACAGAATCTTTGTGAGAAGCAAGGATTTTTTAGGATGATATGTTTTATTGGACCAACTATATAGTTAGGGTAGTTAGACAAGTCTGACTCCTTGTGACCGGACCTGAAGAAGAATGTCTTGCATTCAAACGCTTGTCTAACTTTATCCCAACTTCATTGTAGGTCCAATAAAATCTATCACCCTAGGAAATCTTCGTCTCTCACATAATTTCTGGACTATCACAGCTACAATGTCACCATTACTACAATTACAGAAGCTCTGGCAGTATTATGTTAACATGGTCAGCTTTAGCAAACTTGAAGACTCATCACAGCTTATCAAGCCTGTCTGACCAGACCTATTTTCCATAAAGTTAGTTTGATTGGTAAGAATTATTCTCCCATCTTTTACTATTATATTTTAACCCTTCATCAGCTATTCCAAGATGTTATCACTGTTGTCTAGCTAACTAGTCTTTATAGCTGTGTGTGTCATCCTGTTTAGGATGAATATAGGCACAAAGTTGGCTTTTTCCATTGCTCTGGCACCTCCCTGGTATCCCAAGATTTACTGTAAAAAAGTAGCAGTAGTCATCAAGTTATGTTAGGTGTCTGCTATAAGTTATCAATGCTGCCCTATCAGCTACTGATTTAACATATGCCTACTACACATGGGGCCCTTTAACAGGGAGACAGATTAAATCGCTTCCCACCAAACATTCTGCACCAAAGATCTAGTTAAACTCTCAGAATCCAGACTTCCTTTGTGCTGGCAGCAGGATGCCTGGATTCAAATGGCCTCTCTCCTTGAACCAACCTGAACCAAACTGTGTCTACGGATACAGCCTGCTTTCTGGGTCTGTCTCCAAGCTCTGGCTGTAACTCACTCTTCTGTATCCTTAAAGCACAAGCCTACTGCCTGCAGCTCATGTGCTGTGGTCTCCAACCTGCTGTGCCTTACAGGTCCACTCTCTGGGCCAACCTATTTGTTCAAAACCCATTGCAAAATGAGCAATTAGAACAGGCATTCTCAACCTGTTGCTCGTGAGCACCATAGTGCCATAGTGCTCTTGTGATTTTATAAAGTGCTCTCCAATAAGCCCAAAAGCAGTGCTCAAAAGCACTCACAATCCCATCAAGAATCACACTGAAAGACATAATTGATTATGATGATTATATCTATTTGATTTTCTTTTAATGCTCCATGAAAAAGGCTGTCATTGCAGTGCCCATTAATGAAAAAAGGTTGAGAACCTCTGAACTGGAACAGTCGCTAAAATAAACATCTGCCTTAAGATGGCATGGAACTTCAGGACAAAGTAGATATATATTCAGTTGTGCTGAGCAGTGGAAAAATGTGCTCTTGATCTGGACTTTTCTTCTTAATTCCCTTATTAAAAGAAACAGCAACTACATGTAAATGGGCATAAGTTGAAACAGCTTGCAATGATGTATGTCTATACATATCATCAGCAAGAGTTTAAATTATCCCCAGTCAAACAAGTGGTATCTAAATAATGAAACACCTGCTAGGCAGATTGTAGAGTCAGACTCTGATCTGTATTAAGGACTAATTACTGAATGGCACGAATGAAGCACAGGTTGTCACCTTCTGGCATTTTGTTCAACAGAAAACTGAAAATAAGATTGCTGGCATAGTTAGAAAATGATGTCAGAATCACTGGATGTTTGCAGATGTTTAAAGAGGCAGAAAAGCAAAAACAAAAGACGCATTATGATTTCTTATAATCATAAAAAAATAGGGCTGGAAGGAACCAGAGGAGGTATCTAGTTCAGCCTCCTGCTCAAGGCAGGATTATCTCTAACCTAACCCTTCCATCCAAGAGCTTGTCTAACCTACTCCTAAAATTACATGCTCAACCCTGTCACACAACTGCAAAGCATTTTGCACCAAAACATCAAGAACACCATTACAGCAGGAGGATGAAGGCTGTCACGATCCTACCACTGCAAGGGTTGTGAGAACACATTTGAGTGATCCAAGGATTTTGGGTCCCAGGAGCTGTTAGTATTTCATGAAAATAACTCTCTGAGTATCCATGATGGGGGGGAAATGGTTACAAATAACAATAGTGTTGAAAGAGGTGCCCCTAAGGTTATCTCTTTGGACGTCCATAGCCACAACACATATGCAATTCACAGTCATGAAACAATTTATTATTTAAGAAGGGCACCACCAACTTGAAGATTACGTCAGAATTTTTCTTTACTTGCTATCATGATACACAACTTCTAAGATGACTAAAAACAAGTTAGCAAAAATATTTTTTCTGTGTCTTTTTAGTTTATTCTATACATTTAACAGTGACTTGCATATATTCAATCTCCTTATGCATTTCCCTAAGAGGAGATTCTGAGGATGAACAAATATTTTTTGTTAATTGACAGGCACTAGATAAGAGGTGCTTAAAGCCTCTATTCAGCCCATAAAACATCACAATATGGCTTTCCTCTATAGAACTGTGGAACATGATCACTTGGATGAATCAAAGGCTAAAAGCTTCATTTAGGTATTATCTTTTGATGTTGACTGCCAAGCTAGGCAACTTAAAACAATATCTGTAGACAGTATCTATGGCCAAATGTTCATAATAGCCTTTGAAGTACACTTTAGACAAGAGCAGGTTTGAAAACAGATTGCATTACCATCATACTGCATGTAGCTGGATGTTACATATGATAGCCTTCCATTTGCTAAGAATAGGCTTCTAATCTGTATCATTTGTTTTACAGATGATCTGTATCAGTTTGCAGGCTGAAGCTGGTGTTCTAAAAGGCTGAACAAAACCCTTTGAAGAGACAGACCAATTAAAAGCTTACAAAACTTAAGCATTTTTTCATTAGATTTATAGACACGATATTATGTGGGTCATTCACCAAAATGTTAAGAATCTGGATTATTTTATGAGTTCCAGTGACATGATTTAGCACATGTATAAATCTAGAAGTTTTTAGGCCACTAGGCTAGAGGTCATGTTTTTGACAGTAGCAAATGGAATCAAATAATTGTAGTCAAACAGAAAGATGCTTGAATTAGCTTTAGGCCAAAGTTTGTTCTTGCTCACCACTATATTGTAGGAACTTACCTAAATTGTGGTGAGAAAAATTATGGTGGTTTTCCACAGCCCATTTGCAGTGCACAGAGCTGATTTTGTGGGCACTATATGGTGACTCCATCCCTCGGTGCTGATTAGTAAAGAGGACCGAGGGGATGGAGGGATAAGGGGACAGCTTCCATCTGGGTGGCTGGCTGCCCTTCATGAGGCCCTGCCCCTCAGCATTGATTGGTGGAGAGGCCCTCACATGGGGAGGAGTGATGAGAGGGCAGCCATCATCTTGTCTGTTGCCCTTTGTGCTGTCATGCCAGCAAGCACCTTCCCTTCCCAGCAGCAAGGACTGCTGGCTCCCATTGGAGAGTCAGCATTTTATTTTTATTATGTTTTTGTAATTGATTTTGTGGACAATTCCAGATTTCACAGTTTCTGCAAAATTTGCAATACCACAAAGTAGGTCACTACATACACATCTGAGAATAAAGTCACATTATTTTTCTAGCTTTATGTTGTTTACTTTGCCCATCATCAGGAAAGATGTGGTACATGTACATGGATCAAAAACACATACCATAGTGTGGTTCCTCTGTACAGAGATTTTGACTTCCTTTTATAGCCAGATAGCTACACACCTTACAGGAGGTACAGATTCAAACTCCTTCTGGGTGAAGGGGACCTGGAACTTCACTATTCCCTAGGAAAGTATCCTAAGCATTAGGCAAAAAGGTGGAAGGGCTGCCCTGCTCCATTACTATCTAATGCCCAGCCAGAACACAACCCTATTGAATAATGCTGAACCCCAGATTGTGCATAAGTGCTTCAAACTGAAGTTACATGACCTTGTGTTCACTACTTAGGTGCATAAAAGCCTAGAAGATCTGATCCTAAATAGGGAGACAGAAAGTGTTCAGTGTGGGATTTCTAAGGATGAGATTGTTAGGAGATTATAGGCCTAGAAGGGACTTCCTGGATCTTCAAAGCCAGTCCCTTTCTATTGCAGGCAACCCCATTACATAAATTTACCAAAGTTCATCATAAAATTAGTTACACAGGTGACTGGTAGGGAGGCACGTGGCCCCACTGAGATTGGTCCTCGAAAGCAGGGTAGATTTTTTCAGCAGTTTTGGGGGGGGGTTGTTTGTTGTTGGGTTTTTTGTTTTTTGGGGGGGAGCCCTAAGCCACAGCACAGAAGTATAGGAGTGGATATGGGGCTTTTAGCCTGTCCCCAGGCCCACCCACAAATTGTGTACCACACCAAACTCAGAAGGCACCCTGACTAGTTAGACTGTTTGCCTTGCCTCTCTACTCTTCCTGGAAATGTATTTTATAATCTCATTTCTTCGACAGATGAAAACTTTCCACACATTCTGGATGGAAATCATATTGCCTCTCAGTCTTCATTTTGCTTGACTTAATCAAACCATGCAGTTATCATCTCCTCTTTTAAGGTAGGTTCTCCATTCTCCTGTTAGTCCTAGTAGCCCATCTGTGTATCTCCTCCAACCTGAATTCATTTTTCTCAAAGATCAGTGACTAGAATTTTAAAGAATATTCCAGATTCTTTTCAAAGCATTCCAGGGGGACATAGGCACACTTTCCATTCATTTCAATATGTGCCCCAATTCCTCGAAACTGCTGTAAAAACCTCAGTTATTGGTTACAAATAGAAAAGTAATTCACAGACAAAAACCTATAGATGTGTAATGCTAGGTGTCTCCTCTTAATAAAATATTCACATTGTAAAATGCTTCAACACTGCAAAATAAAGCTCCTGTCCTGACCTTAAATGGCTGTCTTCCTTTATATATGCGCTACAGACTTCTTTCATCCTTGGGAGACTTCTAGATGTCTGTATTCACCTCATGCCTGTAATATGCTACCATATCTTATACTGCATCTTTAAAACAAAAACCATACCACCCACATCTTTTATGTTTAAACCAAAGCATTCTCATTTTGGTGCATAATGGGAATTCTGAAATGTCTCCATCATTCCTTTTGCCACTGACCAGACTGATTTTTACCATCAGTTTTCTTTGTGTGGCAGCTGTAGTGCTGCAGACCAACAGAATAGAAGTCTGAAGAACACTATAAAAGAGATTTCTTGGAATGAAAATAGTGGACACACACAGAACTTGCATTTGTTGCACAACTGACCCCCTGAAAGTGTTCTACAGCTGTGCCATGACACACATGCACAAATGCAAAACACTTTAAAAGTAGAAACAAAATAACCCCATCTAACAAGGAATCAGATGAAGGCACTCCACTTTGAAGCACCTTAGAGAACTTCTGCTCCCTAGGGTCAATGCATCCCATGATCTGGGCTGATCTGATGTAGACCAGCCCTGCTCCAGTACTGTCTGCAGGAAGAGGGGGAGAGCAAGCTGTGGGCTGGGTTTGCCTGGCCTGAGCTGGAGGCAGGGTGGGTTGTTTTGCCTTGTGGCCCCCCACAGCTTCCTTCCTCATCAGCTCAGGCCAGGCAAACCTCAGCCCACAGCTCTTTCCCCTCCTTTCTCCCCCCCTCCCTTTCTGCAGAAAGAACTGAAACTAGGAGGGGGAGGGAGGCAGGGCATGTGGGGAGAGGCTAAAGGCAGGCTTCTCTGCTCAATGGCTACAAAATGAAGCTCAATTTCCCCTCCCATTCCAACCCAACAGGTGAATGTCTGTTAGGTCAGAGGGGCTGCTCTAATTCATGGTGCTTTATGTTAAACGTCATAAGTTAGACTGGGGACCTCCGCATCAATCAGTGTCTATAAACATTAATTCCCACTCAACAGCATAGATGGAGGGAGACAATATTATTTGGGGCAGGTGCTGAATGCATGCATCAGCATGAGAACCATAACTCCCATCATGCTTTGCGTGGTACAATGCTTGAGTGGTTAGCCTCTTTTTCTTCAGCCGCTTGGAGCTGAGCACACATAGGGCACTGGCCTGGCTGCATGCTGAGCGGTGCCATGGTGCCGCTGCTCATGGTGCCGCGGCCTCCACAAAATTATTTGGGGGGGGCCTAAACCCCGGCCTTCTGTTGCCTATGTTCAATAGGATCTTTGTTCCAGGAGCAGCCAGGATCACCTTGTGTCTTTCAGTTTAACTCCACATTGAAAATTCATGTCTCATTTGCTGTCCACAAGCTCTCAAGGTCTTTAAAACTACACTGGAAAAAAGTCCTCAAATATAAACTACATAGAACAATCCCATCTTGACAGATAAATAAACTATTTTAAAAGATGTTTTCTATATTTAACTTCTCATATTCTAACAAAATAAGCATTTCCCCTCCTAAAAAAAATAATGGTCATACAAAATCCATGCAGAATGAGTTTTTCATTCTATTTTTAGTGCACTACTCCATTTGGACCAAATCTTGACCACTTTACTCAAGCGAATGTCTGCACGGAAATCAGGTGAGTTTGTTTGAGTTTTGCTAAAAATCCAAGTGACTGATTTTTTCCATGGAAAAAAACAAAGTAATTAATCATGCTATACATTTGTAGTGACTGCACAGTAACATTTTTAAAGAGATGGTTTTATTACTAATGTTACTTAACTCAAAGATTTTTTGTGTCTTCTATCCAAATGTGGCTTCATTACAGTTTACTGCTATTACTGAACTGAAAATGGTAATGGTAAGTAGATTGCCTTGTTTAGTGTAACAGGAGACGACTACTCTAAATTTCTCTCCATAAAGAAGCAAATGTAATATGGTTGGAATGCTAATGAATAACATGTTACAGGAAAGAGGAAGCAGGTTATCACTTCCAGGACCCTGACAAGTAAAAGTGTTACGTGATGCTAAACAACACCATTCACTTGAATAACATAGCGGTATTAGAAAAGCAAACTCCTGCCTATAGCCAAGCATTAGTCATTCTTAAGTAGGTGGATAACGTCATAAGGAAGGTCCTGTATATAAAAAAATAGATTAATTTTGCAAATAATAGATGTGGAATGACAAGCACGATACATCCTATCTGTGCAATTGCCAGCATTACTGTACTGTACCCAGTTCATCTGCACATGTATGTTGCAATACACACTGGTGTTTCTCTTTCAGAAAAAAAGGAAGAAAGAGGACTGCTTCTGTACTTTGCCCAGAGTTGTGGGATACGAATGATGGAGATTGGCATTGATGCAGGAGTGTCTCCTGGAAGTGGCAAATGTACAGAGAAAGTACACTCCACTTCAATAGTCCCATTGCTTTCTTCTGTTCTTCTTAATAACTTTGACCTCTGTGAGTATCAGGTAGGAGCAGCCCCTCCAAGTCCAGTGATAGTTGGACAGTGCAGTGATAGGGTAATAGTTGTTCCTGGCTCTTCTAACTGGTACAAGAGTGGAGAAAAGATCTCACTACACTAACCAGCTGGGTGTGGGTCAGGATATCTTGGACACAAGATTCTCACTTGGAAGTTTTCTTCTGTAAGGGAATCCCTTTTGTTGTCTCAGAGCCAGGCCACCTTACCTTCTTTTGGGTTCCAAGATTTTCCAGGTCCTATTTCATCTTCTAATTTGCATAAATAAAGTAAAAAAGGTGGAAAGAAGGCTAACAGCATGCACAAGGCTAGCAAGAACTCTTCATTTCCTGTCCTCCTACTTCTTGTGCAGTGGCCTCAGGCAAGTCATTTGTTGCCATATTTTTCACATTTAACAAGCAAAAAGGGTTATATTTGCCCACCTCCCTCAGATGGGTATTGGAAGGGTTAGTTAATTATTGTATTTTAGTATGCTGAAGGTTAAAAACAAAGGAACAAATTTTGTTATCAATATATGTTATAGTGCATGTACAATACTGATGCTACAGAAGCACCAGGCCCAGGAGGTTCAAAATAGTGGACAAGTTCCCTTCTGAGACCTTACACCTGAGTGTACAAAACAACACTACACAACACAGTGCCCATAGCAGCTGCCACACACACGGACAGCAGTGGCTTCTGGTTGCCACTGCCACCATCAGTTCAATGTGGTGGCTGCAGTGGCTTCAGTTTTATTCTGCACAGCCCCCCACCACAAGTCAGCACCTGGGGTGGCTACCCCTGTCACCCCATACTAGTTGCACCACTGCGTAATACAGTAAAGCATTAAAAAATCAGTGCACCAAAACTGGCTAACAGCCAGCATTTCTAAAAGAAACAGAACATTTCTAAAAATGAGCCTCAGTCACTTAATGAGGTATCTCTGAAGGGGTCCCTAACAGGGTTTCACTTATGCTAGGCAGGCTTATTTTTCATAGTTTCATAGTTGGTAGGGTCGAAAGGGACCTGAGCAGATCATCAAGTCTGACCCCCTGCCATAGCAGGAAAGAGTACTGGGGTCAAATGACCCCAGCAAGGTGTTCACCCAGCCTCCTCTTAAAGACCCTCAGTGTAGGAGCCAGCACCACTTCTCTTAGAAGTTCATTTCAGCTCCACCTTCTGAAAAAATATGCATCAAAAGTATAACAACACTTCTGAATGATTATATTAGAACTGCAACTGCTTCTCAGAGAGATGGAAGTATACTTACAAGGTAGGTGAGGTATAGAGGTTGAGATGATAAAAGTTTAAAAGCTTTTTTAAAACTGTAAAAGGAAAAAAAGAAAGATGTAAAAATCATAAATAATAATAAGATTTTACTTTTCATTTAATTCTTTGATTTATATCCTTTTAGTCACAAGTTGGCTTAATGCATTTACAAAATAAAAAGATGAAATAATAGATTTTTTTTTTCATAATGGTGCCTCATTTTATAATTGCAATAACACACTCCAAAGCAGGCATGTATTGTGCTGTGCTATAACCACTTCTTGGCTGAGTGCTTAATAAGCCTATCTCAGGCAGGACAGTATAGTATCAAAGTACCATACACCCAGTTAAATCAAAGGATCCAGTTTTGCATTCCATACATACCTCATCCCATCAAGGAATGCAGGAGCTGACATGCATTGCTTTGTTTGTCCTAGCACTAGTCTGTATTATTCAATTAACTCTGGCTGTTAGATAGATACATGTGGGCCTTGTTTATAACAGTCTCTTGGTATTTTCATGAAAAAAAAATTCTGGATATTTTGTTGATAAAGCACTAAACCCTGGGTTCATCAAAATCATCTTTTGTTCTTGTCTCTGCTGTGTTACACAACAAATACAGAAAATTCTGCTGTTCTCTCTCTTTTGCCACTCCTTTTACTGTACACTCATTGTAACTGATGAAGTCTTTTGCCAAAATATACTTTATCATTTACAGTTTGAGTTTTTTGACAAGTCCTGTCAAATACCAGATTTATACTCCAAAAATTTGATTTATGATGTATAAGGCTGATTTATAAGTCATGCCACTTTGTCTGTTATAGCATTCATTTTATAGTCATTCACCTGATTTATAGCTTGTGCCTCTGAATTATAAATCATATGTATATCATATACTTCCTGTAACTTATTTTTAATCTGTCACTTTTTACTTGGGGCATAATCTCTGATTTACTAACTACCATGTAAAAATAGAAGAAAGATGATTTGATTGACATATTTATACTCCAGAGGTTCATTGTCCCCAAATCGTGATTTAGGGGCAAATCCTGCAGCACTAAAGTTAATGATGAATTTGTCATTGGCTTCAATGTGTGCAAGATCAGGTCTTCTACTAATCACTGTTTAAAATGTTTATCCTAATGGTACAGCATAAATACCCCAACCAAGGTTATGCAATCCTAGCTATCTAGACAGTGGTACCCAACATTCTGGCCCTGTCAGCTGGATGAGTGGTCTGGGGTTGGTCCACAGGCTGGATCCAATCTGTACACCCAGTCTGGTTCATGGGGACAAGCTCCAGTTTAACATACAGGACCAGTCCCATGTGGGACCAGGCCCCAATCCAACATACGGAGTCAGCCGAGTATGAGGTATGGGCCCAATCCAACATGTGGCTCTAGGGACCCACGTGGCAGATTGCTACCACAGCCCCTGCTTCACATGCAAGGCCATGTAATCTGGCCTGCAGGACTCGGAAATTTGGCAGTGGGGCAGAGCTGTCAGTGTTAATTGCTACCACATTCTCGCTGCCATGTTTCCAGACCTGTGGGGAGACCCACAGGCAGAGCAGATGACATAGCTCTGGGGGCCAGATCTGGCCCAGAGGCTGGAAGTTGAGCACCGCTGGTCTAGCAGATGCTGTGTTGTCTGGAGAACAAGACCAGGGATTGGAAGTCATGATAGTAAGACTCAGTTCTAAGATCTGAAATTACTTTGCTTTTTGGCTGAGTCAAATTTTGTCATCCTTACTCAAGCTGACTAATTCCTTACTTGATAGGTAGTACCATTTAAATCAGTATGTCTGTTTGATAAGGAAAGGCAATGCTCAGTGTGAGTAGAGGCAGCAGGGTTGTCTCTTGGAATTGATTTACCCACCTGGAAAATTGGAATTTTATATTGCTTTCTGATCTACAGCAATGTTATCAGCTTAACTTCAAAAGCCCATGGAATTGTAGGTGCAAAGCATTTCATTATTATAATAGACACACTTGTAAAAAATAGTTTCCATTATAACAACATGTTTCCTATCAATCATAATCTTCAGAAACTTTCCCATCTAAAATGAAGTTTCCCAAGTCTGTTCTCAGTCCCCATATGAACCATTTGGGAATTTCTCTACTAAGACTTTTCAAGCTGCAGACTGAATAAACAGGAACAGACCTTTAATGTACAAATAGATCATGTATATAGTATAAGGTGCTGCCCTGTCCTGCCTTGTGTCTTATTTCAGACTAATATGGGTAACTACTTCCTGCCAAGAATCACGGAAGTCATTTCTAAAATGACAATGCTCTGGGGGTTTGAAAATCTATCCAAATGTTTTTAAAAGTAGCTTGTGGGTGCATGGAACCTGCAGCCAGCCTAGCTTGGGGAGAGTGGGGGTAGACCACCTCTTCCTGTCGCACCAAATGGTGCTGGGTCTCAGCAGCACTTAGAAGAAAGAACCCAGTCTTCACAAGGAAGGAGGAACAATTCACACCTCTAGGTGACCACAACTCAAGGGATCACACAGCACATTTTCTGTTCAGAAAATTCCCTCTCCATCCTCAGATCTCTTCCCTGAGACAGATATCTTTATCATCCTGAGATGATGAGTTGTCCTGGGATATGGACAATGTTTTCTTGCACCCAATAATGCAAACCAATGCTTTTGCTTCCAGAATTCTGGATTTCCTGATACAAAGGACTGGTCAGAATCAGAGAGGAGTAATGCTTGCATTACCTGCACCATCAGCTCCCTTTCCTATAGAAACAGGAATTCTTCTGTTCTTAGTGGAGCCTCCTCTCAACTGCTTTGTTCATTGAGAATGAGTGGACATATTTTGAAAGCCTTTTATGTGGGGGTACAGTAGAGGCAGAGTGAAGCTCAGAATGTCCCCATTCAGGCCTCCTCCACAATGAGTTTCTGTAATTTCTATAGTGTCTGTTCATCATCCAGGAGGAGATGATACCTCCTGAGAGCAAAAATATCCTCATGTGGGTGATGTAGTCATGTCAAAGAGAGTGCACCTAAAATGCAGTTACTGCAGCTTGTGTGGACATACCAGAGGTACATTTAAGCTACCTAGTTCTGTTACTGCTGGCTGCAACATAGAGCTCATTATGGGCTAGCCCACCCAAGAACTAGTTCAGCTTTTGCCACTCAGGCTGAGCCAGTGCCACAGTGGCTACACTATATTAGCAATGTCAGGCTAGCTAGTTTAAAAGTATCTCAGAAATGCCTACATAAGTTACAGGCACACATTGGATTGCAGCCTAAAAGTCATATTCTGGTAAAAACCAGTAGTACAAACAAGGTATGGGTAAATGGTCTACTAAATGATGGGCTAAATGGTCTACTATGATGGATAAGCAAATAGCTGTATGGAGCCTATGGGTATGTATAGGTATTTAAAACTGAGCCCTTCCCAACCATGAGTGCAAGCCCTTGACACTGGGGCTGTGCATAGCTTCGGGTGGTGATTTGATATGAAGGAGAATCGGCCCAATTTGGTGGCCAAATCTCTGAATCTGAATTGAATCAGGGGACCAATTAAAAGGTCCAGATCAATTCAAAGCTCTCCAAATCTTCAGAAAAGATTTGGAGAGCTACGATGGTTTAGGCCTGGGAACTGCAGCCAGACTTCGAGCTGGTAAGTAGGGAGAGAGGGAGGGGGGAGGCTGGAGGAGGGGAGAGAGGACCTGCCAGGGCCTATCCCTTGCCTGCTCCTCCAGCCCCCTCTGACCCCTGCCCACTCCACAGGCCCTCCCATGGCTACCCCGCTCACCCCAGCAGCTGGTGCTTTAAAGAAAAGCCCCAGGGCTCGCTGAGTGCTACCAGGCGGGGAGTGATCTCTGCTGCTCCCCACTGACCCACACTCTATCAGGGGCTCTGCATGAGCCCCCCAACATCCCTCCCCCACTCTCCCAGCACCCCGCATTGCTGCTCCACCCACTGCAGCTCTGGCCCTTTAAGAAAAAAAATAAAGGAGAAAACCCCTGGGACTGCAGCAGGCTCAGGGCTTAGAGGGGCTTGTGCAGAGCCCCCATTGTGATGCAGAGCAGTGGTGGGCAG
Source organism: Caiman crocodilus (assembly GCA_030014935.1). Lineage (NCBI taxonomy): Eukaryota > Metazoa > Chordata > Crocodylia > Alligatoridae > Caiman > Caiman crocodilus. The sequence continues at coordinate 156,916,580 of JAGPOW010000261.1, read as the reverse complement.
CAAGGTCACCTCTGCTGGCAGGAACAGTGAGCGTGGGGTTTTTCTCATTTTTTTTTTTCTTAAAGGGCTTCAGTCACAGTGGGCAGGGCAGTCATGGGGGGCTGAAGGAGCAGAGGGGGATTGAGGGGCTCATGAAGAGTGGGGCAGTGGGAGGCAGCAGGAGTCTCCCCCCCACCCGGCAGCACCGACTCAGGGCCTTTTTTTTCTCCAACTGCTGGGAGCTGGGGTAGGCAGGACAGCCATTGCTAGGCTAAGGGGGATGGGCCTGTCTGATTCGGAGATTCGGCAGCAGCCGAATCTTCAAATCAGATTTGGCTGGATCAATTCAGGATGCTGTTTTTAATCACCAAATAGAATCACTGGCCCACAAATCAGCTAAATCCAAAGTGACTGCTAGCTGCTTTGCACAGGCCTACTTGACACCTAAGTTTAAGGAACAGAATAGTGCCATCAAAGGCAATGCATATAAGGAAGGAGATGCCTTCCCAGACCCCTGGAAGGAAATTGGGAGAAGTCACCAGAATATACTCTGGGCCTTGGCAATGGAAAGAGCCTGGAAATCCTGCAAGACAGCATTTTGCCAAGGGGGACTCAGGCAGTCAGTGTTATATAAAAAATGGAGGAGCAGTGCTCAGCAGTATTGGTGAGAATACAACTTATTCCCTGGGAAGCAGTCTCCTTGAAATTGCTTTTCTGCCTAATTGTTCAATGAAGAATACCACAGCTGCACAGAGTGCTGCTGACAAAAATGGTGTTTTATCCACAGGGCCCTGCTGAGAAAGACCAGTGGTGAACAGGAGGGTGGATCTGCAATACAGGGGCATGCATGGAGGGTTAGGGCCTTGTTCCTTGCAGACAACAGAATCTGAAATTGTTTACAGGCATGGGCTGTACCATCACAGACCTCACTTCAAGTTGTGACAGTAGTCAGTGATAGTTCTATCCAAGTGAAGTCTGTAGAGATGGTCCCACTTTGAATGAGTAATCTTATTATAGTCTTGTGGCATAAACTGTGTTCTCTGCAATTTCACCAAGCTGCAGATGCACAAAAGAAGGTGGCTTTAGACTGCAGGGGCGGGTAAGTATTTCAGGTGGAGGGCTGCTTACTGAGTTTTGGCAAGCCATCAAGGGCTGCATGACAGGTGGCCGGGGGAAGATAAATATTACTTTTCTAAATTTTTTTAGGGGCCCCATGGGCCCAATAGAATGGCCTAATGGGCTGCATCTGGCCCGCAGGCCACATTTTGCCCACTCCATCTTTAGAAGAGAAGCATGGAGAAGCCTTTGAAAGGGTCAGGTGGAAAGTGCTTAGCAAAGCTTGGCACTCACTCATGAGGCTTCCCCAAAACTCCAAGGCATGTATCAACCCATTTCCAGGGACTCAGAGACAGGAAGCAACTGCCTGCCAAGTCATACACAACAACATTGACAGAAATTGGAATGAGTACCATTCAAAGTCTTGTTCTCACCAGTAACTATGCCCATATCAGAGCCATGGAAATTAGAAGCACTGGCTCCCAAACTCATGCTTTCAGTCACAGGACCAAACTTCTCCCATTCAGGAAGCCATAGAGCGATGTCCCCTCTACTCCAGCTACATTCCCAATATCAATAATCATTAGGCATGATTATAACAGCTAAATGAAAGTATCCCAGAGTCTGCCTAGGAGAGTTTCTCTGTGGAGCCTGAGAGCCCATTGAAGATAGTTCCATGATAATTTTCTTGTCTATTTTTGCCAGGGGTTCCACATTTGTCAGATAATCAACCAGTAAGGCTATCTTGCAGAATATGGAAGAGTGTGGTAGGAGGCTGGTGCATTTACCATTCACGTTTTCAGCCAGTGATGTGCCTGGATTTTCCATGGTCCAAAACCTGCAGCACTGACACTATAGTCTAACTTACCACTGGTTATAACGGGAGTATTACATGGGTAGCTAGCTATTAGTGCCTTCATGCATATACAGAGATCTTAAGTGACCCCAGTCTCATCTTTTGCAAATGGCAACAGCACTGAAAAAAGCCATTTTACTGAAAGGAGGTTAAAAATAAACTAGCACTAAAAATAAATATTTTTACAAAGTGCTTCTTCAAATGGCTTCTTCTTGTGCAGTAAAGTGGATAATAGGTGCCCCTCTAATACCAACTACTCATTAAAAATTCTCAGATAATTTAAGGGAGGGTTTTTGAATGTCACAGGTTACTTTTGGGGCTTGAAAATTTGGATTAAATCCCCAAGCACATGCTTCCACCACTTTGATCAATCAAATCCCTTAGTAGCAGTATTAGACTTCAGTATTAGACCCTTAGTAGTAGGGATACAACATATGTGGCTCGATAAACAAGGCACTTGGAAGTTTCTTTGCAGAGATGTTCTAATGAGAAAGCAACATCAAGGCAACAGTCAAGTGGGTTCAGATCTGTGGATCCTATAGATTCTGTTCATGTTCTCCAAACCTCAGTGTTCCTAAGGAATCAGTTTGCAGTTGATTTATTCCTTTCTCTGCCTTAGCAGCACAGAAGCCCAATGGGACCTTGGGGCTCTTTTCAGACCTTTACAAGAGCCACATCTCCTGTGATACTAACATGAAGGTCACTGAAGGTCCAGGCTGAATGTTTTGCCCCAGAAACTACCCTCTCTCTGCTCTTTGACCTCCAGAATCCCTGTTCTCTGCAGCCCCTTCCAGGTCCACCAGTCTCCACACTTCTCCATAGGCCCAGAAGATACTCTTGTGTTCAATGCCTTGTTGCTTGACCCCCTCTGCCCAGTTTTCAGGTACTGTGTCTTATTCTCCATGAGCATCTCCATAAGGACATTTTTGAAACAAAGTACACAGTAGGGATGGCACCTGGGAAGTAGATCCCACCAACAAAGGAGTCTGGGGAGAAGACAGGCCATTGTAGAGAAACTGTAGGTGATCCAAAGGTAAGCGGTAAAGATGATAATGCAAGCTGTATGAGAACAGACTGAAGAACTAGGTACATCTATTTTGGAGAGAAGGAGATTGGGGGAACATGATAGCAGTTTTCAAATATTTGAAAGGCTGCCATGAGGAGGGAGAAATATTGTCTTCCCTCACCACAAAAGGCAGGATACAAGGTAATGTGTTTAAACTGCAGCAATGCAGAATTGAATTACATATTGAATAAAACTTCCTGTGAGAACAGTAGGACAGTGGAACAAGCTGCCCAGGGAAATGGTGCCTTCTCTTTTGTGGGAGATTTTCAAAGAAGCTGGGTGGTCAAGTGTCTGTGATGGTTTAGGAACAGCGCATCCTCTGCAGGGGATCCAATTAAATGATGTGTAAGTTCCCTTCAAACCCTGTGATTTTCTGACTCAGGATATACTTCACGTCCTCCCCAGAGTGGTTTCAGAGCTCAGATGCCAAGAAGAAGCCCTTCTCAACTCTTTCCTGAGAAATGTCCTCCTATCCAGCCTGGTCAGGAGAAGTCACACATCATTGCTTAAGCTCCCACCCTTTAAGTGTTTAAAAGGATTGCTTGGGGCAAGCCTTTTCCCTTGAAAAGGAGGAGGGTGTTGTGATGGGCAAGCCAAGCTAAGCTGCTGCTCCTTTGGGGAAGGTTAGCTCCTTTTCTCTGACATAGAAGACCTGGAAGAAGACCTGGAGGGCAGCTGCCTTCATGGCAAGGGCCTCATCTTCCAGCTGAATACTATGGGGCCCTAAACTAGGAAGAGTGTAAACTTCTAATGCTGGGTGTAATAGCAAGGGTGCAGTGCAGCAAGAAAGGTTAATATTCTTTCCTCCCTTGTGCTGGACTTTTGGCAGAGGACCCCCTCCCTCTCTCACTGCTGCCTCTCCTAGAGAGTCTCTCAGCCAGTCATCATCCTCATGGCCCCAATGTCAAGTTCCCAGAGAGCTGAGAGTCTTCCATAAAGAAGATGGAGAAGCATTGTCCTCTCTTGTCACAGAGGGTGGAGAATGATACACTGGATGAAATGACAGCAAAGCAGGTTTGAGGGAAGGGAGGAAAGCAAGGAGATGTCAGGGAAAGAAGTGAGAGAAGGGAAAAGAGGCTTAGAAAAGGAAAGAAGAAATGATAGGTCAAAGAGATGGATAAACCCCCAGTGTCCTCAGTGACTTTAATGAGCATAAGACAAGGCAGGATTTTTTTTTCTATCTTAGCCTTATATTTGACATCCCTAGAGATCAGCAGGCAATAGATGGATTGTATTGAATGAATCCAAACCTCAAAAACGCTTTTACCTTTCAAACAGGAGAAGACTGTTTTCTTCCAAAATTCACTAAGCGTGGTCCTGAATCCTCTTTTAAGCCCTCCAGATAGAGACCTTGGGAAAGAGACCAACTGTGGCAAGGTCAAAGAAGTGTCTGAGGTTAACCTCCATCCTGAACCCCAGTCCCACATCTCTGAAGTCAGGGTCTCTATGTGACAGCATTGTCTCCCAAGCACCTTTAGCCAATAGGCTGAGTTCCTGCTAAAGAGCCTTATGAAGTCACTGCCCCTGGTCACTCCTTTGATGTCTGAGCTGCTCCCCCTGTTTCAGCTCATTCTTTCATTGCTGCTTCTGGGGAATAAGCAGCTTACACAATACCAGGGGAGATGCCATACTGAGCTTTCATAGATTTTAAAGCCAAATGTACCATTAGTTCATCTAACCTGGCCTTATATCACAGGCCATAATCTGTCTTCCAGTTACCTCTGTATTCTACTCAGTACTTCTGACTAAAACATATTTCCCAGGAAGGCATCAAGTCTGGATCTGAAAATGTCAAGAGACAGAGAATCCAGCCCTTCCCTGTTAAAACATTGTGTCTACAGTCTAATTTGCTTTGGCTAGCTTTGGTTTCCAGTCATTAGTTCTGATTATTCCTTTTCCCACTAGATTCGAAGAGGCTTTTCCTACCTAGCATTCTTCCTTGAAGCTGGATCATTCATATCCGGGTCGCTTGCAAGCTGCTTGGTTTGCAGCAGGTTGCTGAATTAAGAGCAAGCCACTCTGCTGTTTGGCTGCAGCTTTTACTTCAGTCATCTCTGCTTCTCTGATCAGCTAGAACATAGCTGTGATCCTACACAGCTGATCAGAGAAGCAGCACTTTATTAAATAAAATCACCTCAGCAATCCTGTGCTCCTGTGTGCTGCAGCTCTATATATGCCTGGATACTTGGTAAACTCATCTCTGAAGGGTGAATTAGAGGGCTACCCCTATAAAGTCCACTGTATTCATACACTGAAGTGAAGAAGCCATTGATCATCTTATTGCTAAACTGAACAGGTTGAACTCTTAAGTCTGTCCCACTGAAATATTTCCTTCATTCCTTATTTTTATAACTTCTTGCACCCTCTCCAATTTTTCAACATCTTTAACATGTGAGCTCAGCACATTATTCCAGGAGCTGCCTTATCCTATGTGTCATCTCCCTATTGCTAATCCTCACTCTCCCCCAATTATACATCAAAGGATGGCATTAGCCTGCTTTACTATAACCTCACTCCAAGAAGCTCAGGCAGAATTGCTTGGCCATTGCTAAATCCTCTTCAGTCACTGCTCTCCAGGCTACAATTATCCATTCTCCTGCTATATTGTGTCTCCTCTATTTCTTGGAATGTCATTGTATTACAACATGTTTGCATGGATGTGAATGATCCAGATGGCTTTGTATATTATAATTGCCATGTCTTTATCATGAATTACCTCTCTGCTGATCTTTGTGTCATGTGCAAATTTTAGCAGCATTGATTTTATCTTTTACATCCAGATTCTTGACCAAACCATTGAAAAAATAAGTTAGTTGCTTAGAACATCTTTAAGTACCAAGCACTGCATGTCTACATCCCTCTAGAGAACAGAAAATGAAGATTTTCAACATTGCTTTCAAATGTGTCCAAATACAGGAGGTGCTCAAATGTAGAAGACATGTCAGCCATGAGGTTAACCTCTTCATGCCTACAGTACAAACATGATACACTATTCTCAAATCTCTGTGTCTAGGTTTCCCACCTTGAAAATTGGGATAATAAAAGCAAACCTTGATGACTGCCTTTTATGGTTGAGGAAACAGAGTCATATGGAGATGAAAAGTCTCAATTAGGATAGTGCACCAACTCTGTGGAAAAGCCAGGAATAGAAAAATGCAGGCCTTGTGACAGCTATTGCATTCTTTGATTCCCTAGTTATCTATGTCAGAGCTGAACGATTAAGAGATGCCTCGGCACAGCTGCGTTCAGGCACATTGCAAGTCCTCAGTGCAGAGAATTCCCCTGTAAGGTGGGAAAAGTCTTTGGGGCAGAATCAGAGCCCACCAGAAGCTTGCAGCTGCACCGAGTGCATGCTCACGATTGACTAGAAGTAAATTATGCACACGTGGCAGTCAGCAATTGGCTCGCTGGCCGTACAAAAGGCTTGGGTGGTACCCACCCAAATTGGAGGAGAGCTTGGATGTGCATAGGGAGAGATCCCCATGTGCACATCCCCACGTCCACGGAGGAGGCCTGATCAACCACCATAACTCCCCGTCGTGATTTCCACAACGTACCCCATACCCCTCATGAGTGTGAATGTCAGTGTGCCTGCCTACAGTTTTGTTTGTGTCTGTCTACAGATTGTGCCTACACTGCATATCTCGTGTATACAGCTTGTAAGTAAAGTTTTTTTTGTTTCAACCACTGCTGCCTCTCGTACAACTAATTCCACTCTATCAGCGGCCCCATTCTGCCGGTGTTTCTCAGCCCCCACATGGCATCATGAACAGGATCGGTATGCCGGGAAGACGCAATAGAGCTGAATTGGTTGAAGGTTGCCCCTGGCACAGTGGAAAATGCCACATGCTAGATGCCATGGAGTTGGGAGCGCACATCGCTTACTATCAGGTGGGCGGATCGGGTGGAAGATTTGTGAGCAGTTACCTTTCACTCGAGGGAGAAGGGGAACCTGTGAAAGAGTGGGAAGTGCATCTCCACCCAAAAGCGTTTGGATGTATGATGGGGAGTGAGCAGGTTCAATTTATACCCCGAGATCAAGGGGGCAGTGAGTCTTCAGCCGGACAAAAGCCGAGGGAGGAAGATATAGCTCTCAGTCGGGAGTTTGTTCGCTGTATGCACTGTGTATGGGAGAGTAAGGAGCCAGCGCTGATTAATTTGGACATGTTGTTACTGGAGTTGGGAGAATTGGAGCTTTCAGAGCTCTGCAGAGGAGTGGAGATGGAGGGAGACGCCACAAGTGAAGGGACTGGCATGGAGTACAGGAAGGGGAGAATGCTGCGAGTAATGTTCCACACAGTCACAACCCTGATGCGGGAAAGAACTGAGTTGGAAGCCCGATTGTGTGCCATTCACTCAGTCAAGTGGGTTGCAGCTGTGGAGGAAAGCCAAGGTCCCCCATCATCGCAAGATGGTGGTGAAACAGAAGAGAGCCACCACGGAAGGGTCGAGAAGGAGGGCGGAGTTACCCATGGAAGGACAGAAGAGGAGGGGAGCCGCCATGGAAGGGTAGAAGAGGAGGGCGGAGCTATCAGTGGGTGGGCGGAAGTAGCGACTCCACCCCCCGAAATCCCCACAGATCCGCCTCTGGGCCATGATCAGGAGGCAATGGGAAGCATGCTGCAACCGAGTTCCCCGTTGGATGCAGTGATGACTCGGATACCACACATCCTGTGGCAATGAGGAGTCAAGTGATGAGCGCGGCCTGTGTTACTGCCAGCACCTATCACGACAGAACCTTAACTGAATTACAGGCCCTATTTAAAAAGTCCAAGGTCAACAGAAACCCTAGCTATGTGGATGGGATGCCTGGTCATGGAGTTCAGCTCTGACCTGGTGGACCAGCACGAGGTGAGTTCTCTCACCAGACGAGCCTCATGGAGTGGAGGGCACGCTGCTGACATCGGAATAGTGACATACAATGTTTACTGGCCTATTTTGCTTCCAGCACTTGTTGCAGGTCAGGCCAGCCAGAGAGCATATGCATGGCACAAAGGTGGACCATCAAGAGTCATCATGGAACAGATTTTGCAAGCGATCATCGGGATTTCGTATTGCACATGGAATCCTAGACGACATGCACTGGGACTGTCACCATCCCAGCAGCAGGCATTGTGGCCTCATTGTTATCTGCAAGATCCTGGAGCTATTCCAATCACGCTGATGAGTATCGATGCTTGTGTTAAAGTGTACAGAGGAAGAACTGCCATTGTCCTCCGAATTTTGCTAAACCCACTAGCCGGACAGCTTGCAAGTGATTTCTTGCGGCAACTTCCGCTACTGCAAGCTCTTGTGAAACCGGGTCAGAGAGAGTTCAGCGACCCAGAACAGCATTGAGTGCACGAGTCTAGCCAGCACGATTTCAGCCAGCACAGAGAACACCAGAGGAGCGAGATATGTTCAGATTCCTCATGCGGTACTCCAGACTCACGAAACAGCAGTTGCGAGTTTTGGGCAATGACGGTCAATGAAGTCTGGCGTACGAGCTGGGATTCCAATGCCAAGATGAGCCAGAGGACAAGTCATCTTGTGAAAACGATTAGTGATTTTTTGTGAGATAAGTTGATTAATTTTTCTGAGAGTTTCTTTCTCTACAGGTCAGCCAGAGCGTGTGCAGACCAGATCGGAGAGAGAGAGAGAATATTTTGAGAGAGCAGACTATCTCTGCAGGTCTACTGAAACGTGTGACCAGACCAGAGAGAATATTTTGAGAGAGGGAGTACCTCAGGAGACCAGGACGTGATGACACTCACTGAAGTCCTGATGATTGAACTGTTTATCACCAATCTGTTAATGTGTAGTTGTGTGTTGATGGGTTGTTGTTTGATTGGATCCCTGGGGAGCGAGCTTGCTTTGTTGTCCACTTTTGTTTGTACCTACCTGCGGTATGAACCCGTCGGGCAATGCAACAATTTAGCTGACTCAAGTGTGCCCTGGCTACAACTGTGCCTTTAGCAAGGGGGCATGTCAGAGCTGAACGGTTAAGAGGTACCTCGGCACAGCTGCGTTTGGGCACATTGCAAGTCCCCGATGCAGGGATTTCCCCTGTGAGGCAGGAAAAGTCCTTGGTGCAGAATCAGAGCCCGCCAGAAGCTTGCAGCTGCACCATCGAGTGCATGCTCATGATTGGCTTGAAGTAAATTATTCACACGTGGTGGTCAGCAATTGGCTCGCTGGCTGTACAAAACGCTTGGGTGGTACCCGCCCAAATTGGGGGAGAGCTCGGATGTGCATAGGGAGAGCTCCCCATGTGCACTTTGAAGCCACGGAGGAGGCCTGACCAACCACCAATGACTCCCCATCGTGATTTCCACGACGTACCCATACCCTGCGTGCGTGTGAACATCGGTGTGCCTGCCTACAGTTTCGTTTGTGTCTGTCTACGGATTGTGCCTACACTGCATACCTCGTGTATACAGCTTGTAAGTAAAGTCTTTTTGTTTCAACCACTGCTGCCTCTCGTACAACTATTTCCACTCTATCAGCGGCCCCATTCCGCTGGCGTTTCTCGGTCCCCACAACCTAGCTCTTGCATTCTTTGATTCTCTGTTTTAAGGTTAGTCACAACCCAGCTAGAAGCCTTCTTTTTTCTTTTCCTTTTTTCCATTTCTCTCAACTACACATCACTAAAGATATTCTGCCTCTCGTTGGCTCCATTTCATCTGGCTGTTTTTCCAGAAGGTGTACTCCAGCCCAGTTAGAAGTTATGGGTTTATGAAATGTAACACCTGTTCTCCAGAGTGCCCCAAAGGATGATAAGGTCAATGGTCACAAACTCCTCTAAGACCATTTTAGGCTGGACATAAGGAAAAACTTTTTTACTGTCCAAGCCCCCAAAACCTGGAATAGACTCCCTCCAGAGGTGGTACAAGTACCTACTCTTGACTCTTTTAAGAAATATTTGGATGCCTGTCTTGCTGGAATCCTTTGACTGTAGCTGACTTCCTACTCCTGGGATGGGTGACTGGACACAATGATCTTCCAAAGTCCCTCCCAGCCCTAACGTCTATGACATCTATGAAATCCTTCTTCCAGGCACCAGCTGGCAGCCACAAGGGGTCTGTTCATCTTCAGGGCTTTGTATAAATTAATTATCTTGGCTTGAGCCTCCACCCAGAGACCTGGGAAGGTAATTTCTGCCTGGGCACTCCAATGTGAACAAAAATTCCCCACTTGCATGCAGGATCAAACTATAACAAAGTTTATTAGTGGGAGAAAGGGAGATGGGATGACAAACAGATTTAAAAATACCTTGATAATCTTAATCCTGCCCCACCCCCCATAACCCACAGTCAGTAGGTTCAGATGTCTCTCTTAGTCCCACATAAGGTGGGCAGTGTAGTCAGTAGAGCTATGTGGCTCTTAACCACTGCTCCTCAGAAAGGCAGACACCATTGGGTGTCCTGGACACCAACCACCTATGAGAAGTCGAAAGGACGGAGGGTTGTTAGGCCTCCTCAGACAGCCAAGGCCTTTCATATGTTCTCTCTGTTAGGGGTGGATTTTGGAGTCAGGGATATACATAGAGCTACAACCCGCCCTCATACACCCTATAAATACACAGAGGCTCCAATGAAGTTCAAAAGTATATTATAAACTCACGATCACAGCAAAAACAAGAGTCACAGTAGGAAACACACGTAGCATCAAGCATTAACTGTATACACTGGTTAACTGCAATGCACCATAACCAGACCTGCCAAGGGGCAGCACTGGGGCCATCACAGGCTCACTGAGTTGGAATGACAGGCCCTCAGTCCTTCCCCTCAGAGGATCTCAGACTGAGAGTGAAGGAAGGGTGATTATTATCAGTCCAATAGATGATCAAGGTCCCGGTCCAATAACACTTTTGCAGGTAAGCACCCAATTATAATCCAGTCCAATAAGTCACCTCTCTCTTCCTCACTGCTACAGTTGCTGCTCATACGCCTCAGACACTCAGGTATGATCCCCAACCAAGTAAATACACACACCATTCAAGCCTCAAGTACTCTCAAGCCTTCATATTCCATTTGCATGCCAAATTGCACCTCAGGACTCCTTAAATACTCATCAAAATCACACCCGGTGTCTTCTCACCCATTATACTCGTGCACACAACACCCTACTATTGCACTCTCAGTGCTCAGGTGCAGCACATGGCACTTGACTGGACCACATAACCTACTGTGCAGGCTCCCCACGCATAAGTGGATCACTGATGCCATCAAGGTGGAAAGTTTATCTAGTCCTCTAGCTTCCTGCTTCTAATCAGTGTGTGCAAGCTCAGGAGGGATATCATGTTTTGGACCACATCCAACACTGTTGGGGAGCATTGCTCCTTGTTGCACCTCACTGCTGCTAGGGGACACTACTCCTCATTGCTCCTCACCACTGCTGGAGGCAGAGGGGGCACCACTCATCATGACTCCTCATAACACCCATTGTCAGGGTATTGCTCCTCTTCTGCTTGCAGACCAGCTCTTTCAGATACAGTCTCAGCTCTTTCAGGATTGGGCAGATATAGGCTAATACCTGCTAGTTCTCTAAGGATTTCAGCTCTTTCTCCTTATGATGGGATGGTGAGATGCAATACCATCCTCTCCCCCCCACCACCTTCTTTTTATTTTCTAAATTTCGTGTTTTGGGACAAATCAGCCAAATCAGTTCCAAATTCGATCAACCGAGCAAAGCTCAATCATTCAAGTCTGTGTGGTGCTACCAATGGCAAGTATCCTACCTCCCAGACTCGTCAGTCAGATGCTTCAAATACTACCCAAATCCATGACAGGCATCCTATATGCAAGCCCCAAGCTGGGAGGCCATGGAGTTCAGATGCCCCCTAGTCTCTCTTGCCTCTAGCCAAAAAGGCTGAAAGAGCAAGTTAAAGAGAAAGCCTGAGTGCATCAGGCTCCCTACTTTAGAGGGAAAGCCCAAGGAGCGTCGCCAGGTCTTAAATATGAAATTATCAGATTGGAAGCTCAAAGTTATCATATTTGCTGAAAAACAATTGTATGCTGAAAATACGCAAATAAGTCTCTGTCTTATTCACTTTATATTGCTCACCATAACACACCAGTGAATGAGTGAGAACTGGGACTCAAAGTTGAAGCAGCTATTTATTTTGAGGCAAGCTATCTTAAAAAAGTGCTAGTAGCAAACCCAAAAGTCTGTTAAAACTTCCTGAAAATGAATTGGGCTTGGCACTTGCTTCATCAGTTAGCAGCCTCAAAAATTATCATATATTTTGAAAAATGTTTATTATTGTTGATCATATATTGTACAAGGGTTAGCATTACTGTAAAAATATGATAATTATTATGTACCTTGCGACATCAAGCCCAAGCCCCTCGCCATAAATTGTATAGCTGAGATTCTCAGCTACACAAACTTAGAACCTACAGATTCTTGCAGGGTTCAGCTCATTCACAAGGCAAGGGCCAGGCCTTCACCCTTCAACTACACCAAGTCATTCAAGTCTGAGAAGAAGGGTATCTCCCCTGCCCGGTAAGTAAAAATCACCTGGGGCAAAAACTGCCCCATGGTATCTCCCTGCAATATACCCCAAGGAGAGCTCCAATCTAGAGCATCTCCTCCTTTTCTTGCAATTCTGAGCTATTCACCTTAGACTTCCACACAAGCCATGGTGAGCACTGACCCCAAAGCTACATTTACTCAGTTTTTTCTTACAGCATCAGTCCCTTTATAAACTTTACAATTTTACAAAGCAGGACCAGTGCACACAACCCTGATTTGCTTGGCCTTTTATATTCATAACATTAAAAGCAGTTAAAACACGTTACCTAGTCAAAACAAGCACAAAAGAGTTTTTCATTCCTTAGCCCATCCATACCAATGAAGGATATGCTGTTAATGAAGGATATGCTGTTAAGTCCTCATAATCTAACCTTGCATACGAATAGCAATGTGCAAATAAGCACCACAGAGAGGCTGTCACACAGATTCAATAGCAACAGAGTCACAGAAAGAACCCCTTGGTGATGTTCCAGGCCTGTTTTATGTAGCAGGTCAGACTAGATAGGTATAATACACCCTTTTGCCTTTAAAATTTAGGGATTTTTTAGAGTGCTTTTGATTACACTTTCTGTTACTTGCATTCACCTGAAGGAGTTCATGTATTTACTATTCACAATTGTTTCTTCAGCAACTTTTGCAGCAACCATTAAATGTCAGAACAAATATTTCCAGGTTCAGATTTTCAGAGTCAAACCTTTCAATGCTCTGGGGCTCAGCTGCAGCTGTACCCTGTTTACCATCTCCTCAGATGAAGAGAATAAATTTAGGGAGCCCATGATTAGGGAAAGGTCTGTTGGAGGGTAATGGCAGCCTGTGATCCACATGGAGAGAGACTCCAAGGGGACCAGACCCGGTAGGGACCGGACTGCCTAAATCCAGGTGGATAGCATAGCACCCTTTCTCTCCAGGTTCATTGCCCAATCACAGACCTTTCCCCTCTTCCTTCTAGTCCCAGTTTCCTTGTTCCTACCGTTCCTCATTTGATCCATCTCCCAATTCCCAATGGCCTCCATCCCAGTTTGATCCTAGATCCCAGTCTCTGCCACCCCTGCAACTCTCAATGCCGCCTTCCCATCAATAAGTGCACAGTCCCAAAGTCTGCCCTCTTCCCTCCTACTGTCCTCATCACAATCTATATTTCTTTCTAAGGAACCCACTGTTCTGACTTTTGACCCCTCTGCCTTCAAATCAAGGCCTACCTACTTCCTTACTCTCAGTTCATCTCATTTAGCCCAACACAGCCATTGGGCACCTAGAGCTAGAAAGGCAAAGAAGAAACTCCTGCTCATCCTTAGGCTGAAGCATACTGTATGCTGACAGAATTGGAGGAGAAGGGAATATACCTGCCAATATCTGTCCCTACTAAGTGTGTGAGAACTGTATTGTTTCAGACTTATGATTTGGCCAAATGTGGTCAAATTTTTACCAGGAAGGCAGAATGCATGTCCCTGACACAAAAGTCTGCCCCAAATTTCAACCCCCTGCTCTAAGGCACGGGGGTACTAGAACTTCTCAAGGAAAAGTTTTGCCAAACTTTTTTAAATGGGCACAACAGTGGATTTCTTAACTATTCCTGTAGAAAAAAAGTATTTTTGGTTGAAATGCTTTTTAAAAAAAAAAGCATTTGGGGGAGGGAAAAAAATAAGACTAAGGCAGAGACCTAGCATAGCAAATTTCAGCCCAAATGGTTAGTGTTTGAAAAGGTATGAGCAACTGACAGCAGGGTTTTAACATGGGAAGCATCAGGCCACCTTGATAAAAAACAGACCTGAGGGCCTTGACTATGAAGTACAATTTAAAGTTTAAAAATAGGAAATTCTCCACTGAAACACTTAGGTCATTATTTGGCCTTCTGACAACTTTAATCTATTCTAACAACAATTTATCTTTTAATCTTTCCTAACTTTTCCTAACAACAGTTAAGGAATAATTATAAAGAATATCCAAAATGGATGTTGCACTGTTTCCACTCAGATTCCCTAAATATTCTGTTCATCAGGCATTTCCCTCTCTCCTCTGCTGAGCCTTACAAGACTACATGCAGATCCGTAAATGGTTTAGTGTTACATAGTACAGATGTCTATCAGTGACTAGGGCCTGAAAGACAGGCATGCAAAGACACAAGCAAATGCTTGCATCTAAAACAAAAATGTCTTTTGTCTTACTAGGTTTTTGTAGTGGACAGACATTTCCTTTTAAAGAACATGTGTCTTGTGTAATTCACATGCAGATTTATCAACTACAGTTTGTTTTGAAACACATTGCATAGCTGTACTGACAGCAAAGTACAAAAGCAGGTTCAACAACACCAGCTCATGTTCAAAGCTGTGAAATAGAAGCAGCCCAGACGGTAGGCCTGACAAAGTACCACCTGTCACCAGGTTTCAATGGCATCTGGGTATATCCATTTATGAATCAGTTGCTGGTAAAAAATAATTTTTACATGAATTCATGTCAACTCTCCTGCCCAGTGATTATCCTGACTATAAGGGAAGGGCCTGATTGATAAAATATGGCTCTGGATTCCCTGCATCCTCAGATAATATGCATTGAGAGAAATTATTTAAACCAGTATAGATGAGATGTCTTAATTTTGTTATTGTTTATTGTCATCAAATAACACAGTTAAGCCATTAGAAACTGTATTCTTCACCCATCAACTTGAGAAAGGGGACAAGTCACACTTTTTTTTATCTCCTGCTAAATCCAGTTTTCATTCACTTTTACTCCTTTTTATATTATCAGGGAAGTTGTCAGCTCTGTCTGGTGGCTAGGTAGTGACACCTTCTGGGAGATATTCTAATATGAGTAATAATGTACTTGAACCATATAGGTAATGGCAAGCAACTGCCCCTAGTCCCAGAGAAAACCCACTCGTATTTAACACAAATTAAATTTAATAAGTATTTTAATAAGCCTCAGTATATCCTAGAATAAGATATTCCAGCTGCTGGAAAGTTAGTAGGATCATTTGACGTTGACTGATTTGATTTTTTCCCTGATTTATTTGTGCTTTTCATTTACTCTTGGTATACGCACTACTTTGAGAATTAGGCAAAAATGCCTTGAAGAGATGTCCCCAACATTGTTTCATTATCTGCAGAAATTGGATGGTGTGTAATGACTGAAACACAATCTGAGCCAAGGAGAAAATAGACTTGTGATTAAGATGTTCACTGAAGACTAGGTGCAGTGGGATTTACTCCTGTGTCTTCCACAGATATGCCATAAAACTTTGTACAGAATCACTTCCTTGTTTCCTCACCTATCTATGTCTCACTGATGGACTTTGTGAAAATAAATTCACTAATGACTGTGGCCTAGAGCTACCATAGTAACGAGAGGCATGGAAAAACCTATTCAGATAGAAACATTCTTATTTTAGGCAATATTTTGATGGTGTAACTAAAGTAAGCAGGGAACCATTGATCAATCAATGAGAATATATCTCCTTTTCCTAGTTACCCTATGGGACCAGAAGTGGGGCCAGGAGGAAGAGAGCAAACAAGAGGCTGTGTGGCTCAGTGAGATGAATGCTGCCCTGGATTGGAAGGGACCCTGTGCCCTAGCCTTCACCCTTCCTTCTAATGAGCAGGAACTTGTTCACTGCCCTCCATCCATTTTATCCAATGCCTGTTAAATGCAAGGTGCAATGGCTCAGCTTCAAACAAAGGTTCCTGTGTCAAGGGCAGTCTTAAGAATTTATTGTAATCAGAGTCCAAACCAGAGCGCAAACTCTCCTGAAGCTTGCACAGGTCCCTTTATTCAGAATAGTGCAGAACCAAACTGTCACCAAAATACCACAAATGAAAATCTGCTTGCATACAGAAGATAGAAAATTATACAAAAACACACCACTTGTTGACAATTCCTATAAGTAGACTCCAGTTCACAAATGAATTATAAGTGTTAACTATATATTCACTCTTTTACATACTTCACGTTTGAAAATCGCAAGTCAGCCTGTTCCATAATCAGTTTGTTCCCTTACAGACAAAGGAGAAGTGGTCAGCAGATTTAATCTCTACCAAGAGTTTCTTCCTTGTGTTGCAGTATCCTCTCAAAATTTAGACATCTGTGGGGAGAAGCCATAACCTATTTTTGTTCTTGTGTTAATACTGCCACTAATTGGTAAACACTAACATTGTGTCCACATAAAAGGGATCTTGAAACATGACCAGGCTAGACAGGAATGGCCACAAGCATCTTTTTAAACTATGGAAACAATGGATCAAACAAGTAAATGGTTTCTCTTTCTCACTCAAGCCATTCAAATTTTTGTAATATTGACAAAAAGTGTGAATAAACACTTGCAGCAAGAGCAGAGACATATAAAAGGCTGGGTACCACTTCCATTGTATTGGGCTCTGGAAATCCTCTCCTCCCTAATTGCTTGCTCAATATAGAAATTAATGACATTTCTTTGACTCCAGTTTCACATTGGCACCTAGAAGTTTATTACAGATCATCTGTAAATGCATCAGCTCTGCACAACAGTCGTAGCATGCAGAAAGAGACCATCCACATATAACAGATGGGTTGCAAGGAGGACCTGTAAAGGAATACTCCCTCCGTACACCTCTCTAAGGTTGCAAGGGTGTTGCACAAACCAAAGCCATGGCTTTTAGTAACCACTGTGCTTGGCCTATTGTAAAAAGAGCCTTTTCCCCGGTCCTTTGTCAGAAAAATGTCCAAGGACATGGACAGATGTAATGTCTGTAGCACTCCGACTGCCTTTAAAGCACTGGAAAAAGTGCAGGAACGATGCCATACAGAACTGGAGTACTACAAATTGTCCCCAGCTGTATAAAAATGAACCAGCATGAAACCAGAACAATTTTGAAGTGCTTCACGTTAAATGTATATTCTACAGCAGATTGCAATAGGGAGTTGATTGGTCCTACCACATCCCAGAATGCTCTGCTTCCTGCCAAATCCCTACCCTGAACACTTTTCAGGGGACTGTGGTCACCACCCCTACTCCATAAGCAAACTCATCTTTTCAAAATGAGGTGCAAAGAAACACCATGGTACATGCTTTCTGGGCCACCATTCCAGGAACTTGACTTCTTGAGCATAACCCATGCTCCAGTACCTATTTATTCACACCACCCCACACCATCTGCAGCCAAAAAATGTCTATGCCGATAAAACACAACTGAAAGTGAACAAAGGTCAAAAAGAGCCTCCGATGTTCCATTAGGAAAAACCACTAGAAAGCCATGTACAAGAGGATCACAACAGGGATGGCAGCTCACAGGCATAATTGGGACTGGCTTCAGTGGCAGGCCAAGGTGAAGGTCCTGAAGGTATGGTCATGGCAGCATAAATCAGGGCAGCCTGCAAAATTGGAGAGCATGTCATGGCCCCTCTCTTGATTACTTCCCCTTTGCCTCCACAAATTGCAGTTTATCATTTATCATTAAGTCAAGCCAAAGTAGCAAGAGCTCTTTGTCTGTTTATTGCAGTGGTTTACAATTGGGGTGCTGCAGCACTGTGGAGTATTATCCTCTTAAGGTGCCATAGAATACAAGGAGATTATCACTCGCTCTTTCCCAGACTTTCCTTCTGCCATCTCAGCACTACCAGGAGCTCAACTGGTAATCTGCCATGGCCTCTAAATTTGTTTTGTTGTCACTGCTTCAAAAATGCTATTCTATAGGTGTAACATGCAACCTTTGTTCCTAGATGTATGGGGTTACCAAATGATCCAGTTTGCTCTAGAACTGTTCTCAATGTTCCTTTCCATTTGTCCAATTTTGGGATCGTTAACAGTTTTTCCCCTGAATTAAGGTAGTTCCTTCCTTAAATTAAACCCTCCCAAAAGATGATGGGATTGAAAGTTTGTTCTTTTTTCCAATGAGTCACCAAAAGACCTGGACCTCTCATTTTTACATTCTCCCTTCAAGTCTGATACACAGTCCGTAAGTATGTCAGGGCAGTGCTGCTAGCCATGATTTTATATTTTCTTCCACATCATAGGTAAAGATATTAAACTACATTGGGCTTAGGAACTGATCCATGTCAGACCTCACTAGAAACATCTTTATGGTATGATGATTCTTTATTTAGAGTAACATGTTCTGATCTCTAGTACCAGTTTTTTTAAATCTACCTCTGATGTACTAACCTGATTTTGTAGAAAGCTATATAGAAAACTGCCTTTTTATACATATTCTAGATTTTGATAGAGGCTTGTTTTTCAATTTTCTAATTGTTGAAATGACATATATATGCTCTCCAGTCTCAATGTGCATCTTGAAAGAGTCATGGAACATCAGATTGGACTCAGACAGAAAAGATCTTCCTCCTCCATCAAAATAGCCTTTGGAGAATTGTTACAGACACTGCAACTCACACTACATCTGCACATCCATCTGCATCTACAAATGACAGAGCAGTTTGTAAATACAGAACTGCACTGAAAAACAACAGCAAATAGTTCCACATTGTGGGATTTATTTGGGGTCTGTCTTTTTTAAATTTTCTTTCACTAGACATATTCCAGTAACTCCACTTTAAAAAAGAATGCAGTTGAAATCAATGTCAAAATAAAACTAAATATAATCACACTAGGATCTGTTTGTGGCCCTGTGTTATTGTTAATATTTTTATCATCTTGTGCCTAAAATAGCTACTGCAATGCCTGAATATACAAAGCTTAAGAGATCCCCCAACGTTCTCCCCATTTTATTTAGTTACAAGCCATGATAAGCAAGTCATCTCTTGTGAAGAGTGGGAGCAAAACCAAAGATGCTAAAGTATGGGTACACAAGTTATAGTACTACCCAAAGATTGACTACAGTATGTTGATAAACCAAGGAAAGCCTTAAAAGCAGAGCTGTAGCAGGCTTTGTAACAGCTACATAATGGCTGTTAATACTCTTAATGCAAATACAGTGGCAGGTCTGCAAGAAAATCCTGCAGCAAAACAGTTAATAGCACTGTGTAAACATATTCCATACAGGGGTCACCTATGACTGACACACAGCAGTACCAATTTGATCAAACATTTTTGTAGACTAAAACAACACAAGCCAGGCTGTCAGTCTGCTGAGCCATAGCCTAAGGGCTTATTTAAGGTATAGGAACAAAAACTAAGAGTGTTTTACTGATATTCTCTCCTGTTTCTTTTCCACTAGTGCTAGAAGAACCAGTAGGAGTTCAATACATGTTGGAACAAATTGTGGTGCCTATTGTTGAATGACACTGTTATTTGTACTCTGTGCCCTACATGACCCAATCAATTCTGTATGGCAATAAACACCACTACCTGACTAAAGAATTTAACCTGAGAAACACTGAACCTAAAACAAATGTCATTTGACCTAGATTGGATTCTTTTTTTTAGTCTGTTCATTAAAATTGTTTATAAAGCTCCATTTCCGGAGGCAGACCATCAGTAAGAGAAACCAAAAGAGAAAGAGCAGCCTATTAAACATAATTCTTGATGACCTTATATCAAAACTTGTATGTTCACGTACTACCATCTCAGCCATCCTCCTGTATTAAAACGTAGTAACTAAACTGTTTAAATGAAATACTTCAAATACAGATACTTTAAGACTTAAAAGCTTTCTAAAAAGTCTCACTTTCCATTTTATTACTGCCGCATGAGGGCATTGTAACATTGTACCCCTTGCTACTGGCCCATGGGCTGAAAAACATAGCTTCCTTAATGCATGGAGCATTTAAAGCATTTTGGCTGGGAAAGAAAGAGGCAGGAAAAAAAGAGACTTTGAGACTGGAAGATCCATTCATCTCTCTCACAAAGGAATAAGAAAAATGGCACTGCAGTACTTTCCTGTTTGGGACAGGGACATAGTGGGCATGTCTACACATGTAGTTATACATGCCTAAACTCAATGCACCTATGCTTAACATGCGTTAAAGTGTTTTAGGTGTGTGCCTACATGTAGATGCACTAATGTGTGTTAAGGTGCATTAAATTTAGGCTTGCATAGCTAAGTCGCATTAGCCCATGTGTATCTGCACTAATGCACATTAATGCAGTGTGCATCCATTGATGTACACCACGTTAATGCACATTAAAGAGCGTACACATGGACTAATGTGAGTTAACTAACCATGCCTAAATTTAGTACTTGCTTTAAGCAAGTATCAAATTTAGATGGGATTACCCTAAAATCACCATTTTAAGGTGCATTAAGGGCATACACATGTGGACATGCATCCTTAATGCACCTAAAAATGGCGATTTTAGGATAACCCCGCATAAAAGGACCACGTGTAGACAAGCTCACTCTGCCCTTGTGTCTAATCTCATTTGTCACTTCCATGGTAACCAACTTATTCTGGCACTTTTCTCATTCAGATACCATGCCACAGACAAAGCTGTCATGAGTACATTGTCAGCTAGCCAGAGGCTGACATTTGAGCCCTGGTCTCAATTTACTGTGAAGCAGAAATCAAGAAATAGCATTTCACAGAGGTCTGTAAATCCAAAAGATATATCAGCTTCTACTGTACTGGCCTAACTCAAACAATATAGGCTGCCAACCAAGGCCAAGCTAAAATGAAGAACTGAAAGATAAACTATGAAGTGGAGGTGCTGGAGAGATCTGCCTTTTCTCAGAAAAGCTGGATCAGATTCTGAACACTTGGGTCTCTACAGCCAAATTGTCATGCTCAAGGAGAACAATGAGACTGGGATGTTTAGGATGAGGAAAGGTCAGTTACTGCTCACAAGTTGAACCAAGGTCTAGAAGAGTGTTTTCAGAACATTTCTGGAGGTGAAAGGTCTCCAGACATCTCTCTGGTAGACATGTTAGCCATCATAGTACCTTACAAGGAAGAGCTGAAGGAAGAGAGAGAATTTCTTTCAACTTCTGAAGCTGAAAGTCATAGAGAATACACCAACATGCCCCCACTTCTGGGACAAACAGGAAAGCTTGTTATAGCACCATTGTGCCAACCCCAGAATTCTCTATCTTGGATTGTTGTTACGATGCCCAGATTATGGTCAATTTTATTCTGTGTTAATAATTGCATGTCAAGGGAAATGATACTTTTACTCTATTCAGCACTGGTAAAGCCTCACCTAGAGTACTGTGTATGCCTATGGATGCCATACGTAAAGAATTTTATTGACAAATTGGAGGGTTCAGCACACAAAAATTATTAGAGTCCTGGGAAGTATGACTTACTGGAGAAGACAAGACAGAAGTAGGGGTTTTCTTCATTTACCTGATGGGTGGTTATATGGAAAATAGATGTTAATAAACTATTCCCTATGGACATAAGGAACAAGATCATGACTAATGGTCTCAGATTGCAGCAAGGGAAATTTAGGTTGGATATTTGGAAAAAAGTCCTTATTTGGAGGGTAGTTTAGCAAAGAAATAGGCTACCCACTGAGGTTATGGAATCTCCACCTGTGTAAGTTGCTAAGAGCAAACATTTGTCTAGGATGGTTTCATGGGCTTAACCCTGCCTTGAGCAGTGGTTTAGATAAGATGATCTCCTGAGGTCCTTTCAAACATTACTCTTAGGAATCTGTGAATGTCATAGTCAATAAAGTATTGTTTGTTATTTTTTTAGATATTTTAATAATAATATCCACTAATGATAACAGTCTTACTTCAATATGTAATTTCATACTGTGGCACACCTGGCAAAAAGATTGATCATCCTTGATTTATGACAGTCATGGAAAATAGGTGTTCCCAAATGATCCTGACATTGGAAAATATTCTAAGTCTGGTTGTTAAACTATATTAATTTAATATTCTTGGACTCTGCAAAGCTTTTGACTTACTATCAAATAACATTTTAATTAAAAAGCAAAATCACAAAATTACATAATCAGTATGGCATATATTAAATGGACTAGAAACTGGCTAACTGGCAGGTCTCAAAATGTGATTATTAATGGTGAATCATCAACTGAGAGGGCTTTTTTTCTCCCAAAAAAGTCCTCATGGGATCAATTCTAAGCCCAGCACTATTCTGTTTTATTATAAATGATCTGAAAGAAAATAAAGAAACTTTGCTAATAACTACAGTTGACATAAAGATTGGCAAAGTGATATAAAACAAAAAGGAGAGGTCACTGAAACAGAGTGATCTGGGTTGCTTGCTAAGCTGAGCATGACTCAGACAAGGAGACAAAGTCTGTATATAAGCCATGAGATTTTTTGCTGGTTCATTTGTTTTATGCATATCCTTTCAGCATAAACATGTGTTTTCTTGTTTGTTGGCTTTTGGTTTCTTTGCTTATTCATTTTGGAGCGTGCTGTGGAGTGAGAAAAAGGAAAGGGGAATGTTGTGCTTAATAGATGTGGGCAAAGCAGGCCCTATTTGATTCAAATTCGGCCTGAATCAGGGACGGTGATTAGATTCATTGATTCGGATCACTGTCCCTGATTCAATGTGGCTGAATCCAAATATGAAGATTTGATGCTGATTCGGAGAATCGGAGATTTGGACATAGACACAGCGTTAAATGTTTTTTCTACATACCTTGAGGTACCAATGCAGCTTGTGAACTCTGTGATGCTGGGACACATGGACCATCCCACAGGAGTGTGGGGGAGCCCTTTGTGTGCTTGGCAGCAAACCCAAAACTTGACCGGAAGTACTTCTGGTCCACTTCCAGGTCCACCAAAGAGTGCACTGGGGGCCCCACCTGCACCTCCCTGGCTCCGCAATTGGCTGCAGAGGGACCCCAGATGCCACCTCTAGACCCAGGAGGCACCAGTTGCTGAGTCAGGGGGACATAGGGGGAGCCTCCCAGAGTGCTCCCTGGTGGACCTGGAAGTGGACTGGAAGTACTTCTGGTCCACTTATGGGTCTGCTGTTGAGTGTGCTGGGGAGCCCCCTGTGCTCCTGTGGGACACTCCATGCACCCCAGCATCACAGCATTCATAATCCCCTGCTACCTAGAAGTATGTAGAAAAAATATTTAAAGCTGTGTCTATGTCCAAATCGCCGAATCTTTCTGAATTGATTTGGAGGGTTCCGATTCAATTCAGAGAGATTAAAGGGTCCTCTGATTCAATTCAGATTCAGAGATTTGGCCACCGAATCTGGCTGAAACTCCACCAAATCGAATCAGGGACCAAGCTTTGCACACCCCTAGTGCTTAAGGGGGAGGGCAAAAAGAATAAAAGAGACCAAAATGGAGAGGAAAGGAAGGAGACAGGAAATGTAGGAAGATGAAGAATAAAGGGAAAGAAGGATGGGGAAGAGAATATTCATTGAGATCTGGGAGCATGATACTGGCAGCAGGCATTGTAAGGCAAGTGGAAAGGCATGACCACTTTGAATACTGTCCTGAGTTCAGAACAAAGTGTCTGTCCCAGGCAGAAGGCTACTGGGGATTTGACAGGCAGCCGTTATGTTGGTGCTGACTGGAGGAGTTCAAGGAAACTTGACTTCACAGGCAGCTCTGGGAATTCCTCTCCAATGGTACGTACCCCCTTCTGGGGACTAGGGGAGGAAAGATAACTGAGTAAGGTATCCTCCTGGGTTATCTGGTAGAGGAAAGGAAACTGTGGCTTTCCCTTTTCCTGTTTCCTTGTCCCAGATGAAATCTGCTCTGCTTTTGGTGCTCTTTTTTCTCACTTTCAATCTTAGCAACTTTTAAAAATTCCCAAACTCTGTCGAAACATTCTTCTTTGTCAGCGGCTTCTTATGTTAAGAAGGCTGTTTGGACAAAGAGCACAGCTCCGTTGTAAAAAAGCAGGAGGAAGTTTCACAGTAAAACAGAAATGTCAGTAGTCCCAGAGGTCATAGTGGCAAAAGAACGAAACTCAAGTGAACTATATCCTTCATGACAAAGAAATAATAAGCTTCTTCCACCCCTAGCTGAGCTTGTACTACTGTGCCAAACATGCAGCTCCAGAAACTGGCACAAAAAGTGAGGGGAAGTTCTCACTTTATGGAAAATCATAGGTGTTAGGATCACAAGCCAATGGGCCAAAGGAAGGGAACAGGTAAAGAGTAAAGAAACATCAACACTCTGGTAACCTATATTCAACATCTTCATTCCATCTCCCCCAACACACACACACACAACCCTCCAGAGGTGTTCCCAACAAGGTTTTAGTGCTTAGAGTGCTCAAACAACAGCCTGCAGCTGTTCCCAAGGCTGAGTCCAGCTCCTTCAGTCCACTATCCTGGCTCACCAAGCAAGTGAGATCTCCAGCTCCACTGTGCACTCCTCTGCGTTGGGCTGGCCAGGTTCCACATTCATACTGCTCTCCCTTCTCCTGACTCCAGGCTCAAACTTCTTCCTTTTTCCTTTGTTCCCCCTGGTCCCTGATAATTTCTGGGAGTTACAGTGCAAATTAACCAACATCACAGCTGTGCAGACTGCCTCCTGGTTCCTCCTGTCATTACATACATTCACATTATACCACAATAATGTATTACTGTTGTCAGAAACAGTATGCTGTATTGTGTATGAAAATTCATAAAAACTTAAATAAAAAGGAGTGTGGCACACAACATTTTTATGATGAAGGTGTTTGTGCCCGAAAGCTTGCAATTAAATATTTTTTTTGCAAAAATCGTGTTGGTCTAATAAACGCTATCATCTTTACTATGAGTCCTGATTAACATTTTTATGAAATGATTGTGATTTCTTATACAAAGTTACATACAATATTTTGGGAAAAATATTCTCAACGGTAACTGTAGCTCATTTGAGAATGAAGTTGGTGTTGTAGATAAGATTTACAATACCTTTCTAGAAAAATGAATATGTAAAACAAGCATAAATTCAAATGGAAAGTGAATGGCAATGGTAACCGATAATAATGAAGGTTCTAAAACAGCTTGGAAAGTAGACACAACGTTACACTTTATTTTTAATAGTCAGAAAGGATCTGCAATTTATACAAATTAGGCTGAGATAAAGAGCAGATCTTGGAAAAATAATTGCTATCTAAGTACACTTGACTAATACAGTCTGGGAAGCAGTAATTAACAGTCAGCATGCAGGTTGCAGTATGTCATTGACATGACGTAATATAAAGCAGAATGAAGGATTTCACCACATTACTCTGGAAAATACCAGGCCATATTCCAGTCTCATTTATGCTGATACAGAGTTGCTGTAACTTCACTAACTTCAGTGGAATCACCCCAGTTTTACAATGGCATGGAGCAAAATTGGGCCATTATATTCATCAGGGTACATGCATTGTGAGCACAAAATGGAATACTCACTTCCAAAACTGTTAATATCCATGCCTAGCTGGCAGCTGGTCTCGTGTGGAGTGCCCCAGGAGTTGGTCTGGGAACCAGTTTTGCTCAATATCTTCATTAACAACATAAAAGATGGGATGGATTGCACCCTCAGGAAGTTTGCGGATAACACATAAACTGGGGGGAATAGTAGATACACTGGAGACTAGGGCGAGGATTCAGAGTGACCTAGATGAATTGGAGGATTGAACCAAAAGAAATCTCATGCGTTTCCATAAGGACAAGTGCAAAGTCCTGAACCTAGGATGGGAAAATCCCATGCACCCATATAGGCTAGCTAAGAAATGACTGGCTAAGCAACAGCTTTGCAGAAAAGGATGTGGGGGTGTAACAGGGGGCCTCCTCAGGGCTGATCTCCATGGCCCACCCCCCTGTTCCTGGGCCCTCTTGCCCGCCACGCCTCAATGTCAGTTGATTCACTAATTGATGTCACTCAAGTAGGGTGCTGCCCATTTTGGTGCCCCGATGCCAGGGAGTGCTCTCTGCGGCTCCTTTCCTCCCCAGTACCGCAGCCCAAGCTTCGCAGATGGCATCTTGATGTTCACATCCTCACCAGCCCCCATGCTGGGCCCCTGAATTGTCCTAACAGGACCCCTCTATGATCCCTCCAATCAGACGGCTTATCTGCCTTCATTCAAGCTACCTAGCCCCCCGAAAGCATTTTCCCCTCTCGGGTGTGGTCCCCCTGGGACCTCCGGCTACTAGTCTGGCCCACCTCCAGGCCAGTCGGGACCCCAAGCCCCCAGCTCTTGGGCATCCCTTGCGGTGGGCCCCTGGCCCTTTTGACCCTCCGGGTCCTGGCCCTAGCATGGGCCAGTCGAGGGTAATCTCTTATCCAGGTCAGGTCTCTAGCCCCTCGCTCTGTCCCAGGGTCTGCCCTCTGGGCCCCTTCACTCAAATGGGGTTACCCATCCGGTGGTGGGAGCTAGGAGTTAAGGCGCCCCAACCCGCCTTTCACTGGGGTGGTAACCGGCCTGGCACTTCCTGGGGACTCCCGTGCCACTGAGAGCCCCACCAGGCCACCCACTCCCAGCAGGATGCAGTTTTAGGTCATGCCCAGGACCAGGAGCCTCCTTACCATCCCCTATAGCTCCTCCCTCACCTCCAGAATGGCCGCCCTCGTCAGGCACCTGGTGGCTGCCAGCTCCAGGCCCTTAAAGTGGCAGGCACACACAGTGCCCTGCCACAGGGGATTACAGAGAAAATAAGTTGAACATGAGTCACAGCATGCCCTTGTTGTGAAGAAGACTAATAGCATATTGGGCTGCATTAGTAGGAGTGTTGCCAGCAGACTGGGGGAAGTGATCTTTCCCCTCTATTTGGTACTGGTGAGGACTGCAGTATGGTGGTCAGTTTTGTGTCCCGTCCCGTCCTGTCCCCCCCGCCCACACCCCAGCCCCACTACAGAAGGTGTTGCAAACCCCCAGCTTTCCTTTTTTTTATTATTTAAAAATACATTCCCTCCCCTTCCCCAACCATTTTTGACTTTCTTTCTGCCCTCTCTAGTCCTTAAAAGTAATTACAAGTGGAACTAGGTAAGCAAAGGTAAGTTCTTGTATTCCCTTATAGTAACAAGCCCCTTTTATATTGTAATAGTGTCCTGTTATGTTTGTATTGATTTTTACTGTTTTATATTGTATTATTATTATGTTCCTATTATGTTTGTATTGATTTTTACTGTTTTATAGTGAATTTATATGATTTAGGCCTGTGCCTGTAAACTAATGTCCTGTTTCCATTTTGTATGTCAAGCCTCCATCTTGTGTCTCCTGCCTGGGTATAATCTATTGTATAGTATGTTGCAACTGTGACTCATGTCTAACCAGTATCATGTAAATTGGTTCCTGAATGAATGGGAATGAATGAGGGTATTGAGACACAATGGTAGCAGGCCTCTTCTGAATGATCAGCTCAACAACCGGACCATCAACTCAACGACTGGACCATTGCCTTGCATCAACTCACCCAGGAACCATAGACTTCTCCCAGGAACAAAGACAAAACCCAGCATTTGAAAGATAAAGGAGCCAACAGGAACCCAACATTTGGAAGACAGACCCTGCAGAAACCAGGAACCCTACCATTGTGTCCCACCAGACAATAAAGACACGTGGATATGCACGTATGTATCTGAGCAAGATTGGCTCTGCCTGGGCACGCCCTTCCCATAGGAGACACAGGTAGCCCACCCCTATAAAAGGGGTGGTAGAGTGTGATCTCTTTGGGATGCCTTCTCCAGCTGGACCAGCACTTCACCACATTACCCAGAGGCCCTGCTGGTGACCCCCTCTGGACAACAACTTGCTGGAGAAGACCCTGATTGGCCATCGAGGATCAGGTCATTGCCCAGGATAGATAGCTATCACCCACCTTCCTTCCCCAAGCAAAGGACCTGGACTCTGTCCCTACACACCTTTACTTCAATCCCTCCACCCAGCCTTTCCTCCCCTGCTACCATTGTGCAAGTGTGTACGTGTGTGAGTGTTTGTGTGTGTGTGGGTAGGAACAATAACTTTGTCAGCTGTATAGTATAATGCCTAATACAACTGATATTTTTGACCTTGAGTTGATCTCTGTCTTGCTGCAGGCTCCCAACTGGCCTCCTCCCCTCCCCCGTCTCTCTGACCTCCCTCTGGGCTTCATTTCTCTCTGTCACCTCTATCTCCCCCAGCTCTGGCTTTTGCCTGCTGTCTCCCAGCCTTTCCAGCCGAACTCCATCACCTCCTGCAGCCTCCCAATCCCCCTGGCTTTCTGTTCATGTCCTGTTGCCTCTGCCTTCTCTCCCAGATCTCTCTCTGTGTTCCTGCTTGTGTCTCACTGCCTCTGCCTTCTCCCTGATCTTCCCTGCCTCTCTCTCTGTCCCCCTGTTTGTGCCCAGTCACCTCTGGTTTCTTTCCCCGATCTTCCCTGTTTCTCTCTCCAGTCTCTCTGTTGCACTCTGCTGCCCCCATTTCCTCTCCCTGATCTTCTCTGCCTCACTCTGTTCTCCAGCCTCCTCATTGTGCTTCTCTGCCTCTGCCTTCTCCCCTATCTCCCCGGCACCTCCCATAGCATCCCCCGATCTCCCAGCTTGCTTCCACTGCATCCAGTGGCTCCTCATTCTCTTTCCCAATCTTTCCCAGTTCCCTCACAGCCTACCGGCTTTTCCCCCAGTCCTGACCCCTTCCATGCATTGCCTCCCAACTCCCCTACTGTCCCTTTCCTCCTGGCTCCTGCACTGTCCTACAGCCCCTCATCACTGCTCCCCAATCCCCTGGCTTACCTCTGCCACCTCCAGTGCCTCCTCAGTTTCATCCCCCAGTACCCGCACCCACGGCTTTACCCAGCTCCCCGACCCAGCTCCCTGCTCTCGGCACCCCCAATTTCCCTAACCTGGTCTCTCACTTCCCCAGCTCCTGGCATCCACAGCTTTTCCCCAGTTCCCAGATGCAGTTCCCAGTTTCTGTGACCCCAGCTTCACTCTCCCCATGCCTCCCAGCTTCCACGGCTCCCCCTGTCTCTCTCTGCTCCAGCTCTGGCCCCATCCTCTGTGCTGGCTTCTCCTCAGCATTGCTCCTCTGCTCTGCCACCTCTCGGCTTTTCCTTTGATCAATTAACCTCAAGTTAACCCAACCGCAGTGACCCCAAGTAACCCCAGGGGCCACTTACCTCAAGTAACCCCAATCCCAGGTGACCCCAGTAACCCTGAGGCACCTTGGCCTCAAGTAACCCCAAGGACCAAGTTACCCCAAACAACACCTAGTGTTCACACACAGCCCCAGAAGTGCATGTCTGCATGTTTGTGTATGTGTATATAAACTCATAGTGGTGTATGTATAGTGTGTGTGTGTGTGTGTGTGTGTGTGTGTGTGTGTGTGTGTGTATAAAATTTTGTATCACACCCTCCCGTCTAACAATGCAATATTGAGATCCCAAGTGTTGATCTGGTGCATCTAGTCATAGTATCATAGTAGTTAGAGTCGGAAGGGACCTGGGCAGATCATCTAGTCCGACCCCCTGCCTTGGCAGGAAAGAGCACCGGCGTCAGATGACCCCGGCAAGGTGCTCATCTAACTTCCTCTTAAAAATCCCCAGGCTAGGAGCCTGTACCACTTCACCTGGAAGCTGGTTCCAGGCCCTAG
>JAGPOW010000261.1:156856710-156880908 GCA_030014935.1 Caiman crocodilus | reverse complement strand
ATATATATATAGGAACATAAGTTGCAGGCTACAGCTACAGAGAGAACAATACCCTGAAAAGTAGTGACTCTGAAAATGATCTAGGCATCCCAGTTGACAAGAGACTCAACTTGCATTCCCAATGGCAAGGTGGCAAAGAGGACTAATGTCATTCTTGGATGTAGGATAAGGGAGTGGTAAGCGGGAGTCAGAGAGAGATTTTACCTCTGTACAGATGTGGTAAGGCTGATACAGGTCTCCCTTGCCAACCTCTGAGGTTAGGTTCCTGAAAGTTCCCGTGGTTGGCAAAACTGTGGTTGACAAGACAAAAAGCTTATGGGAAAAATGGAAGGTGGCAGGCTGATGAGTGACCACGGAAAACCGTGGTTACTCAAAACTGTATACCATGGTAGGCAAAATGGTATATAGAATATTAAGCATAGGTACTCAAAACCGTGGTTAGCAAGGGAAACCTGTACTGGGACACTGCGTAAAGTTCTGGTGTTCACATTACTAAAAATCATTGTATAAGATTGGAGTACTTTCATGAGGAGACAATGGCAGACTCTATAGGGTTCATTAATCTCAGCAGGAAAAGTCACACCAGGAACAAGCAGCCAGAAGCTGAAGCCAAATGAATTCAAATTATAAAGTGGGCACTTTTTTTTCACACAGAGAATGCTTAAAAATTGGAAGATGCTGGTAAGGAACATGGCAGAGTCTCCTTTCCTACTGTCTTCAAATCTAGACTGGATTTGTTTCTGAATGATATGCTTCATTCACAAACTAGTGGCTGGGCTCAGAACAGCAGTACCTTGAGGTCAGATGAAATTATCTAATGGGCCTTTCTGACCTTAAAATATGTGGAATGTACACATCTATGAACACCTCCATTGCAATGCTCCCTCGATTTAAATCCTCAAGGGAAATGATTAGAAATGGGATAAGAGAAGCAAGAGCAAGAGACAGATTTTTTTTGCCACTAACACACAACTATGGAACTCCCCTTGGAAGAGCTGAGTGAAAAAAATGCAGCCACTTCAGAGAAAAATCCAAAATCCTTTGGCAAGAGTTCTTCCAGAACTCCTCAGCTGCACCACACAAGCGCACACAGCACTAAAACAAACAAGCAAAAGGAGGTAAAACCCTGGGCTCCTTGCCTTTAGACTGGGAGAAGTACATATGGCTGTCAATAAGAACTGAAGGACAAAAAGTTCTGGGACAGAAGTTTCATAAAGTGGTTTGACCTAAATCAGTTTAGTCTGATACTACATTCAACCAGGTTTATCTTAAACCAGTTTCAGCTATTCTGAAACTGGTTTATGTACACCAACTTATGTTCTGTTAAGGTTTAAACCAATGTCCGATCATTTAAACCGGTTTATGTGTAACTTCTGTCCCTAGCCAAAAAGAGAAGGAAAACACTGATCAGTTCTACTTCTCTGTGAAGGGAGAGAAAATCAAACCTTATGTCACAGATTCATGGAGATCACTGCTAAGCATGTGTTTTGAACGTGGTCAGATAGATACCAAGGTGATGGGTTTTGTGTAACAGACTAAATGGACTCCCCCTTAGCCTCTTGTCACTTCTCTTCTTTCATTATTTGTTCATCCCCTGAGATAATTCCCACTTGCTGTTGGTTTCCTTTTCTTCAACTGCTCTCTCCATACAATCCCATTAATTCTTGCAGAAGCCTTCTTCCTGCCATCACCAACTCCAGAAAGAGATGGGTGGGGAAGTGGGAAATGCTGTGGAGGAAGTCAAGAGTTGTTTAGCTTCTAAACTTCCAGACAGGTGGGAAGGGGCATAGGTAGTAGCCGTGTCAGTCTAAGGACATAAGCAGACAAAGTTCTTTGGGTAAATCTGATATCTTTGGGAAAGAATTGGAAGTAAATTTGTGTGGATGACAGTGAGATTACTAGGAAATGAGGGTGCCGGCAAGGGTAGAATAGGATCTGACTAAGTGCTCTGGCTTCTGGGTAGAAACTGAGCTGGGATTTCACTCCTTGTAGCAGAGTGTGACTGAGTGTGCGATGGTAGGGAATTGGGGTTTTTGTTTCACATCCTTACAATTTTTGAAAATGCAGGAAATTGGTATCTAGCAATTATGCGAGGCAAGGATCTCTGAACTCTCTCTCATTTAATTATTTTACAGTTTCTCATGGACTCTTCACTTCTGCTGATCAGCAGCAATCCTGGTTTTCTCTGTTTAAAAATCACAAATTCTCTGATATAAATTAAGGGGTCTCTGATTTAAAACCCCAAATCCATGTTTTTCCATGATTAAAATGAAGCACCAGTTTAAACAGGTATCAGTTGAACCCAATATTTTATTGATATATTTACAATCTTAAAGCAATTTGGAAACCTCCTAGTGCACCTCAGTCATGATAATAAAATAAATTATAAATACCTACAAATTTTGGCATTTGATTTGGGGTTTTAGTAATCATGGAAAATCAGAGCTCCGCTTGCCCCCTTCACTCACCAGGACATGGATCCAATAGTGACTGTCCCCGCCTTCTCCCCACTGCTTTGTGGTATTGAGCAGCCCTGATATGTCAGTGCCCTACCCATGTCATTGCCCCTCACTCCCAACCCACACCCCCCCCAACCCTGGCAGTGCCCCTTACTCCCCAGTCACAATGCCCTGGTTCTGCTGGTGTCCCTCACTCCTCACCCACAGCCCTCCCACCTGACCAGCCCTGCACTGCTGGAGGAGGCCACCAGCTGCCAGGGCTATGGAGCCAGAAACCCAGGTCCACAGCTCCCTGCCCCCTTGCAGCAGCACCTGAAACCTGGCTGCCATGTACAGGAAGTGGTGGCTGCTGCAGCCCAAGTGGGGAGCGAAGCATGGAGCCCAGCTCCCCCTCCACCATGGGCAGCACTGCCATAGAAGAGCCCATAAGGGGGGCAGATGCAGGCTGCCTACTGTGGGCTCAGGCTCCCTGGCCTGCTGCCCTTTCCCTGTGGCCTCTGTGGCCCAGAGGGAGGCCCAGTGTGGCAGAGCACAGCAGGACAGGGAAGCTCAGAGCCACCACCATGAGCCCTATGCTGCTCTGGTGAAGCACCCCCTGCCTGCCAAGCAGCAGTGAGGGGCACATCCTTGCTACTACTTTTGCTGCTGCCAGGTGGGCAGGGGATGCCTTGCCATGGTAGGCCTCTCAGCAGTACCAATGAGCTTCTCCACCCCCTCTGCTCTGTCAAGCCAGGTCCCACCCGTTGGGCCATGGAGGGTCTTGAGGAGGGCAGCAAGGTGCGGAGCCCGAGCCCACAGCAGACAGCCTGCATGTGCCCCTACCCCATGCACAAATCTAGGAGGCATGTGCCTGCCATGCCACTCCCAGAAGTATGCATAGGCATGGGGAGCCAGACCTTCCTCTGCCCCCTGGACAAGCTGCCCAGGGCTCCATCCCACTCCCTGCCTGGGCCTTGTGGCTGTGCATTGCAGCCCTGGGCTCCAAGTCTCACACACTGCCCAGGTTGGGAAGCAGCCCCAGCCCCGTCCACCTCCCTCCCTCCCTCTCTATGCGGGCTCAATTATCCCCACCCCAGACTTACCTGTGGGAAGCTGCTCTTCAGGCTCTCCAGGCTCTCCAGGCTGCTCTCCAGGCTGCCTGATAGCCATGTGCATGTGTACGTGCTCACATGTACATGGCTCCCCCTACCTGACTTCCCTCCTCCTGCTCTTCCCACCTTGCAAAGGAAAACCCACTATTTCCCATGTTTTTATCCTTTAAAGGAGAACATCTAAGTTTTTCTCCTTAAAATGAGAAAATTCAGTTTCCCCAGGCACTCCTACCACCTCTACCTTTATCTTTCCAGGCATAAACATAATCCCTTCCCCTTCAAGCTGCTTTCAAGACTCACAATCATTTGTATCTCCCAATACTAAAGAAATTCTCCCCTGCCCGCAGGTGCCCGCGAGCAGTACCAACATCTTGATGAGTCAAGGGGGTGGTGCCTGAGGCAACTGCTTGTGGGTACTCCTGGACAGGGCAGAATTTCTTTAAAACCACCCATCTTCCTCTTCCACCCTCTCTAGAGGTAGGGCTCCAATTGGCACACTGGGGCTCTCACCATTTGTTTCTACAGAGCTCCTGCCTCCTGGGTCCACCTAGGCATGCCTCCATTGCAGCAGAAGGTGCTAATTTTCTTTGTGCTGCCCACATCTACTCCCACTGCTGTGGCTGGGATGAGCTATCCATGAGTGACAATCCACGGAGCAAATAACTCTTGATAGCTTTCTCCCTTGCTATCTTCAACCTCATTCACAGCTCTAGTGCCTATATTTGTGGCATTTGTGACAGGTTGTGTATGGTTGTGATCTAGGTTGAAAGCCTTGGCATCTGGATCATTTTGGAACCTTTTCTGAGAGCCCCAACAGGATGGGAAGGTACGTACAGAAAGGTATGTAGAGAAGTTGTTTTTCTTGCCATTTAAAATACTTTATTTCTGTGATTTAACAGAATTGCACAGCTTCATAGCACTTTAAAAATGGGTACAGTGCCTTAAATTAACCCTAGTTAAATGAGGTATTAAATTTGAAATACTGTATTTTACAATACTTTAGTAACTCATAGCACTTTAAATAACTTCTGTGTGCTGGTCAAATTTCTGACCAGTGGAGAAGGCCCAGGAGGCTGTGGAGCACCCCTTGTCACCTAGTCTGGGAAGTGAAGGGAGGCTCAGAGCCCCTTCTCCCCCACCAAATACTGCACTTCTGTCATGTTTAAGAGTGCTGTAACTTTATAGTGCTATAACAATGAGAGAAGAAGTTACCATGTGAAAAAGATGCCTGTTGTGAATACCTTATATTTTAAAAGCTTTTTAATGGTTCTGATTTGTAATTCTGTATAGACCCAGGAGTGATTTTGTATGAGAATGGAGGGTGCATGTAGCATGTTTCTCTTTCAATCTGTGAAGAGGATTTTTTAGGGTCAGATAATCTTACCTGGTAGAGAAGCATACTGGATTGGGAGAAAATACTTTATGTGCTTTGGTTTTGCAATATTTTAATATATTTTTGTTTATGCATATAATATGCAAGGGCAGTTGAGGCTAGTATGACTCTAGTAGGCAATGTAACAATATAATAATCTATTGGCAAACTCTTCTGGGAAAGCATTGCTGATGCTTATCAGGTTGGATTGTTTTAAATGCATTAATTTTTTTGTATGGCATTCTTTGACTTATCTCTTTTAAAGAAAACTATGTGGCATTTCAAAATTTGATGGAAGACCTGTCCAACTATATCTGTGTATTTGTATTTGTGTATACACATGCACACACACCTACAGAACAATATTATCTGTTTCTCTCTGCCTATATAAATGAATGTATTAACTGCAACCAAAGATTTCCATTTCTTCTTTGGTCTACTATGTGTTAACTCCTATCTGCTTGCCATCACCATCAGTCTCAGTAACTTCTTCCCTCACTGTTCCACCGTCTCTCTCCCACATGTCTGTTTGCTCTCTATCAATATATGGGATCTCTGAATCTTCCTTTCTAATACTCCCAGCTGACTGCATAGGGTCAATACATGCCAAATTTTGTTTGAATTCTTCTCCTGGGCACCCCATTTTTAGGCATGCTAAAATTGAAGCAAGAGACAACTGAAGAGCCAATGTGGGGGGGTTTTCTGGCTTATCCGCAGAATTCCTTTCCATCCTCTGGGAATCTGGCTAACCTCTCTTTGTGTGTAAAAGTATTATCATGGGCAAGGGCAGATTTAGAATTCAGAAAATATAGGAAAGCATGTGCTTAAAATGCATGGCTAAAGTTTAGGCCACACATTCAAATCATCACAGCCAGCCATTTTTGTGCCAAGGAGTATTTCTTTAAAATGATAAAATTATATCTTTTTCAATTATTTGTTACTCACATAATATATTTTTCTCCATCTTTCTAAAAAAAATTGAACCAAAACCTATTGTACCCATTAGGTGCCTAAGTGTGATCCTATTCCACTCTGTTCAAGTCCCTGAAAAACAATGAATGTAAAATGTGAATGAGTTATCCTCCTTTGGTTTTCCATACTTGTCTGAGCAGAAACTCCATCAAAAACATCCTGAACTGTGCATAAAATTTTTTAAAAGAATTTCTGATTGACTGTTGGAGGTGACCACTGCATATGTGATTTGCTGCATACACCATGCAACTTTTTAGATCTTCCTTGGCTGTTTGGGATCCATAGAAGGCAGGGTAGATTTGCACCTAATAGACTAACCAAAAATATATATATAAGATACAAATCTACCTTGCCTTGTACTTGACTTCAGACTGACATAGCTAATTACATCTCAGTATCCATTAACCCATACTCTAGAAGCACACGTTTTTCATTAGAATTTTGTTCTACTTGGGACTGCACAAAAAGGAGAACATTAAAAAATTTTAACACTGTGTGGTAGGTGAAACCAGGAAGAAATCATATAGGGACAGAGACTCATAGCAACAAAGCGGTAGCAAAGGGCAAGGCTCAAGGACCTAAGTGGAAAAAAAACGGCCATATACATCCAGTAGATATCTCTGTTTATCTTTCATATCAGGACATACTAATTGGCCTTCTTACAGTGTAAGAATTATGCCTCCACAACTTATGACTATGTAGTGTCACATAATATATAATATGAAGTGCAAGCAACAATAGACATATGGAGGCCTAGTCACAGTAGTATCATAAGTCCTTACTTGGGAACATCCCTATTTTTAGGGGTGTATATTTTATTCATATGATATTTAAAAGTATATGTCTATTACATGTGTGTAATATATATAATTATTCTCTCCAGATATACACACATTTATACATAGGTACAAATATGTGTGTTTATACATACATGTATACATACATACATATACTTAGTCCTGTACATTTACTATTTTACTATTAGAATAATGTTTCTGTTTAATTTTTTTTAATCTGCTTCTTAAGAGGAAAGGACTATGAGGGTTGTTAGTTTTCCAAAATGTGCTGTAAATGTAATCCTCTTTTAATTACGTAATATTTTGTTTAAAAGAGGCAGACACCTGAAAAGTAACACAAATCTAAGGATTCAAATATAGATTTTTAAATAGCAGAAATACATAAAATGTCAGTTTATTTTCAAACCCTCTAAAAAAAAGAAAAACAAATTCTCAAAAGATGTAAGACTTTTTTCATCAGTGTGGTACCAGCTGTTAAAATGCATTGTGCCCTGGAGCTATAAAAAATAAGCATAATCCTGTACAAGGAACACACACACGCTCACACATACACTCATGCACACACACACTGACTGGATACAAGTAGTGGGGGTTGGCTTCATGTTTGCAAATTACATTCTTTTTTTCCAAATTCAACTGTTGTGATGGGGGCCTTATTAGATTTCCCACTTATTATTAACCTGGAAGCCCTCCAGCCTTCCTTCTTCCCCCTTTCTTACTTGGTTGTATACTTCTGACCCATCGCAATCTGCCTGCAGGGGCAAATTCAGTTATCTCCTTCTAAATTAAAATTGTAACTCATTTGGTACAGTTTACACAAGGCCTCAGCTTTGACACATGCAATTACTATGAACATAGGGGGAACATGATTGCTGAGAGCCACCGGAAATAGAGTTTAATCAGAAAACATGGAGTTGTTCCAACAGATTTATAATTTCACTACTTGCTATTCCTTTATGTTCTTGAGTGTTCAGATAATTAGATACAGTGGTTCTTGCTTCCCAAGAGGCCAGAAAGGGCAAGATTCCTATTTTTACATTTAAAAGATCAAATTATAATACAAACAATCTATAATTTTTTTGTCAAAATGACAAATTTACCCAA
Organism: Caiman crocodilus; assembly: GCA_030014935.1. Lineage (NCBI taxonomy): Eukaryota > Metazoa > Chordata > Crocodylia > Alligatoridae > Caiman > Caiman crocodilus. The sequence continues at coordinate 156,873,113 of JAGPOW010000261.1, read as the reverse complement.
CATTAATTTTAGTGCTTACACAATGTTACAAATAATTTGTTTTGTACTATTTGTATGTTTTTCCCTATGTAGACATATGTGAATTAATTACTTACCCAAATTTACAGCCAGTCTGCCAACTTTTACTCACATGAGAACCTTTAGGTAGGTTGTCTTTGAAGTCAGCTCTTATCAAAAAAACCTTTAAATAAAAATGAGGTTTAACTTATGTTTTATATACTTTATGGAAAACTCTTGTCATATACTGAACCAGAATTCCTGACCTAAACAATCTCTGAGATGTTATAGCAAATTTGGGCTCCAGAGGCAGCTGCGATATCCCCCGAGTAACCATGCAATCCTTGCCCCACTCCAGCTCTAAAGTACCCTCTCCTTCTCACTCTTCTGCCATGCCTCGGTGTCTTTAAGTGGTCAGACGGGAGGTTGCCTAATGGGTCCTAGAGCAAACCATCATTTCCCTAACAGTCAGCAGGTCCCTCACGGACCCCACTGTTTTCAACACTGCCTTCAAGCTAAGTGGATGCTGTCAGCCTGTCTGTGCCCCCACAGGGCACCTGTAGCCTTAAGGTCTCCAACCTCCCCTACAGCTGTGCCCATGCCTCACAGGTGTTCCCAATCATCACTTAGGTGGGCAGTTTGCCCTCAAGTCACCGGGCCACCTCAGGCCTCCAATGCTGTTGATTGTTGTGGGATTGCTGACTGCTGTGTGATTGCTGCCTGAGCCTGACAGAAGCCCTAACAAAGGGGCTGAGTTAGCCCAGGCTCAGAAGGGTATGAAAGAAGACTCCACCAGTGACCTGGGAGCCTGTGAACAGGGACTGCAAACAAGAGGAGCACTTTGCAGGCAGTTTGGAGGGGACACGTCATACCTTGCGGCTTCCCACCTTGGCCCCAACTGGTGCTCCCTTCCCTTGGAATGCATGGTTCCAGCCTCCACACAGACAGACCCCCTGGCAGTGAGCTATGGGGGCTGCCTGGCACAGCTGCCAGCAACTAGGAATGAGAGCAAGGTCAACCCCACCTGCGGTGTATGCTCCTTAGTAAGGCCCCTGGAGTCTGAGATGACTGAGCTTCAGGTCCAGGTAGGCACACTTTGTGTCATCAGGGCCCACGAGCAGGAGATTGATAACTACTACATTCAGGTTCTTCTCCATTCTTCAGGAGAAAAGAAGAAGATGGAGGAAAAGGTAACTAACAAAAAGGTTGGCCAAAAAGACCCACCCAGAGCTACCTGGAAGACAGTCGTCCCAGGCTCCAGACCATGCAGGGCTTGGGCTGCCCCTCCCCTGGTATTGTCCAATGAGTATGCTCCCCTCACCATGCATGAAAAGGCTTCAATGCAGACACCAGAAGATGGGGTGTGTAATCAGTGAACTGTCAGTTCCAAGAAGAGATGCATGGTGGTAGTGGTGGTGGGGAATTCCTCCTGCAGGGCACTGGGGGACCCATCTGCCATATGGACCCCCTAACCCATGAGGTCTGCTGCCTCCCTGGGGCCTACATCTGGGATCAGAGAGGATCCATAGGCTTATGAACCACTACCCCATGCTCCTCATCCATGTGGGCATGAATGACATGGCCAGGAATGATTTGGACTGTGTCACGAGTGACTACAGGGCTCTGGGCTCAAGGGATCGGGAGTGCAGGTAGTCTTTTCCTTTGTGCTCCCAGTTGCAGGCCACGGACGTAGGAGGGAAAGATGTGTCAAAGAAGTGAAACTACGACTCCAGTGGTCACGCTACTAAGAAGGCTTTGGTTTCACCAGCCACAGCACACACTTCAGGGAGTGAGGACTCCTAGGAAGGGATGGCATCCACTTCACATGGAGGGGTAACTCCCAGTTCTTGGCCAGGATGGCCAATCTTTTAGATAGGGTTTTAACCTAAGATCACTGGGGGATGGAGAAGCACTGACTGAAGCATGCTTGGGGACCAGCACACAAGTAAGCTCCAAAGTTGGGGACACCAGAAGATCCACTCTTGCAAGAGCTGGGGGACTGGTTCTCCCTCAGTGTGACATGAAATTGAGGGTCTCAGTTGCAGAATTCAAGTGCCTGTACCCTAATGCCAGGAACATAGGGAACAAGCAGGAAGAGCTAGCCCTCCTACTCTCCAGTGGGCATTACAATTTAACAGAGATAACAGAGACCTGGTGGAACTCCTCACATGATTGGAATGTAGCCATAGAAGGCTACACCCTGCACAGAAGGGACCAAGTAGGGAACAAAGGTGGAGGTATAGCTCTCTATGTGAAAGAGCAGTACACCTCCTTGGAGGCTGACATTGGCTCCAAAGATGGGTAGCTCAAAACCTTCTGGGTCAAACTACAGGAGAGGCACAGTGAGAAGGACCTAAGTATTGGTGTGTGCTACAGACCACCAAGCCAGGAGGAGGAGCTTGATCTGGAATTCTCTTGAGAACTGGCAGAGGCTACACACACATGGGACATGGTCGTCATGGGTGACTTCAATTACCCAGACATCTCTTGGGAGGAACACATGGTTATGTTGGATCAGTCGCATTGCTTCCTGACCTGTATCGAAGAGCTCTACCTGATTCAGGAAGTGCATGAGCCAACCAGAAGTAATGTTCTCCTAGACTTGGTCTTGGCCAAAGGAGATTATCTGGTGAGCAACTTGAATATAGGCAGTAGCCTGGGTGACAGTGTGACGGGGTGGCTGGTAGTGATTTGACCCAGGGGTTTTGAAAAGGTAAAAGATGATTGGAGGGCTTAGAATTCCCTTTCCTCACCAATCAGGCTCCAGAGACACACCTTCCATGTCCCCTGACTGGTCTTGCAGGTCACCTGGAAAGGGATAAAAGGGGCAGCACAGCTGACTCCAAGGAGGCCAGCAAGGGACCATGAGGAAGGAGTTGCAAAGAGCTGACAAGAGCTGAGCCAGCAGGATGGGAGCAGTTGCCCCAGAAGAACCTGAAGGAGTGGGACCTGCAGGCAGCAGTTGGACCCTCAGCAGCGTGGCGTGCAGCTGGCAGGAGAGGCCCCCCGCTGGGCTCCAGGATCCCAGGGCAGCCAGCAGGAAAGGTTCCCTGAATTCAGCAAGAAGCTGAGCAGTGACTTGAGAGGTTCCCTGCTCTGCTTCCAGCTCCTCCAACAAGAGGCTAGGAAGCGTGACATGAGGCAGGGACTCCAGAAAGGGCAAAACCTGTAGCAGCTTGGTATAGTATCAGTACTGGTGACTGTGTGGTAGCATTCTTACCTGTGATGTGAGAGATCTGAGTTTAAGTCCCAGCTGGGGTGAGTGAAGTGACAAGGAAAAATTCTTGCAGTGGAAAGGGGGTCATTATGTTTTTCCACTTTCCCTCCTCCAGTTACCTAGGCCCTATATTTCTTGTTATTTGACATTTTGTGTTTTGTTCATTTTATATTTCACCAACTAGTATTGTTTGTTCTGCTGTTTGTGTTTTATATTTTGTTAAACCTGCCTTTTGTCAACTGAATGAATGTGTTTACGATTGTAAGTGCCTAACCGTTATTGATTTCTGCCCCCTCGGGGGATTGTAGTGTCCCCTATACCCCCTGGTTTATACATGTTATGTTCCCACTACTGTTTTTCTCATTTAAAGGTATATGATTAGGTCCCCAGTGGTGAGCTGACTCTGCTCTGTAGGAGAAGGAGGGTCCCTACATCACCCACAGCGCTTGGCACCTGCTCTGATCCCTGCAATTGGAAAGGAGGTACATCTTGGAGTACTGCTCGGGTTACAACAACAACCATGAAACCATCCACGTCCACTGTCCATCACAAGGCAGGCAAAGCAGGTAGCAGGGTCAAAGTTTTGGACTTCAAACATGAAGAGTGGTCATTCCTCAAGGAGGATGCAGAGGAAAGGTAGCAGAGGAAAGGTAGCAGAAGGGCTAGTAAGCCCTCTTGGCTTAATAGCGATATCATAGTCCTCTTGAAAAAGAAGGAAGAGGCATACAAGCAATGGAAGATTGAAAGTCCTCAAGCAAAAATATACACCAATGGCCTGCACTTGTAGAGAACAGATTAGAAAGGCTAAGGCAGTGAATGCATTTAAACTAACAACAGAAATCAAGGACAATAAAAAGTCTTTCTTTAGGTATGTAGTGAACAGGAGGAAAATAAATAGGAGTGTGGGGCCATGGATGCTGTCAGTGCTTTGATCCTGACTGCTGACAGGACTCAAAACACTCACATGCCTCTTGGGCACTACTGGGACCTCCCCTTTCAGTCACAATCCAGACCACTGGTATAAACTACAACAAAGGAATGAGCCCACTGGCTAAAACTAAACTCCCAAGCCCAGTGACTATATCACCAACTAAACCCACAGCAGGTCCAAACATAAGTAGCTGCTTACTGTCTGTGCAGCAAGACTTACCTTCATCTTCAGTTGCATTCTTCTTGGCCATCAGCAGATCTTACTGGCAGGCCAAGGGCAGCTCTGGAGTCATCCAAGCATCCTTTGGCTGTCTAGGAGTTCTTCCCTCTGTGGTGTGTAGGGCCAGACTGGATCTCTTATAAACCCAAACTTTGGGTTTATAAGCTGCCTACGTCCTGCCTTTTCCAGTCAGGTGGTACCCTAGTCACCCACAGGGGTTTCTCCTTACAGCCTGACAGCTAGTTGCAAAGCCAGTTTATGACAGATGCTCTGGATGCCCCTTGCTGCCCATGCTAGTCTCTTCCTGACTCTCCTATTGCAGAACAGCCTGCTCTGCGTCAGACAGTCATGGCTTTTGTCCTTAGCTGCCTATTCCTTTTCAGCCAGAGTTCTCCTGACTGGTTGCAGCTGCACCCCTTCACCCTAATGGGCAGCTCCCTGCCTGTCTAGGCAACACTGTTTCTTTGCTGCCTTGCAGCTAGCCCCTGTTCAATTGTCTGGACTCGTCTCTCCTTAAAATAGCAGGAGCCCCAGACTCCCTGTTACAGACATCCAAAATTTGGGTCCAAAAATCAGAGGTGCAGCAAATTTGCAGTGCGAGGGCAAACTTTGCTATGGGAAAATCCCAGTAGCAAAAAAACACAATTCCCCAAAGAAAAACAGCACAACACATACCACAGGAGCATGCGCCAGCAGACATAGGGGCTCAGTCCTCCCAGGAAATGCTCTGGCTGTTAGCAAGAGTGTTGCCTCTCCTCTAGTTTCACCTTGGCTCCTTCAGCACACTAGGAACTGGGAGAAGCAGGGAAATGGCAGTTTCCCCCAAGTAAGGCATTTTCCCTTACACCAAAGCCCAACTGCAGGGGTGTGTGCAGTAGCAAAAAGAAGTGGCACAAATTTGTGCTGCTACTTCTTTTGCTGCTGCAAGTGCACACCCCTGAATGTGGGGACATGCCCACTGACTCCACCTGACATGTCAACATAGAGCTGCACAGTATGGTCACAACCACTGCAGCCTCTGCTTACACAAGGCAGGCTGCATGCAGCTACCTACAGCCCCACAGCTTGTTCACACTCCAGGTGGAGTATGCCAGAGGACACAGCACTCTAGGATAACACAGTAGAGCAGGAACAGGCAGGGGGAGGGTTATGCGGTTCAAGAGACATGCCCAGAGCTTCCACAGCCAGTCTATACATCCAGCCCCAAGTGACTCACTGAAGCTGATTATTCTCAGACAGGTGCCCCAGGATCCTAAGTTTTTGCCTGGAAAAGTGATTAGGCTTAGGGGTCCAGAATATGGTGCCTTGTTCTCATGGGCTAAGTACAGATAGCCAAAAAGCCTAAGGTAGAAATGAATCAATCTTTGCAGGTTAGTCTAACCTACGTAGATTGAACCAATAAGCAAGTGTACAGACATTCACTTTTGATTCTAGTAATGCAGTGACTCAGGCCAGAAGCTGGGGGCACTAGAGCACACCTCTCTGCTCAGATGGAGCAGATAGTTTGGGCCAAGGCTAGCCTGCCCACCCTGGTAGGGGAGGTTTGCGGGGGAGATGCAAAGTATCTTGAGATGCTGGGAGAGTGTGAGTTACCTTGCATCTGGAAGGGATCAGGGACAGAAGTTCAATAAACCAATTTAACATAAATCAGTTAAGTCTGATACTGCATCCATCCAAGTTTATCTTAAACCAGTTCTGGCCATTTTGAAAGCAGTTTATATGCACTGAACTTCTGTTGTGTTACAGATTTGAGCTGGTTTCCAATCACTTATATTGATTTATGTGTAATTTCTGTCCCTAGCCATAGAGGGTCAGTGATGTTACTACCCTTTGATCACACAGCCTGTATGTAGCCATGTTATTGCTGTGCTCCCAGGCATAAACCTGCCCCACAGTCTCTGGCTAAGCAGCTCCAGACTCCTTTTAGAGGGGCCTGCCTGCACTGACAGCAGCATAAACAGAATAACAGACCAGCTCAAAGAGGTGATACCAGGGTACTGCAATGCCTCACCTTATCACTCAACTTTCCTCCCAATTTGAGAGGCTGTTGATGAGCACCTGGGGAAGCTGACAGAATTAGGGGGAGAGGAAGCCTAGTGCACCACCCTCTCAGGGCCTAGTCCAAACCCACCACCCTAGAGGCTCAGGGACTGAACACCAACTCAGCCCTGCACTAGACCACAGCTTATGGACAGAGGTGGAGCAACAGGGAAAGGGGACCCACTGGAAAAAGACCTCCCTACTGCTGGCCTCTGATTGGCCTAGGACTCTCAGCTGCTGACTCCCATCTATATAAGGCTTCCTACTTCCAGTGGAGCTTGCCTGAACAACAAGAATCCTGCTGTCCTTGCACTGCCTTGGCGTCTATATCCAGATCTGACTACCAGTTGCTCACTCTGCCTGTACATTGACCTTTGACTCTGCCTCAACTTGGTTACCTGATCCAGCTTGGTCCCTGACCTTGCCTTGCCTGTTATTTTGGCTTTGATTTGGACATTGGACCAGCTATCCCTCAGACCTCTGGTTATCTGCTCACTTCAGCCCCTATGCAGATTGCCTGTGCTTTGGTTTGTGACACACCCCTATCAAGCATAACTAGGGACTTACCCAAATCGAGGCGGTAGGCAGCTGATTTCACAGGCAGATCACGGAGCAGACCACCATTTTTGCAGGCTTAGTGCAGCAGGCCCCCCCACACCTCTAATTGGATGCAGGGCCTCTGCGGTCCCGATCCCCACAGCTGATTGAGAGGACTGTCCATCATATGGCCCCTCCCCTTGCTGCTTCCTGGTGGGGAGGTGTATGGCTTCAGGACAGCACTTTCAGCCAATCAGTGGTCAGGCGTGTAAGTGGCAGCCATCTTGCCTGCTCTGCTTCATGCAGGCAAGCCCTCTCCCATTTTCCTCCCCGTGAGGACTGCTGGCTCCATTTGATTTTGAGTAAGGTTTTTTTTTTCATGGATTTCACAGACATCTCCCAAATTCCATGAAATCCATGAAATTACAGATTGAGTTGGTCCCTAAGCATAACCATTTTGCGGAGAGCAGCAGAAACAGGTGAATGCTACAAGGGGCCATAAATGGACCATCAAGTCCATCCAGGAGAAGTGGAGAAACCTGAGATGGTGGACAAAAGCTGTAACAGCTAATGATAACTATTCCCTTTTTTTTTTCAGGATTTCCTGTTTCTAGGACCTGGGAAGAAAAGGGGAGCAGAGGAGAAAAGAAATCCCAATTGCTGAGATGAACTATCAAAACAAGTCCATGTCATTTTCCTGGTGCCCCTGAGAAAGTAAACAAGAACCGCATCCCTGCTTAGGTCTCCCCCTCCACAAGTGTCAGACTGGCACACGAGATAATAATATCACCCCAAGGGCTCCCACTGCTGATCCTGACACCTGCATGATGACCTGCTGGCCACAGATGGTCAGATGGAATTGGAAATGAGAAAATACACCAAGGACATCTCTCTGCCTACTTTACCCTGGGTTGGTTTGTCTAATTAGCTGATTCTTAGCTTTTAACTGTCACGTGAGAAGTCCCTAAGCATAAATCCTCTTCAGATGTGAGCTCTTCTATGTCTCAATATGAATGTTATCCAACCAGTGTCTAAGGGAAACAGAACGTGCCTTAAAATTGCAGAAACTTGCAGGAGAATTTGCATTCTTTGACACTGGTTTGAATAAGACAGTAAACTCTTTATGAGTGGATATCAGTTTGCACCTCCAGGCATCAGGATGATACCAATATTTCCAATTGAAATTGGTGTGCCTGAAGCTGTGAAAGGCAAAAAAAGAAAAGAATATAAGGGATTTCTGGGACAAAGTGCATCCTTTGACCTGTAACCCAAGAGTTCATTAGAGATGGGGTGGGCAATTATTTGAGCCTGAGTTCCACTTAGGAAGTTTTGGTAAGCTGTCACAGGGCAAGTCAGTACCCTCTCCCCCAGTGCACCAGTCAATCCTGCCCCACTTCCCCACAACAGCGCACCAAAACTCCCTAAATGGTTCTGCTCCATGCTCGGCCGAGTAGCTGGGGTGGGACTGCGAGCAGGTGGGGAGCAGCACCCAGGAGCAGGACGGGCAGGCAGGGGCTGACATCATGAGGCAGTGAGAGTGTGGTGCTGGGGCCCAGGGCAGAGCTGTGATCAACTCCCCACACATCTCTGTGATAGACACCGGTTCCACGAGCAGGAGCAAGCAGGGAGCAGATTGCAGTTCTGCCCTGGGCTCCAATCCCATGCTATCAGCTCCCCACAATCCCAGGATCCCCATGGAGACCAGAAGAGACCCACATAGGCAGGGTACATAGCCAGGTGGATGGGATGGGGCTGTGGGTGAGTTGGAAGTGTCATCCAGGAGCAGGATGGATGGGTGGGGCCAGAATCACAAGGCGGTGACAGTGTGGAGCCAGGGCCTAGGGCAAAGCAATGATTCACTCCCCACATACTCCTGCCTGTGGAACTGGCACCCATTGCAAGGACAATGTAGGGAGCAGATTGTGGCTCTTCCCCAGGACCCCAGCCCCACCCACCTATCCCACTCCTTGATGCCATTTCCCACCCACCCAAGGCCCCATCCTGCATGCCCTGCCCATGCAGGTCTCACCCCTCGCAGTGGGTGCAGGACAGATGGGCTGGGGTGCCCAGGCAGTGGGGCTGGGGCTGGTGGCAGCGGCAGCCAGAAGGAGTCACCACCACCAGGGCTGCTGAGAAGCAAGTCCAGCCACTGCACTGCTCCAGCCCTGCTACACATGTGGGAGCAGTGGGACCGGACACACATACCACAGCTCAGGCTGGCACCCCCCCATCCCAACCCTCTGACCATGCCTGAGCCAGGTGGGACCAAGGGACTCACCATGGGCCAGACAGTATCCCTTGGCAGGTTTTATTTTGCCCACCCTCATGTTAGAGTGTGGTGTACATGCTGGGATATCACATGTGGTGTTGATCAGACATTGGAGGACTCCCCTGCTGCTTCCTGAAGGCAGCTGGAATCTATTGAGAATAAAAATGAATGTTACCAGTGATTGTGGTGTCAGTAGAAATACTCTCTAATCAGAAGTGCTCCATGCCCAAGATCTCTTTGATGTCTCATATTAAGCATGAATTCTGACAATCAACTTCCTCTCCAGGAACCTTGCGTATCTCAAGTTATGGAGAGAAATGGGGCAGCTTTCTTTGTATCTAACTTACCCATTTCTTCCCAGACAAAGAGCCACTCAGGCCTCTGACTACCAACCTGCTTGACTACTTTTATTTAGATATCACCTGAGCCTTGCCTAGCCTATCCTTTGCATTGATCCTTCCTTAAATTTCTGCCTGCACCTGTACCTGGCCTAAACCTGTGCCTTGTCCCTACTTAGTTTCTGCCTGTACCTTGTCTAGCCTGAATCTATACCTTACTCTTCCTTGGATCCTTGCCTGACTGCTCCTGCTACTGTGCTTGCCTGTTCCTATTCTGGATTGCTCTGTTCCTAGCTTGCATGTCCCTGAGTGCTCCTGACCCCAGCTTGGCCTCCTAGTCTGACAAACATCCTGACTTGACCCTGATTTTATCACAACCTCCTATTCAATACCTCAGATTCAGATGGATAACCAGCTTGACCTCGGTACTATCTACAGTAACCCTTATTCTAATACAGACTCTTTGTAATAATTGTCCATGCCCCCAGTCCACCGTAACACAACTTCTGTAACATATCATCATCTTACTCATAAATGTCAGTCACAAAAAGCAGGGAGCAGGAGGAAGACCCAGTCACTCTCTGTGTTCATTGTTTCATGGGTTTGAAGGAGGGTGAAAATCGGGCACCGAAATCCACTTAGGCACATAATACGTGCAATAAGATCAGATTCTAGAGGTCAAAAGGATTACTCATGCTGCATGAAGTTACTGCTGTACATATGCCATTGCAAATTGAGGCTTCAGATAGCAAAATCCCATAAAACAAACCCAAATATATTAAAAACTAAAACATTAAAAGTATCTTTGGGCCCAATTTCTAGTTCAAATTTCACTCATTTTTGCTGCAGTCTTTTCCAAGAAAAACTGCATTTTCCTTTTTTTATTTTTTACTTCAGTGTCACAGGTACTTCATTTTTTTTCATCAGATTTAACCAGTAGGCAGCCGCCACACTAAAACACCCTCTTTTCCCAGCCAGCCCTCTCAGCATCTACACTTGTGGCACTGCAGAGTGAAAAACTCTGAAGCAGGATAGTACTTGTATTTACTTGTATTTATAAGTACTATCCTGCTGCAGAGTTAATTAGTCTGCAGGCTAATAAGGCAAGATGCATAGATGTGAGATGCTTACTGCAGAGCTAATTAGTCTACACCACAGTAAATGTCCCATGTAGGCATGATCCCAGTGCATTAAATCCATATAAAAACTACACTCATGCAATTTAGAACCAAGGGACTCTTAAACATAAAATGGGTTATTTAAATAGTACTAACAATAATTAATAATAACTTAGAATCAAGTAATTTTATAAAATATTTTTATATCTTTACTTTTTATCATTTTTATATCTTGTCTGTGAAATTTTACTGTCATACACATTTATGACTTTACAGTTGAGCTGATCACTCATGAATGACAACACCAGAGTTAAAACCAGGTGCATATACACATTCTTTAAATAATGGCAAGGTAAGACCATTGTCTTATCCTATAAAAATATTTCGTGTGGCTGGATCAGCAAGCGTGAAAATTTTGACAGCCACCAGGTGGTGCTATTATATTTATTAACACCAAAGCAGCGCATAGGGAAACAGCAGGCTGGATTAAGTGATAAAGCCACCATGCCATCCCAGGATCGCCTAAGTGACCTCTGCAAGGCCAGATTCATAAGATTTTTCACCAGATGTTGCCAACGGCACCAAGCAGTGGCATCAACACCAACAATTTGATCCATACTATCTATAAGTGCAAGGGAGAACTGTCCAGGGCTCAAGAATGGAGGAAACAATTTTTAAAGCTCATGATTTAACAGATTATTAGAATGAATAATTATTATAGATTGCTATAGATTATAAAACTATCTGGGAACTCCTAGATTATGTGTGGTCTACATGTTTGTCTTGAAGTTGCACCCTCAGGCCCCAATCATGGATCAGGGTCTAAGGCACTGGTTCCCAATCTAAGGGTGTGACCCAAATCAAGGTCACAGGAGTCCTTAGTAGGGTTGCGAAGGGCCTGCACATACATGCACATGCACCCTCATGTGCTCGGCCTGAGAGTGGCGGACAGGCGGGATAGGGCTGCCATGCATAAAAGGGACAATGGCAGCTCCCCTGCCCCTGCCCTTGGGCTGCCGCCACCACCATCACCACACTCCGTTCCCAGCAACTCTCACAGCACCAGGTCGAGAGGTCCTGTTGGTGGCCAATTTAGGGTCACAGCCAAAAAGGTTGGGAACCACTAGTGCTGTAATTCTCAACCAGGGTTCTGTGGGGTGCCATGCAAACTTTAAGGTTGCTAGGTGTGCAAAAATGATTCACACAATAAACACAGAGATTTCAAATAGAAATTCAAGGTTTTAAAAACATTCCAACCTGCTGGGTCTTTCTGATGTCTTTACTTTTCTGCAGTCAAAAAAAAGAATGAAAACTAAGCATTAGAATACTCTGAGGGGTGCCTTGAGTCTAAAAAGGTTATGAACCATTGGTCAAGGTGCTAATAAGTAGGGTTATGGAAAATGGCACTGTTCCATTTCAACTTGTATTTTGACAGAACAGTGTTTCATTTCAAATTTCACTTTAATTCGAATCTGCTGTTCCGTTTTGTTGACACTTTTTCAACATTTTGTCCATAGGTTATAATGAGGAGGCTCAAAACAGCCAATAACTTTGTCATTTCTGGACTGATTTGGATGAAATATGCAGAAATGGTAGCCCCTTCTGAGTGCATGAAGCTTGCCTTCAACGAGATAGGCATAGGTTTTCCAGGGAAACTGCACCTCAAAGTCTTGAAAGCAAGAAACTCATGTCACGTGTATGTGTTAAGCCATAGCAGGGTCAAAACTGCAGGCTTGCTATGCCCTGCTGAGGCAACAAAGCCTACCAATTTTCAAGGAGATAGGTTCAGGGGTTTTGAGGGAAAGTGCACCTCAAGTTGTGGACAAGTAAAACTCGTGACATGGGTAACTGTGTGCAACAGGGTGAAAGCTGCAGGGATGGTACCCCCTGCTGAGGCCACGGAGGCCTGCCAGCTGTCAAGAAGATAGGTGCAGGGGGTGTCTGAGTTCTGGGGCCCTGCACCTCTAGCTGCTGACAGGCAAAACTGATGACATGGGTGGGTGACGCTGTGTGTGTAAGGTGGACCCTCACTCTACTGACACTGAGGCACAAAGCAGGGCAGTTCAAACAATGCTGCCGCCTTTGCAGTTTTTCCATCCCGCCCCCAGAGCACTGGAATTGAAAGGGACCTCAGGAAAGGATGACAGTCACTAGCCAGCTACACAGTCAATAATGAGAGCACTCCTTCCCCCTTTTCCCCACCTCTCCCTAATTTAGTTTCTGTTCTGCAGGGAAACCCATCTTGAGCTTTGAAACTCAAAACACTTATACAATTCCAAAATGTTTTGACTCGTTTTGTTTCATTTTAAGACTGTTTCAAAGCTCTCTGTTTCATTTTGATTTTGTTGTTTCGAGCTTGAAACAAGTCGAAACAGCATCGAAACAAAACTGCCAGTGAAATTTCACACTGCCCTACTACTAAGCATTGTACAAAAAATGTACCATTGAATATGTATGTCAGACCACCTAGAACTGTAAGGTGGTGCAGGCTGATTCCAAAAGAATGCAAATAACCACCAGCTCACATCATGAGTGAAGACATATGACTTTCCTAGTAGCTAGCTGAGGTAGAGACTTGGATGAGAAATGTCTGGTTTAGGGAGCAATACTAAAATTACTCTGGTGACATGAAATTGTGAAAGCATTGGTCATGATTACATCTACAAGGGTTGAACACAATTTCATACATAAAACTGAAATTATCCTGACCACTCCCAAAGTATAATGATACTTCTCTCTGGGTGCATCTACACATGTGCATTTACTGTACAGTAACCAAATTACTGCACAGTATAGGTGCGCATCTACATATGCACATCCATACTGCACAGTAAATATGGGGACTTACACCAACTTGAGCATAAATTTGATACCTGCATCATGCAGGTATCAAATTTACTCCCAATTAGTTACTGTGCATGTGTAGATGCCTTACCGTGTGGTAATACTGTGTGTGAACAGTCTTTAATTAAATCAGAACAAAAAATGGAAATATAAACAAATCACTTGAAAAAAGTTTCATATGGAAGTATCTGGGAAAAGAAATGCTGATGGTTTTGATCAAAGTGAAATAAGTTGGAATTTTCAACTGAAATGCAAAATGCTTCTAAATTAACATTTCCGAAGGAAAAATATATCATTCAAAATTATCAACATAGAATGTTTTTTTCGGTTCTTTCAGTTGGAAATTTAAAAAAAAATTGGGAGTAACTTACTGCACAGTAAATTTAAGCTGGTATAAATGCATGTGTAGACATACATAATTTGCATAATTTGTGACAATTTGCAAGTAAGACATAATTAGTTCTCATGCTTTAAAAATGAGTACTTTTGTCTCAAAAAATGTCAGTAATGGAATAAGGCAGATTTTTAAAACAATTACTAAGTTAAAGCTCATTGAGTCTTTGTGCATGGGCTACATTTGAACGTATTTGATTGTTGTTAAGCTGGTTTATTAACAACTGCTGGATCTCATTGTTGCAGTTATAATGTAATTTAGGAGTAGCTAGAGCAGATGAATTTTTAGTCATTTAACTAGTCATTATCTTTCATAGATTCATAAATTCATAGATGCTAGGGTCAGAAGGGACCTCAATAAATCATCGAGTCCGACCCCCTGCATAGGCAGGAAAGAGTGCTGGGTCTAGATGACCCCAACTAGATGCTTATCTAACCTCCTCTTGAAGACCCCCAGAGTAGGCGAATGACTGTAAAGTCATAAATGCGTATGACAGTAAAATGTCACAGACAAGATATAAAAATGATAAAAAGTAAAGATATAAAAATATTTTATAAAATGACTTGATTCTGAGTTATTAATATTAATTATCGTTAGTGCTATTTAAATACCCCATTTTATGTTAAGGAGTCCCTTGGTTCTAAATTGCGTGAGTGTAATTTTTATATGGATTTAATGCACTGGAAGCATGCCTACATGGGACATTTACTGCGGTGTAGACTAATTAGCTCTGCAGTAAACATCTCACATCTATGCATCTTGCCTTATTAGCCTGCAGACTAATTAACTCTGTAGCAGGATAGTAGGGGAAAGCACCACTTCCCTTGGGAGCCCATTCCAGACCTTGGTCACTCTAACTGTGAAGAAGTTCTTCCTAATCTCTACTCTAACTCTGCTCTCTGCTAGCTTGTGGCCATTATTTCTTGTAACCCCCGGGGGTGCCTTGGTGAATAAAAACTTACCAATTCCCTTCTGTGCCCCTGTGATGAACTTATAGGCAGCCACAAGGTCATCTCTCAACTTTCTCTTGTGGAGGCTGAAGAGGCCCTAGTCTCTCCTCATAGGGCTTGGCCTGCAAGCCCTTAACCATACAAATGGCCCTTCTCTGGACCCTCTCCAGGTTATCCACATCCGTTTTGAAGTGTGGCACCCAAAGCTGCACACAGTATTCCAACTGCAGTCTGACCAGTGCCCCATAGAAGGGAAGTATCACATCCTTGGATCTGTTTGTCATGCATCTGCTGCTGCACGATAAAGTGCCATTAGCTTTTCTGATGGCTTTGTCACACTGCTGACTCATGTTCATCTTGGAGTCCACTAGGACTCCAAGATCCCTTTCCGCTTCCGTTCCACCAAGCAGGTCATTCCCTAGACAGTAGGTATGCTGGACATTTTTCCTTCCTAGGTGCAGCACTTTGCATTTCTCCTTGTTGAATTGCATTCTGTTGTTTTCCGCCCATTTGTCCAACTTGTCCAGGTCTGCTTGTAGTTGTTCCGTGCCCTCCGGTGTGTCCACTTCTCCCCACAGTTTTGTGTCATCAGCAAACTTTGACAGAGTACGCTTCACTCCCTCGTCCAAGTCGCTGATGAAGATATTGAAGAGTATCGGTCCAAGGACCAAGCCCTGCGGGACCCCACTGCCCACACCCTTCTAGGTCAAAACCGACCCATCCACTACGATTCTCTGGGTGCGACTCTCTAGCCAATTCACCACCCACCCCACCAGACTGTGTAGTCATCCAAGTCACAGCTTCTTAACTTGTTTACCAGTATGATGTGGGATACCGTATCGAAGGCCTTCCTGAAGTCTAAGCATATGACATCAAACCCTACTTCTGTGTCCAGGCGTTTTGTAACCTGGTCATAAAAAGAGACTAGATTAGTCAGGCATGATCTACCTGCTACGAACCTATGCTGGTTCCCCCTTAGCATAATTTGTCCTGCCGGGCTCTCACAAATGCGAGCCTTGATAATTTTTTCGAAGTCTTTGCCAAGGATGGAGGTGAGACTGACTGGCCTATAGTTGCCCAGGTCCTCCTTCCTCCCCTTCTTGAAAATGGAGACCACACTGGCCCTTTTCCAGTCCTCCAGGACCTGGCCTGTGCACCACGAGTGTTCAAATATTATCGCCAGTGGCTGTGCAATGACGTCAGCCAGTGCCTTCAGTACCCTCGGATGGAGCTCATTTGGGTCTGCTGACTTAAAGGCATCCAGTTCCTCCAAGTGACTCTGCACCATCTCAGGGTCTATGTATGGCATTCTGGTGCCTTGCTGCTGCCTCTCTACAACCCCAGTGAGAGACTTGTCGTGCGCCTCGCTTAGGAACACTGAGGCAAAGAACTCATTGAGGAGTTCAGCCTTGTTCCCCCTGCCCATCACCAATTGCTTCTGCCCATTTAATAGGGGTCCTATTCCTCCCTGGGCCTTCCTTTTACTCCCTATATATCTAAAAAACAATTTTTTGTTATCCTTTACTTGGGATGCCATCCTCAGCTCCAT
>JAGPOW010000261.1:156825632-156842362 GCA_030014935.1 Caiman crocodilus | reverse complement strand
GAACCAGCTTCCTAGGGAAGTTGTTCTTGCTGCTACCTTGGGCATCTTTAAGAGTAGATTAGATAGGTACTTGGCTGGGGTCCTGTGACCCTGGCACTCATTTCTGCCATTGGCGGGGGGTCAGACTAGATGGCCTGCTCTAGACCCCTTCTGACCCTAGATACTATGATACTATGATACTTTTCTATTACATGTTTATTTCTATGCAAAGACAGGATAAGCTATCAGCCTAGACACCACTTGTAAACAGAAATCCCTCGACCTACCTTTCTTCCCCAAATTCCTGCTCCATCACACTGCCTGCAACATTACAGGTTCAACCTGCTACATTCAGTTTAGAAAGCCAAAGGATGCTTATAAGCATGTAGGTGTCTCTATTCATCCCAGAGAGACCTACATGCCCCAGGCCTGACAACAGGTCCCACATGCACCAGCTGCACAGAGCTATACTGAAGCCACATTCGAAAGGTCAGGAGAAGGAGCAGCATAGCTAGGGGTCAGGGGCTTGCTCTCACTCCCCCAGAGGCGTACAAACAATATGGGTTTTTTCCAAGCCCTTAGACTCAAAAAAAAGACCTTCTCGCCTTCTTTCTCACAGGGCTTGTAGCCAACTCAAACCCTGGGAGCAGAGCCAGTCACACGTTGCTAAGCAATGCACAGGCAAACAATTGTTCACGCTAGCACCCACAGAGAGAAGTTCCTCTATATCAGAGCCCATGTGAGACTTTCCTCTTCAGGAGTTTCAGACCACCTTCCTTCACATCAAATTTAGAGCATGTCCACACTACAGCAGCAGTCTGCCCTGGCTGGGAAATTCCTATGCATACCCTAAGCACTTGCTCCCATTTGTGCTCTAATACCAGAAATGGACAGGTGAGGCCCCTCTAGTGTCATCCCCATGGAAAGCTCTCCAGCATTCTGGAAACTGAAGTCACAAAAGCAGCCACAGGGGGATGCCCCAGAGCATTCACACCAAGGCATTTCCAGGTGGGAGCATGCAAGCGGGAGCAGGGGACTAGGATATGCTTGAGGATGCCCAGGTTGGGATGTATTGCTTTGACAGCATGGACATGCCCTAGTGCATCTCCAGTTCATTCATGTGTTTCTTGAAGTGTGATACCCATAACTGGATGCAGTACTTGAGGCAAGACCTCACTCAAAACAAATAGAACAGAAAGATCATGTCCTTTGACCTGCAAATGAGACTTCTGTTAATACATCCCACTACACTAATGGAAACAAAGCATACTGTTAACTCATGTTCTGTTTGTGATCCACTACAACCCCAAGTCCTGTTCTGCAGCCAAGTTAATTGATCCCCAATGTATACAGGTTTCTTTGATTGTTCTGCCTCAAGTGCAATACTTTGCAGGTGCCCATATGGAATTTCATTGGATTAATTTCTGGACTTGTCTTCAATTTTTCAAGGCCATTTTGAATCCTAGTCCTACTGTCCACGGTATCTGCTACCCCACTCAGCTTGGTGTCATCTTTAAAATTATTAAGCATGCACTCAATCCGTCAATTCATTAATGAAAATATCGAACAGTACTGGAGCCAGGACAGCCTTCTGCAATCCCCATTTGATACTTCCTCCCAGCTAGACACAGAGTCATCAATGACTACTCTTTGAGCAAAATGATCCGACCAGTTATGTAGATCAGGGTGTTCAACTCCTGGCCCATGGGCCAAAACCAGCCCCTGACACCAGGTGATTCAGCCCACAGGGATCCATGCTAAAGCCAGGCTAAAGTCAAGATGTGTCATATCCACTGTTCTCTCCCATCCACAAAGCCTACCGTCTTGTCCAGAAAGAAAATCAGACTGATTAACTATGATTTGCTCTTGAGAAATATCTTTTGGCAGCTTGTTATCACTTCTTTATCCTCTAGGTACTTAAAATGCATTCCTTGATGACATGACCCAATATCTTTCTGGATATCAAAGTCAGACTGTCTGGTTTGTAATTCCCATGGTTTTCCTTGTTTTCAAAGATGTGCACATTTCAATTTTTCAGAGGCCTCACCCAGCCTCCACAGTTCTCAGTGGTAGGCACACTGGCTCAGAAATTACCTCAGCCAATTCCTTAAGTACTCAAGGATAAATTGCATCCAGACCTGCTGGCCTGAAAACCTCCAGCTTCTCTAAGTAACCTTTAACTAGGGGTGCACCAATAGAGATTTTTTGGGGCCAATACCAATGGCCGATTTTTAGTGAGCCATAGCGGCCATTACCAATCCGACTGCCAATATGCAGCCAGGCAGCATGGAGACCACCATCAGGCTGGTAAGACTCTTGTGGAAGAAGGGGTGGAGGAGGGAATGTGTGTGGGCGATGAAAATCAAGGCTCTGCAGGGAGGGAGGGAGTGGGGTTGGGGCTGCGGCTGGGGCTGGGGCAGGCATTGCACAACTAGTGCAGGGCATAGGATGGAGCCACACGTGACTTATCTGGGAGGTGCGGGGGGGCAGCTCCCACCATTGTGCACACCCTGGAAGGGCATGAAGGGCATGTGCCCCTGGATCTATGCACAGGGTGAGGATGTTCTGCCACTGCAGGCTGAGGACAGGGCTGTGCTGGGCTTTTCCCAGTGGGGGTCTGGACCAGGTTGCACTCAGGGCGAGCAGCAACAGAGGTATGGGGGAGCTGTAGCCACCCTAAAGTTCACCATAGCCCTGCCGTAACCCCCATCCCAGTGCCACCACCACCTGCCCTGAGCACAGCCTGGCTCAGCCCCTCCACTGGGAAGAGCTTGGTGCTGCCCCAGCCCTCAACCACAGTAGCAGCTTACCCTCACCCTGTGCACAGATCCTGGGGGCACCTCCTAGGGCATGTGCAGCAGCAAGAGCTGCCCCCCTCAACCTCTGCAGACGGGCAACTTGTGGCTCTGTCCCACACCCCACGCCATGTCCCACCCCGGCTGTGCAGAGCCTTCCCCTGGCTCAGCTCCAGCCCTACTCTCTCCCTCATTGCAGGGGCCTCCATTTGCACCCCGCCATGCCCCTCCCCTCCCCCCACCTCTTCCCTCACAACAGACTTACTAGCCCAATGCTGGTCTCTATAATGCCGGCTGCGCTCCTGGTCACCTGCATGCTGTGCTTCAGCTGCACACGTGCATAGGATATCTATTGGCCACATTAGCCAAAAAAACCCAATTGCTGATACTGTCAATTTTTCTTAAATCAGTGCCAACCCAACATGGGACCAATACATTGTTGCATCTCTACCTTTAACCTGTTATTTCCCTGCTGTAGGCTAACTATCTCCTTCTCTATCCCTCTTGCCAACTATACCTGTTATCTGATAGCTGGCCCTTTTTTTTGTGAAGTCTGAAGTAAAAACAGAATTAAACACTTCAGCCTTCTCTGCATCATCCATTATTAGCTACCTGCCTCATTCAGTAGGTTTTACACTCTCCTTTGTTTTTCTCCTACTTCTAACATATGTGTACTGTATAGTGATATTGTGTTGTTCTTTATGTCTCTTACTAGCTGTATTTTAATTTGTGCCATCACCTAACTGATTTCTTCCCAACCTGCACACACTGTACTCTAATATTCATTCTCCATAATAGGAACATGTTTCCACTTTTTGTGAGATTCCTTTACAAGTTTTAGGTCACTGAAGACTGCACTGTTTTGCTATTCTATAGTAGTGACCTTCATAAAGTTAAATTCAAATCTTACAAGAGGAAATAAGTAAAACAAAACCACCAAAGCAATATTTAAGTTTAAGATGGGGAACAACATAAAAATGACGAATCTAGTTAGGAGGAGATTAAAAGGAGAGCCAAGAGAGAAAAAATCCTGCAAACAACATGGAAACTGGTGTAAAATGCCACAGTAGAAGCCTAGAATACATGTATCTCACAAACCAAAAAAGATGTTAAGTGGTCTAAAAAAGAGTGGTTTAACAGTAGAGAAAAGGGCATTCTTAAAGGCAGTTCAGAAAATGGAAGTTGGACCTAAATGAAGAAAACAGAAAGGCACACAAGCTCTGACAAGTTAAATGTAAAGCCAGAATCAGGCAGGCTAAAGAAGAATTTGAGAAACATCTTGCTACAGACACAAGAACTCCTAATAATATTTTTTAGGAGTTGGAATTGGAAGCAGGGGACCTGCCAGAGTGTTGGTGGTGCCATTAAATGGCCAGTGTGTAAAAGAAACACTCAGGGAAGACAAAAGCATCACGCAGAAGCTTGATGGATTTTCTGAATTTGTTTTCACTACTAGATCCATTCTTTTTAGGAGGTTAATGTGAAGAATAAGCTCAAATTAAGGTGACAGTAAATACTGATGTTTCAGAGTAAATTGATCAAGTGAACAGGAACAAGAAACCAAGACCAAAAAGTATCAACCCTGAAGTTTTGAAGGAACTGAGATATGTACTTGCAGAACTGCTAGTAATAGTTTACAGCTTAAAATCATCTGTGGGGCCAGAGAACTGCAAGGTTGCCACCCAATCACACTGAGCCCCAGCTCAGAGGTTGCAGTGGTGATTCAGGGAGCTACTCACTGGTTATTATACCTTTTGTTCCCAATGGTCTGGTAGGGATCAAAAGGAGGTGCTCTCATAGACTGGAAACTTATCACAAGACTAGAAACAAAAGGTAGGGCTAGATGCTCATTTTTTTTTATTTGGAGGAAAGTAAAAGATTCTTTAACTGTGTGTGCTGGGATCTATACTGTTCAACATATTAGATCTGGAAAAAGGAGTAAATAATGAGTGGCAAATTTCCAGAAAGTACAAAACTATCCTGAGTAGTGAAATCCAAAGGTGATAGTGAATGAACAGTTACAAAAAGATCTTGCAGAATTGAGTAAGTGGGCAAGAAGTGGAAGATTAAATTCAAAACTGATAAATCCAATTTAATTTACCTGGGGAAAAATCAACACTAACTCCAACTATTTATACACAGTGATGCATCCACATCCTGAATTCTCTGGAGAGTTTTCAAAAAGGACAAAATATACCTGTCCAAAAGTATATACTAGTATTCGATAAGGTACAAAGAAAGGCAGCAGGGATATGGATATGGAACAGCTTTTATACAAAGAGAGACTGAAAAGCCTGGGACTGTTCACTTTGAAAAAGAATTGACAGAAGGATGATATAAGAGAGGATAATAAAATCATGTCTGGTGTGGAATAAATGTTGGGGAACTAGTATTCATTATGTCTCATAATAAAAGATCTAGGGATTTCCCAATGAAATCATCAAGCAGCAAGTTTAAAGCAAACAAAAGGAAGGGCATTCTACTCAACACATAATTTATATGTGAAACTCACTGCCACAAGAAGTTGTAGAAAAATAAAAGAATAACCAGATTCAAAAGAGGATCCAAATGTATGGGGGTAGTTTTATCAGGGGCTATTATACATCAGAGTCAGGGATGTAACCCTGGGCTCTGGACATGATATGGCCTGAAAGACAGAAAAATTAAAGACAATGGTTGCTAAGGCTGTGGGACTGGATGACAGGGAAATTGATGTCCTCATCAACTGTAAGTGAGCATGTGAGGGTTGAGAAGTTTGGGTGGGAAAAATCAGAAATGTTGTTTTAGTCATGCTGAATTTACATTCATAGCAAGATATACTGGGAGAGCTGTTGAAGAATATAAAAGGACACGCTGACTCTGTTAAGAAGTGTGTTGGGCCTAAGCTGAGTTCAACCCAGGTTTCAGGAATTCCAAGAGCTGTCATTCCCCTATGCGAGGCCTATTAAAATACAGGAAATAAGATAGAAACAGCCCTTTCCCCAGTAAAAGGTCAACAAGGAAGACTGCCAGCATCTTGTGAGCCTCCACAGAGAGAAACCAGAAAGGAAATGAAATTGTGGTGGTTGTTATTAATAAGAGCAAAGTAAGAGATATGTTATGAGACAGAAGCTGCTGGTGAGTCTATCCAGTGCGAGAAAACATAGTATTTGAGCCTCAAACTTCAAAAAGCAGCTTGGAAAGATCTATGAAACATCTGGAGAGGGGCCAGAGAGTGAGCCTAAAATGCATACTGCAGCACTAGGTTAAGGAAATGACTCAAAGCGTGTTGAAGCAGATCCTGCAGAAAACTTAGGGCAAGCAGCTGCTTCCTTTCAGAGATCCACAGCTGAAGCTGCCAGAAACATGAAAATAAGAATTCTACTTTCAGCTAAAACCCTCTGCATTTGTGTGGAAATTGTCAGTAATCACAACAGAGAAACTCAGTGTGACTGGATGCTGCTTAGTTCGAAGCCAAACAAGGGGAGTACATTGCATGTGCTTGAATGAAGAAGCTGTAACTCAAGGAAGACAAAGGCCAGTTTTGCTCTAACACTTCTTTGGTCCAGGAGGAGCAATTTTTATCAGCTTGGTCAGAGGGCTAAACTTACCAGCTCAGAAAGGGAGGCTTACCTGAAGGTCAAGAAATAGGAACAATGTGACAGGGTGAAGCCAAACAGTAATAGAAAACAGGCTACATTTTAGGACTTGATAGGCGTAAATCCGTAAGTGGCTGTTTTGAAAAATGTCATAAGCAGAAATGGTTGTTTTATTATTAACTTCTTACCTAGAGATCTCTTGGAAAGTCAGCCTATTTTCCAGTCATATGAACCTGCATTTCTGAAAGATAGGGTATAAAGTGACTTAAATGTCATGTTTTGCATATCTTGCCCATTGACTGGTTTGTAGTATTTTATATAAGTTTCATAGATTCATAGATGGTAGGGTCAGAAGGGACCTCAACAGACCATCGAATCTGACTCCCTGACTAGGCAGGAAAGAGTGCTGGGGTCAGATGACCTCTCAGATCACCTCTCTCAAGATCACCTCTCAGCCTTCTCTTGCAGAGGCTGAAGAGGTCCAGGTACCTCAGTCTCTCCTCATAGGGCTTGTCCTGTAAACCCCTAATCATACAAGTGGCCCTCCTCTGGAAGTTCTCCAGTCTATCAACATCCTTCTTGAAGCACAGCACCCAAAACTGACCACAAAACTCCAACTGCAATCTGACCAATGCCGCATAAAGGGGAAGTATCACCTCCTTGAATCTATTTGTCATGCATCTACTGAGGCATGATAAAGTGCAGTTAGCTTTGCTGATGATTTCATCACACTCATGACTCATGTTCATCTTAGAGTCCACTATGACTCCAAGATCCCTTTCTATTTCTGTGCTGCTGAGAGGATCACTAGGTGGGCTGAATATTTTTGTGTCCTAGGTGCAGCACTTAGCACTTGTCCTTGTTGCATCCTATTGTATACTGCCCACTTTTCTAACCTGTCCAGGTCTGCCTACAATCATTCCCTACCCTCCAGAGTGCACACTCCAGAATTTAGTATCATCTGCAAACTTGGTCAGATGGTATACTTCACACCCACATCCAAGTCACTGATGAAAATATTGAAGAGTACAGGTCCAAGGACCAAACCCTGAAGGACCGCACTACCCACATCCTTCCAGGTCAATACCGACTTGTCTACTACCACTCTCTGGGTGCTACCGCTAAGCCAATTTGCCACCCACCAGACTGTGTAAACATCTTTGTCACGGCCTCTTAATTTATTTAAGAGAATTAGATGAGATACCATATCAAAGGCCTTGCTAAGGTCCAAGAAACTGACATCTACCCCTACTCCTGCATCTAAACATTTTGTGACTGTAGCCTTCCATGCCTTTCACCTGTGCACTGAGCCCATGGGGTCTTTTCCGGCTTTGCCTTTGCTTTCGGGAAGAAACAGACTTGTTAATGGGTTTGACCTTGGTTGGTTTCCCAGGGGGTCTTTCCTGCCATGTTTTTGCTGGAAAATTATTTCAGCTGGGGGGAAGATGGTCTTTCCCATCCCTCCTGATGCCTTCCTTCAATCATCCTTGTTGTCCTTCCTGCTTGGGGCTCCACCTCCCCTACACCCTGCCTAATGCCAGCCAAAGATGTCATTTCCTGGACCACCAGAGATAGTATCATGTACACTTTGGTGTCTTGGCCCTTTAAACTTATGACAGTGGGATTGGGACATTGTTTACCCAAGTGCTCCCTACCACACCTTGTTTTATTTATGCGTCTTCCAGATCTCAGGCAGTCTTGTTCCCCAGTGTCCCACTCCTTATTCAAGCTTTATACTTGTCATGGGTCAGCTGTTTGTCAGTCTTCACCCCATTTGGTCCTGCCGGGATCCAGTCTGTGCTACAGATATCCGATACCCACGGAGTCTTTTCTGGTAAGTTATTGAACCTTATCTGGGTCTGACTATTTGAGAAAGCCCTTTCCTGGGGCAGCCACCTCATCCCTGTGCTGGGACTGTGTTCCAGATCTGGCCCCTCTGGGCCAGTCAGGAACATCATGTCTGGTTCCCCCTACTGGTTTCCCACCAGGCTTCAGGGGGCTGGGCAGCAAATTGGCCCTGGTATGCTGCTATAAAGCATGCCCACATCGATGTGGGAGCTGGTCCTGGCTCCTCCTGACTTGGCAGCTTTTTTCTCTTTTTTCTCTTTGCTTCAGTGTCCCCATCCACCATAGTTTCACTTTCAATGTGCTCCGGTTCTGGCACGGCATCCCACCAGCTCCACTCCTCACCTGGCTGAGGTAAGTCTTATCCACAGTGACCCATCATAAAATAAAACCAAATTGGTCAGGCATGATCTACCTGCTACAAATCCATGCTGGTTTCCCTGCTGCATTATTTTTCCTGCTGGACTCCCACAAATATGACTGGATTGCAAATTGGCTGAAGAGTCTTACTCAGAAAGTGGTAGTGGATGGTGGATGAGTCATATTTGACGTGGGGGGAAGTGGACAGTGGACTCCCCCAGGGCTCGGTCCTTGGGCCTGCACTGTTCAATTTCTTTATCAGAGATTTGGATGACAGGGTGAAAAGCAACCTGTTCAAATTTGCTGATGATACCAAAATTTGAGGTGAGATGGGCATGTTAGTAGGGAGAGAAAGACTACAGAAAGACCTGGATAGGTTGCAAGGGTGGGCTACACAGGATGTGTTTCAATACTGACAAGTGCAGGGTGCTGCACTTGGGCAGTAGTAACCAGCAGCACACTTATAAGATGGGACACTCCCTTCCTAAGAGCACAGAGGCAGAAAGAGATCTTGGAGTCATCATTAACTCCAAGATGAACATGGGCCAACAATGTAAGGTCACGGTCGGCAGGGCTAACCGGACCTTATCATGCATCCGTAGGTGCATCTCAAGTAGGTCCAAGGAGGTCATCCTCCCCCTCTACGTGACACTGGTCAAGCCACAGCTGGAGTACTGTGTCCAGTTCTGAGCACCCAACTTCAAGAGAGATGTGGACAACATTGAGAGGGTCCAGAGGAGGGCCACTCGCATGATCTGGGGGCAGCAGGGCAGACCCTACAATGAGAGGCTAGCTACGGGACCTGAACCTGTTCAGCCTTCACAAGAGAAGGCTGAGGGGGACCTGGTGACTGTCTATAAACTCACTAGGAGGGACCAGAAGGGTTTGGGGGAGACCTTGTTTCCCCTAGCGCCCCTGGAATAACAAGGAATAACAGCCACAAGTTGTTGGAGTGTAGGTTTATATTAGACATCCGTAAGAACTACTTCAAAGTTAGGGCAGCTAGGATCCTGAACCAACTTCCAAGGGAAGTGGTCCTGGCTCCTACCCTGGGGGTCTTTAAGAAACAGCTCGATGCCTACCTGGCTGGGGTCATTTGAGCCCAGTTTTCTTCCTGCCCAGGCAGGGGGTTGGACTTGAAAATCTACAAGGTCCCTTCTGACCCTACTTCTATGATTCTATTACCCTTCATAATCTTTTCAAAGACCTTTCCAAGGATGGAGGTGAGACTGACTGCCCTATAATTACTCTGATCCTCCATCCTCCCCTTCTTGAAAATAGGGACCACATTGGCCCTTTTCCAATCCTCGAGGACCTGACCTGAGCACCTTGAGTGCTCAGCTGTGCCAGTGGTTCTGCTATGAAGCTGGCCAATTCCTTCAGTACACTTGGATGCTGCTTATCCGGGCCTGCTGACTTGGACACATCCAATCCATCCAAGTGACTCTGCACCAAGTCAGCATTGACAGTTGGTGGGCTGGTGTCCCTCTGATGCCCAACTAAGAACCCATTAGAAGACTTATCTTGAGCCCTGCTAAGGAACCCCAGGGCAAAAAAACTCATTGAATAGCTCAGCCTTGTCGCCTCCTGCCTGTCACTAATTGCTCCTTCTTGTTCAGTAAGGGTCCTGTGGTGCCCTGCGCCTTCCTTTTATCCCCTATGTACCTAAAAAAAGACTTTTTGTTGTTTGTAATTTGTGTTGCCAGCCTCAGATCTGTAGGTGCTTTGGCCTTTCTAACTGCCTCCCTGCACATGGGGCCAAGTAGGTATAGTCCTCCTTGGTAACTTCCCCCTGCTTCCACTGCCTATATGCCTTCTTTTTCACCCTTATATTCCCCTGGATTTCCCTGTTTAGTCAAGGAAGTTTTGTGGCTCCTTTCCCCTTTTCCATCATTCTGGGATAGTCTCCCTCTGTGTCCGAAGGATCACTTCCTTTAGGAATGACCACCCTTCCTGGACTCCCATCTCACCAGTACTGTTCTCCTGCAGTGCATCATTGCCTAGACTCTTAAGCACACTGAAGTTAACATTTCTAAAGTCAAGAACTTTCACCCTATTAGTTATCTTACCTACCCTACACCATATGGTACATTTGATTGATTGGTGGTTGCTGACCCCATGGATTTTTTTTAATGTTATTGTTTAATAAATATTTAGATGGTAAAAGAATATTATTATATAATAGTGTTATGACAGTATTATCTAGGAAAAGGATAATAAATAATTGAATAGGCTAAAAAGTGTATCATGGTAGAAGTTGTGGCACCTAGTTTGTGTAACTTAAGAGTATATTACTAGCTGTAGCTGTGACTTTTTTCTTATTAAGAGTGCACATTTGCATAACTGCTTTAATTAGTACTTAAGTATACATGAAGTGCTTTTAATATATATATCCTAACTCAAAACCTTAGTAAACAAATAACAACTTTAAAATGAGTACAGCTCTCAGGAAAGTAGACTAGAATAAGAACACATACAGATTAACAGCTCTTGAATTCAAAGGCTAGTTTGTTAAAATTTTGTAATATTTGCACAAAGGAACCATGAAACCTACAAAAAGCTTAAGATGTCCTTATCTAAATTATATGCTTTTTTTTCTGGAAGTTGGAAAATATTGACATAGCATTTAATATTTCGGTCTGCGGGAGCAAATGGACCAGTAATGTTATAAAGATACAGTTTTTGCTACCATATACCTGTGCACAACTTCATAAATGGTGTTGGTGCTGATACAGAATGCATCTGCACGATTTAGAGAATATGATTGCTGTTCACATATTCCCATCCAGAAGATACAAAGAATTCTATCAGCCTGAGTATGGGGTTTTCTACAGGAGCTAATCCTTGAATCCAGGAACAATTTTTTAGTTTATAACAATTCTGGCTGTCCCACAGAAAATTTTCCTATCCTCCATGAATCAGCAGCCTATTTTAGAGTAGGCATCCCCTCTAGACTGCTTTCTGATGACCTTTGGTCATTTGAGTTAGTCACTGCTGAGTTTGTGTGACTTTTGGCCCTCATGGGCCCAGTTCATCATCTGACAGATCAGAAGGAAAAAGCTATGATATTTTTATTTTTGTGCATTGGGTTTTTCCTCTTGAAGCTAGACATGTACAGAGTCTTCAGGCTGGAAACTCAAAGGCCTAAAGGAGTATAAAACTCTGTGAAGATGAAAGAGGAAAAGCCATAAATAAAATCATCTATAGGTATAACGATTTACTGAAAAGTATTTATTGTTTTAAATTATTTATAAAATTGCTTTCTCTATAGCTGAACTTTCCAAATTCAGTGTAAAATTTCCCAAGGGTCTTCATTCCTTTTACAGAGGCTCAGTCTGTATGATAGCTCTGTGGCAATAGCAGATAGAGGCATAGCAAATGTGTTTTCAACCTAATCTTTTTGAGTGTGCCTGAGTATTTTGAGTAAATGTAGAATCTGTGATGTGATGACAGCACCCTTTAAATTAAAGTGTCTCATCAGGAATACAAGGTTCCGGACTCTAGAAACCTAAGTCTGAAGAATCTACCTTGCATTTTGGAGCACAGTTGTACAACAGTGATTACAATTGGCAAATTTATCACCATGAAAACAGAAAATATCTGACGCTTTTTATAAGCTGCATAATTTTTGAGTAAGTATGATGCTGGTGTATGATTCAAGAAGTATTTTTTCAGAGACTGATCAGAAAAAAAAATGACTTTGTGGAAGAGGCAAAATACAAAGGTAAAAAAAAAAAGGAATCATAGAAAAGTAGGGCTGAAAGGGGCATCCAGAGGTCATCTAGCCTAGTGTTTCTCAACCCATGGGTCACAACCCAAAAGTGGGTCACAAGAATATATGAAAGAGTCATGAATAAACTTTAAAAATGGATCCTACTTTAAAAGAGAAAGGTGTGAGAAACAGTGGCTTTTCCCTTGCAGGCTGGCAGAGTTCCAGCCTGCAAGGGGCTGCTTGGGGCCCACCCATGCACCACACACACACCCCTACTCCACACAGTGGCAGCCTGGTGGTGGGGGACAGCGGGTCAGGAGTGAGGGGCACTGGGTTGGGACTGGCCATTGACGTTTACAAATGGGTTCTGGTACAAAAAAGGTTGAGAACCACTGATATAATCCAATGCCCTGCCTGAGGTGGGATCATCCGTATCCAAAAGGGGCATTTGAAATTCATTTTATCCCATTTTTCTTTCCAAGGGGAAAGATTTTTTTTAATTTACTGGTATGTGTTTTGATGTTTTAGCCTGTTGAATAAGTGTGTTCTAGTGAAGCAAGGTGACAAAGAGTTCCTTGACCTTGCAATGGAAATTGATGGGCGTTGAGGCAGCTGTTAGATCTTGTGGGAGTTCATTGCAGTCTTTGACTGATTCCTGAAGACATCAAGAAAGATTGTAATGGCTCACGATTCTCTTCTATTCATCTTCACCGGCTGTAACAGTATGAGACACTACTGCATAGTAGACTAACCTACTGCACAGTAAAGCATCAACATCTACACATGCAGGTGTTTACTGCACAGTAAATTAGTCTACTGCACAGTAAATTTATTACCTGCATATGCACACCCACATAGTACAATATTGCCATACAATGTGCTGAATTCATGCCATGAAGATGGATTGTTGGCTGTTGAGCTGAGGAGCACTGGAGCTGTGCAACCTAAGAAGCATTCTTATACTAAGTGATCTTTTCTGGGAAATCAGAGGATAAGTCCCTGTTTTGGGTTGCTGCTCTTGACTACAAGCAGTCTAGAGAGATAACATATCTGACCACCCTGAATTGTTCTTTAGGATAAGATTCAACAACTTCTTTGGTGGCTGAGAAGAAAGTTCTTTTAGCCTATGATACAACCTCAAAATAGTCTTGGAGAAATAGGTTATTTTTCAGCTTATTTCAAGTTCCCATCCTTTTTCATCTGGTACATGTTACCAGAAAACAAAGGAGATTCACCATATGTCGCAGTTAAGATGAAAAGAGAGTTCGTTGGCCAGTTGCAATGGTCATGGGTGGAATGTGATGGTAGTGGCTGATACTGTCTGGCATTTTGAAAGGTGTTTAAAAAGATTAGCCACTCAGTTCCCACTGAAATATTTCCCTTTTCTTTCCCATATATTGTCTGGTCCTGAGCATGTCCCTAGTTTCAAATGGCTAATTAGGGGGATTCTGATTG
Organism: Caiman crocodilus; assembly: GCA_030014935.1. Classification (NCBI taxonomy): domain Eukaryota; kingdom Metazoa; phylum Chordata; order Crocodylia; family Alligatoridae; genus Caiman; species Caiman crocodilus. Next base: position 156,828,638 of record JAGPOW010000261.1, on the reverse strand, counting down.
ACACAGTAGAGTTAGCAAGAAAGACCCCATTTTCCCATATAGTACTGAACCAGATGATTCTTCTACTTTTCACCCAACTATATAACCGACCACAAGGGCCAGGAATGCAAGGAGGCTTGCCAAGGCTTGGGCAATTCTGCTTCCCTTTGTAGTGCTGAAGAGGCCACTGTCATCATCTAGCCTGATCTCCTTCATATACATGCTATCAGGCGTCCATGAGATAATTCTAGCTTCATTTGCAGTAGCTGAGGTGCAGTTAGATCACTCTATATTGATATAAAAATGGGATCTGCTTCCTCAAGAGCTGAGTCAGATTTTTAAGCAGCAGGGAAGGCTATATTATTTGACATATCAGAGACAATATCTGCTGCTGCATTTCTCCTGAGATAAAGCCTCTGTCAAAATGCATTTGTTTTTCACACTGCTTGTTTTCTTTTTAATAGTTTCATAACCCTGTGTAGTGGAAAAGCAATTCTTTGTATCTTCACCTTAATTTCGTCTTTCATACAAGAGGCTTAGACAGATCTCTATCCCAGCCTCTATCTGAGGAGGTCTGATTGATAGTGGGCATGTTTACACATGCAATTAATGTGACTGAATTTGCTCTGGCACAGTTTGCATCTGAGTAAACTAATCCGGGCACAGCATCTGAACATGTACCTAGTGACAGGAGCAAACTGAGCCTGGGTGAAGCAGTTTGGGTTCAGCAGCAGGCAGGAGCCTGGACCCCTGCTGGCTCAGCTGACTGGTGCAATCTGTGCCCATATCACATAACATCGACATGTTCGATGGGACTATCCTACACGGGAGTCCCATGTAGCTGATGGGACTATCCTACACAGGAGTAAATTATTCTACTGAGCCTTAATTGTGGCACATGTGTAGATGGCGACACTTTATTGTGAGGCAAATTAATCTGCTCCACAGTACTGTAGATAGGCCCAATGTTAGTGCAGTGGCAAATTCATCACTTGGAAACCACAGGATTCTGGTTTGCATTTCCCTTAAGGTTCCATTTACTCCTGGAGGATCTTTGTGAGGGTGTTCTACTTCTGTAAAGGTGTCTAGACTTCAAGGGTGGTACATCTTTGAAGATAGTGCAACTGGCAAAATTAATGGAAGACCAGGGAATTTGTTCTGTTCTTCTAAGAGTTATTGGGAAAAAAGACCTCTCTTTCCAGTCCTAGGGTCAAATTATTAAAGGAGCAAACACTGGGAGTGGAGGAGCTTGTTACCACAGAGACTACAGGAGATAAAATGTAGTTTTGTTTTCAGGGAAGGGAGTTGAAACTCTTAACCTCCTGCTTCCTTGTGGCTGGCTACTTGGAACAAGGATTGGGAGGATCAGGAACTGCTGAAAAGTAATAATCTATTGTATAAAACAGGGGTGGCCAACCTGTGGCATGGATGCCACAAATGGCAGGGGCAGCCTGTGTGTGTGTGGCTCATGACTGATTGGGGAGAGGACAAGAGCACAGTGGCAGAAAGAGAGCAGGGAACAGAAAGAGCAGTAAATCAGGCAGGGGAAGGCAATCAAAGTGGCACTTGGAGTGGGTGCAGGCCTAATTCGTTGCACATCTGCCCAAAAGGTTGGGCCCCTACTGGTGTAAAGGCCCATGAGAAGTGGCCTTTTTTTTTTTTGTAAGAGAGACGTTATGGTTGGATGGCCCAGACCTGGGGTATTTATCTCATGCTCTTCTGATTGGTGTGGACCTCACCTGTTGTGCCAGCAGGGAATTTTACCTTTGTTCCCAAGAATTCGTTTTGTGTGTGTGTGTGGTATAGACTGGTTAGGCTAAACAATAAGGATGTATCTTGGTTCTTTCCCTTCTCTGTCTCAGTCCACCATTTCCGCAAGCATAAATGCAGCCACATGAACTTTTCCCCAAAAAAATTAGATTTCATTTTTTGAAAGTTTTAAATTTGACACAAAAAGCCTTGAAACTGATGCAATTTACTGAAAGACATTTAACTCTGTGAAATATTCTGATACAAATACCTCTATATATGTAAGGGTCAAAAAAAAGTTTGGTCCATTTTCTAGTAGGATGGGGTCGAGTTTGACAGCATTGAAGTTCAGTCTTCATATATCTTTCTGTCCAACATATGGCTCTAATAATGGGTGGAAAATGATTTTCACTCTTGTGCATTATTGGACATATAACTACAACCCAAAAATTGTCAATGTTTTGGGAGGTGGATGGGGACTGACTGTCAGAACGAACATCCTAAATGAGATGAACAGGCGTAATCAAGAATAGGAAAAATCTTCATGTTTGTGACCTCAGAGGACAATCCCTGCATAGGTTTACACTTCCAACTAGAGAATTATAAATATTAGGTGAGAATCTATGCTATTCTTTTAAGAGAAGAAGCATAAAATCTGCAGCCTGCCTTTGTACCATCTGATTAAGAACATCTTGAGGGATCTGTTTAAGCTGTCTCAGTCTTCTCGGGCTTCTGTACTGCCCAGAATCACTGCAATCATTTGTGTTGCAATCCTGGCCCTAACACAGCTTCCTGCCTTCAGTCCCTTTCTTGGGATATTCTCTACAGGGGTCCTTGGAGTACCTGTACAGTAAACACAGACCCAGGTTTTTAGACCCCTCTATGATCACTCCCTCTATGATCACTCCCTTTTTCTAAAGGGCTAGTGAAGGGTCATAAATCTCAATTATTATTTCTTATAAAATATAAGATTCTGAAGCCCATTCTGTTGAAAAGGGAAGATTTTTCAAATCAAACCCCACAGCCACACACAATGTTCTCCACTTAAATGCTTTACTGCATAAACTGAAGAGTTAAATACACGTCAATGCAATTTAAAACTACAGTACTTCATTAATGGGTTCATCAGAAAACGAAAGAGAAAAGAAAGTTGACAAGGAACAAATACCAAGAAACAAACATAACAAACTTATCATAGCAATTACAAATGATAAACAAAAAGCATGTTAAAACTTTTTCGATTTTTAATTAGAAATAATACAATTTTTGTTTATTTAT
>JAGPOW010000261.1:156812777-156825233 GCA_030014935.1 Caiman crocodilus | reverse complement strand
TGTCTTTTTTCTGGAATGTTTAAATTGCCTGCTGAATGTTCCATATGTTGTTATTGCATTTTCAGGGAAATAGAAGCTACAGTATTAATATTTTTTCACAGTTATCACTGCAAGGTAGCTTTAATACTAAAGAATCCATTAGCACTATACACAGCTGTGTTTTTATTAAGGAATACCAATCATGGAAAAGAAGAATGGATTGTATTCTGTCTCTAGCATGAATAAAATTGCCAATAAATTCTCATGATAGAATTTGTATTACTGTTGATAATGCAAAATGAAGGAACATATTTGTATTTTCTGTTCCCAAACTGAGATTATCCTGAACACTTCTTCAATTTGCTATAGGAATCCTTGGGAGAAAATAAATTTAAAACCACATGATATCAACCGTAGAGAATTCTTATTTCAGAAGTGAACCACACCTGAAGGGTGCTTGGGTAGGTAGCAATTGATTCTGCTGCATATACAAAAAGTCAAGCACTATTATCATCTTAAATCAAAATCTTAAATCAAAGCAAGGGCCAACACTCAATGTTTCTGTTATGAAAGAAGTTTCTTTTTGAAGTACAGAAATATGGTCAGACATATATGCTTTTTACAAAAGTGTATTTAATTTATTTTTAAGAAAAACACTTCAGTCCAAATGTTAAATATTGAACATTCCTTTTCCTACTCCTAGATGATTCAGACATACTTGTATGCATCTGATAAAGGCAAATTGTTATTTTATGGCTCATTTACACACACACACATACGCACACACGTTAATGGTGGAAATGACCTGTTAGATCTTCCAACCCCTCTCTGTGGCAATGTGAAATGCAACACATACAATGAGTATTATGTTGCTTTTGCCAGTCAAATTTTAAAAGTTCCAGGTTTCACAGATTTCCCTGGGAATTATTCCAGGGCCTCTTATCAGCCTAAAGTTTCCCTTTGTTTAACTTCCAGCCCAAATTATATTTATATAATTTATGTAAATATGCTTCCTCTTGACAAGCTAAGCAAATTCTGTATATCCTTCAGTAATGTGTGCTGTGTTCTCAAGGGTATTTTTTATTTATTAATGAAGCAAGCTATATTATAGAAGTAATTGTGGCAAATCCATGGTGATGTTTACCTTGAGATTTTCACTTATAGAAGGACTAAAGTAACTTTACTTAAACTGTACTGTTGCATTCAGTCTCTAAAATTACTTACAAAACTCCTTGCTATGGATAATTTAATACTGTTCCTCACCAGGGCAATACCTGTTTACAGAACTGTTTAGAATATGGAAAAATTAGACACCAATGCCTAACTTCACTATAGCAGGATATTTATTGTTAAAATATTGCCTTCCTTGTGATACACCCACGCAAATCATGGACATAAAATCATACATCAGGTGCCATACTTATGTAAACCCAAACTTCCCAGACCAGTGTGTAGAAAAAAAGTGACTAGGATGTTTTTTTGGAGGGAACTGAGATAATGCCTCCTTTGATTGGTGTGGGGAACCAAAACGCCCCTATTTATGGCAGTCCAAGCTGAGTTACTTGTGACCAGAAGTATTCCTATGCTTAAGACCTGACCTAGCATTCTTCTTATGCAAAAACTTATGTGGAGGGCCCTGATGCCTTGGTTCCTTCACTGGGGAAATCATTTCCTCCCCAGAAGTGAGGTCTACAATTCATCTTGAAGAGGATAGTGCAAAGGGTCTGCAATGGGAGGGAGGACCCCTTCCCTCCAATAGAAGAAAGCCAGGAAATGCACAGTGAAAGTAATGCCACACCACCATCGGACAGGGAGCAACTGGAGATGCTTGGGAGAGCTCTTGCAACGGTCACAAAAGACACACATTCTTATGTAAGATCTAAAAGGAAAAATATTAATTAAAAACACCTTGATTTAGAAAATAACAGAAAAAACTGCAATGGAGTACTATTCCAGTCCAACATGAGAGTTACACGAAAACATAATCTAACAGACCTCACTTAACTCACTTGTTACAATCAAAGCAACCAGCAATCTCATACAAAATAGACTAACACTATGAAAATAGTAATAACAACCTAACACAATACTTGCAAATTTAATACTTTAGGGCAAATATAAGACATCTTTTCCTATCAATTTTAAAGGAAATCTGTTTGTAAATAGAAAAAATGCAATACAGGAACTTTATTCATTTTATATAAATTTTGGTATGTTCTCACTTGATTCACATGCAGTCCTCAGCCTGACAATGCAACTGGTTCCTGAAAACTATGTCTTAAGTCAAAATGTCATAAGCTGGAACAAATTTTCCCATAGGAACAGTGTTATAAATGGGGAATCAGTTCCTTTACGATGCTCAATACAGCTGTGTCCAGCTGGTAAGTTCATTGCGACGGAAGGGGGGTGGAGAGGGAAAGGGTGTGGAGGGGGCAGATCAACGACCCCTGCAGTGAGGGAGGGGACCAGAGGAACTGCCCCTGGGTCTGGGCAGGGCAAGTTGGGCCAGGGCTGCACTGGGCTGTGCTCTGGCCTGGCAGCAGCGGTGCTGAGAGTGCGGGCTATGTCCTCCCACGAATCACCTAGCTGGGGTGGGGTGAGTACGGAAAGGAGCCGCTGAACTGCCTCCAGACAAGTGGCATACAGAGGCAGAAGCTTTCCTGCCTTGCAGACACTCTGCAAACAAGCCATGGTTTTGTCCCATTCCTGTCCTGCCTCGGCTGGTTGAGCAGTGGGAGGGCATGGGGGGCATGTGCCTCTGGATCAGGGCAGGACAGGTGGCAGAGTGGGGGCTGTGAGAGGACTGCAGCCACTTGAAAATTCACCGTAGCCCCTGCTGCTTGCCCAGTGCAGCCCCAGCCCCACCCACCCCAACCTGCGCAGACCTGGGGGCACATGCTCCCCCCGCCATGCCCTCTCAGACAAGCGGTGGAAGCAGTGGTGGCGGCAACCACTGGACGAGTCACCAGACAAGCAGCATGCAGCAGCAGAAGCTGCTGCCCCTTTCCTCTGTATGCCCCCCCCTCGCCCCCCAAACAAGCTGCAGCTCAGTCCCACACTTACTCAGCCCCAGCTGGGCAATGCTTGCCCCAGCCTCTCCCACACTGCAGGAGCCTTGATCTGCTCCCCCATGCCATTTCCCTTCCTCTCCCCTTCCATCATAACAAACTTATCAGCTGGACACAGCTGTATCAATCATTGTAAAGTCAAAACCCATGTTGGAACATAGGAACAGGCTGTCAATTTATAAACACTGTAAGTGACATTCATTGTAACTTGAAAAGTCGTAAGTTGAGGACTGTTTGTAATGATTCTAGAAGATATTGCAAATGCCATAGGAATAAAGTAATACTAGATCACAGGGAAAACAGCTGCTGGTGTTGGAGTATTTATAAACAATATATTCAGAAAGTCCAGAAAGAACCATTAGATCAGTGAATATGATCTCCTGCATATCACATGGCATTACACTAGATCCAGTTACCCTTATATTGAATCCAATAATGTGCATGAGATTAAAGTTTATCTTACAGAAAGACATCCAATCTTGACATGAAGAACTAAATGGAATATCCAGAACTTCCTTTCATTATTAATTCCAATGGTCAGTCACCCTATTAAATATCTGAGCTTTATTTCCAATGGCTTCAGCCTCCAGTTATTAATTCATTTTTTGCCTTTCTCTGCTACATTAAAAAGCCCTATGGAACCGGATCTTTTCTCTGTGTGTCAATACTTATAAACTCTCATCAACTCACCTCATGCTCCTCTTTCTGTTAACCTAAGAACAAGCTATTTAAACTTCTCATTGTAAGGCATTTTCTCCATCCTTTCAATAGTTTCTCTGGATCCTTTCTGCAATCTACTTTTTAACAATCTTTTTAAAAGGTGGTTGCAAAAGGTGGAATTCTATTTACCTTTGTGTCCCTAAATGATCCCCCACCATGTAAGCAGGGTTTTGGACACTGAATCACAGTTTGTGATTCTATTACCTGTTCAGCAAGTATGCATAAGTGGATATTCAGTAGGTTAGATGACATTCTGTAGGCATGCTGGACACCTACATGCCTATGTACAAAAGTACATCAGCATAATTCCTAGGAAAATTACATAGGAGGAGGGCTCCTTGTATCTTTTAGACCCACAGTTAAGCCACTCACCCAGGAAGCAGGAAATCCAGGTTCTAGATCCCCCTTTGCCCTAAGAGGTTTGAAGATATATTTCTCCATACTTCCCAGCACACTGCTTCAACTCCCACACCACAGACTAGACATTATCAAGACCTTTTTCCAATGCTCCTTTTGAAGCTGAGCCACTGCACCTTACATTTACCATAATGAGATAAAATGGGTGGGGGGCAATGGGAAAGTTTGTGCCTGAGTGGAAGCGTGGGTCTCCATGCCGCTCCACACTCCGCTGCCCTTTCACTGAGACACACTCTTCCTCATATACCTCCCTATCTTGACTGCCCAGTATTCAAAAGGAGTGCTGCAGCAGGTTCTGGATAATACCTGACCTGTGACCTGTTGGTTAGAGCATTATGCTGGGTACACATAAATGTGCACATGCTCAGGGGCTATCCACTCTGCATGGCTAATGGAGGGTAATAGAATCAAAGTTTGTGCATAAGGACCAAAAATGATGCTTACCATACATGGCTGGAAAACTGCTGTTTAGGTACTAAAGGGTATTAGATGTCCACCTAAGAGCTGTACATAACATCCCAGTATCAGTGATAACAATTCTGTCTACAAAGGTAAAATTACCTCCCAGCTCCTACCCACCACTCTGCTTCATACATTCGGGGATCACATTTGACACACCACTCCACTGGATCCCCATTTTGGGTTCACTAGTCAACACAACCCCTACATTTTTTTTAGTCCTTGCTTTCCAGGTTACAGTTTAGTTTTCTTTAGGTATGGCCAGCATGCCTTCTTCCTAAATGCACAGATTTGCTTTCCCTGTAGTAAAACCCATTTTGTTTGAATGGATGCACTCTACCAAACACTTCACATCATATGGTCCCCTGCTCCATGTGTCATCTACAAATTTCATTGGCAATGATTTTCTATTTACTTCCAGATCACTGATGAAAATGTTGAATGGTTTTGGTTCAAATCCTGATCACTGTGGAATCCCAACGGAAATATTCCATTCAGTGATGATTCTGTACCTAGAGCTACTTTTTGAGGTCTTTCAGATAACTAGTTCTTAATCTGGTACTAGCTTGTATTTTACTGATGTTGTACAGTACAGTATCAACCATTTACTGAGAATGCTATCACTCCCTTCATCACTCTCCTGCTACTGCCACCAGGGTCTCTGGGCTCCCCCTCCCTCCAGCGTTGCTGTCTAATCTTGTCCTGGGGATGGGGGGCAGCATGGTCCATGGTGCATAGAGAGTTTGCAGCCAAGATTTCTGGGGGGACCTGGGGACACCACATAGTGTAGGGAAAGGCATGGTGCTGCTGCTGGGTACTCCCCACATGGCACAATGGGGGCCCCACATGGTGCAGTGAGATGGCACTAAGTAGAGCAGCATCCAGTTGGGGCACATGCAGCCATTGGCCACTCAGAAGCTGGATAGCCCTGGCCAAGTAGGCATTGTTTTAACATTTTCTTGAGTTGCTCATGGACAGGAAAACACTTCTTCTTCACGTGACACAAATGCATCATCCTGCTTCTGCCTATATATAGATCATCAAGACATCTTGAACGTGGTTGTTGTTTCTACGTCACTGAGCATTGTACCACCTCCATCTGTTAATGGGCTTATTCTATAGGTAAACTCTGTTTGTTTCTTAATGTAATTGAAAAAAAAAATCCTTCTCCTTGTTATGGTTAGCCCCACTAACTGTGGATTTTTGTCTACTGTCTTTAGCTCCCCCTATCAATTTTTGCACAAAAGAAATTCAACTATATATGCTTTCTTCTTTTTTCCCACTTGTTCAATATCATTGCTATTTGCTTCAGCTCATGCCTTTTTGAAACCAAAGCTGCCCTCTCTCTGGACAGTGAAAGTCTGTTTCGGCACATGACTAATAAATGCTTTTTAAAATACTGATGTTGTCGCCACGAAAGCCTAGGAATTATGTGAGAGGCAAGGATTTCTTAGGGTGATATCTTTCACTGGACCAATGGTGTGGTTGGGATCAAGTTAGAGAAGCTTTTGAATGTAAGACATTCTTCCTCAGGTTTCTGAATTCATGTCTAACTTGATGCCAACCACACCATTGGTCCAAGAAAGGATGTCGCCATAAGAAATTCATAGATTCATAAATCTCTGCTTCTTGCGCATGGATACATTGTGTGTGTGTATACTGCTTAGTGTGTGTGTACATGGGGATAGTGTGTGTATACTTGGTGTGGGGGTGTGCGCACGTGTATACTGCTTGATATGTGTGTGTCCATGTGGGGATAGAGCATGTGTGTGTACACTGCTTAGGGTGTGTGTAATGTGGGGATAGTATGCGTGTGTGTACTGCTTAGTGTGCATGCATGCACATGTCTGTCCGGACATTGCTGCGCTGCCTAGGCTTGGCCTCCTTCACCAGGACCGTGTCACGGTGCGTGGGCGGGTGCGCGTTGTGGATTCCGCTGACTAGCACCGGCCTCTTCCCCCAAGACTACGTGTGCGCGCGCGGGGGCTGCGGCTCCAGCTGCCCGGGCCCGACCGACCGACCAGCCGGCCGCCCGCAGTGGGACCGCACCTCCCCCTCCCAGCTGAGCTCAGCTCGGCTCAGCACCTCCCCCCGCGTTGCGCTCCCTTAACCGGACACAGCCGTCCCGCTCAGGTTAAGCTGCTCCGGGCCCGGCGCCAGGCAGACAGCCCCGGCCGGCCTCATCCCCGCCGCCCTCCCCCGCGGGCTACAAGGGCTGGGATGCACCCAGCCGCCGGCCGCTCGCTCGACGCCGCCTGAGGCGCATGCGCGGCTGCGGGGACCGGCCTAGCGGCGAGCGGAGTGGCGCGCGCAGCCTCCCGCCCCCCGCCCATCCCGCTCCTTCCATCCCGCCACCGACGCGCGCCCGAGCATCCTCGCGCCGCGCCATGAAGCTGAGCAGCCGCGGCCGGGCGCGAGGGCCGCCCCCGCCCGTGCGCAACCCCTTCGTGCACCGCCTGCGCCTCGGCGCCCTGCAGCGAGCCAAGGTGCGAGCGGGGCGCGGCCGGGGGGGCGGGGGGCTGGCTGGTCCTGGTCCTGCCATGCAGGGGACAGGGATGCGGGGAGGCTGCTCAGGCGGGTGGGGGATGGGCCGTGCAATCCCCCTCACATATCCAGCTGGCCTGTGGGGAACTGGGCTGGGTCAACTGAGCCCGCTTCCCCTCCCACCCCATGAAGAAGGGCCTGAGTGACTTGGGAAGAGCTGAGCCCCCGAGCGCCTGCTCCCCCTCCAAGGGGCTTGGGGGGCAAGGGCAGGCCGGGGCTTGTTGCTGTGCCCCCCAGCCAGGGGGTGTGGTGGGCACGTTAGGGCAGCCCCTGGTGTGGAGGTGGGCAGGGCAGGGGCTGGGCAAAGGAATGGAGGTTGCCTGTGCCCCTGGCGTGTAGCCCCTCGGGATGGGGCTGTATGTGGGTTGGCAGCAGAGTATGGGGGATGGCTTGTATGGGGTGGCTTAGGTAGGGATGGTCCTGCTTTGGACTGGGTGCCCCCTGGAGGTCGCTTCCAGCCCAGCTTGTCTAGGGTTCTTGGATCAATCCAGTGCACCTGAAAGTGCATGTGGCATGGCTCAGCCTGCGATCATTTCCTGTGGTCTTCCTCTTCCAGCCTCGGTAGCTACACAGCATTCAAATTGTGCTCTATACAGAATGAGTTTTCTCAGGGGCTTCTCCCTGGTGCTCATTGTTGCAATATTTTGCTGTTTCACAAACATCTCGTAAATGGATCTTTGCCCCCCCTCCAGTCAGGTGCTGTCTGCCCAGGTTTACAAATGGAGGGAAGCAAGGCATTGAGTGCACAACCAAAATAGTCATGTACCCCCACAAATACGGGGTATTCCAGTCTCTCATCTAGTAGGCCTGATTTTTGCAGGATGCTTAACCTTCTTATTGTGCGTTATGTTCCACAAACAGCTCATCTACCCCGGTTGCAGTTATGGGTGCTCAGTCCTCTGGTAAATCTGGCTCTGGCATCCAAGAAGTAGAAACATGTAGTAACCACCATGGGAACACTTGTTGAGGTTTTTTTAAGGGCTAGAGGCCAAAAAGGGCTTTTGGAGCTCTGTAGGCAGAATTCAAGCACCTAAGTCTAAGCAAATGTTCTAGCAAAATCTGTGTCTGAAGATCAGTTGCTGCACAGGCCCAGAAGCATCACTACCTTGGCTCAATCAAATGTTTAAGCACTTAAATCCATAAGGCCATTTGGGATTTACACACTAGGTGTTTGCTCCTGAGCTCCTAGAGGGGCCCAATCCCTAAGGTATGCTCCTAAGGGTATCCACAGCCAGAGGCATCCAATTCAACCCTCATGATTGCTTTCCCTGAAAAGCACTGGGAGGTGGCCTAACAGGTAAAAGGCTAGAACAGCCACCCAAGAAAGGGAGACCTGGGTGCCATACTTTCTTCTTCCTGCTATGCTTTTTTTAAAACTTAGATCTCCCTCCTCCCAGGAGAGTGTCTGAACCACCAGGTGTTACAATAGGGTAGGCAGGGTCACCATTTACCGCCTTCAGCTGCATCACCAGGCAGCCAGGAATGCAAGAAGAGAGCAAGAAGTAAGACCCTTTAGCTCAGTGGTGAGGATAGTGTATTTTTGTATACATGCACTTCCTTGATGCTGAAAAAAGGACTCTGCACTTACCAAGAGTACGTGCTTATCAGAAATCAACCTAAACAGTGCTCACTAAATATGTAGTAATGTGAATGCTGTGGTAGTAGCAGCCCCCAAACTGGCTAGATGCCGTGAAAGTGGCCGGAACTACTTGCTTTTAGGGTTGTCTCGACCCCTGAGACTCTTGCAGGCCTTCCATGACTGCTTATTCATCCCCGAGTTTGCTTGGTGAAAATATTTGGGAAGTTTTTCCTAGCAGTTGCTCCTCAGTTCTAGAAGTCCTTGGTTCTTCGGGTCTTTCAGAGCCTGAACCTAGACATCTTTTCAAAGTGCTGTAAGACTTCCTTGTTTGGGCAGGCATTTAGCAAAGCAAGCTAGGTTGGGATATTTAGGGGATTTTTGTTTTATCTTGATACTCAAATTACTCTTTGATTTGTTTCATGTTCATTCTCTTGTTTTATAAGTTATTCTGTTTCCTTACTGTAAAGCATGCTAAATCTTTGTTGGTAAGGGCAGCTTATACGTCAAAACACATCTCCATTTCTGGTGCAGTTAAATGGAGCGCGATGGGATGTTAAACTAGGTGGCTTCATTGGAGGACAGTTCCACCTTGTAAACTGCTAACTGCAGTATAGTTACGTTACAAAGTAGAGGGGCTGAAAGATGCTTTGTACTTGAGTGATATATAGAAGTTTGTAACACTGTAAGCAGTGGGTGAGGGTGGAACTGAGGCCTTTATGCAGGCTAGTGACCTGTGCATTTTTCTGGTATAGGTGTAAGTGGAGTAGAGTACTGTGTGTGTTTCTCTGTGCTTCGCATGCTGTTGATACATTTTATCCAAAGAGTCCTTCATACAAAGTGTATAGTAGTCCCAGGAGCATCTTCTTTTTGAATTCTGCCTTCAGAGACTATGCTGGCATCACGCAAGTTCTGAGATTGAAGCCAGACAAGAATTCTGGTCCTTAGGGTGGCAGTCACCTGCATGAACCAACTTTCATTCATTTTGCAGTCACCTGCTTGATTTGCTGCATACTTTTACATTTCCACAACAAATAGCATACAAGGTTTTGAGACTGATAGCTGCCTTTTCCTGTACAATCCTGATTTGTTCCCTGCGTACTATCCAACTGCCCAGTGTACTGAATGAAATAGGATTTTGGTAAAATAAAAAGGAGTATGTAATCCTGCAACTAGAGACATTATTGTTTTAATGTCTGACTTCAGAACTTGAAGACTTTTTAAATACATCTTTTATCTAATTTTCTGTGCTTTTTTTTTTAATAAAAAAAGCAAAAGAGGTTGGAAAACTGCACAAAATTTCTATCTTGTGGGGCCATATTGACTCCCTCATGAGCTTTTGGTAATGCCAAACTTAATGCCACAACACGCTTGAGCTAACAATAAGAAATTGTAGTAACAAGGGGACTAGTACTAAGATGTTGTTTTCTGTATGGTTAGGTGATGCATGTGGATGAGTTTCATGTTTTGCTGTTTGGGTTTGGAAAACTTTTGGCAGTCGGGGACTGCTGAGTCAAGAATCTCAAATTTATTTCCAGGTATAGATGAGGAATGTGCTTTAGTGGTGACGGACCCTTTTGGTTGTCCTGTTCTGAATATGTTTGTAACTTAAATGAATTAAATTTTCTTTTTTTCTTTTCCTCTGATGTTTAAATGCCCAATGTAACATCATAGACTCATAGGGTTAGACTGGGCCTCCAATATCAACTAATCTAATCTCCTATAGAAATAGAGGATTCACTATTCCTAAATCATTCCAGATATTGTCTGTCTAGACCCTTGAAAATCTCTAGTAAAGGGGACTTTGTGACTTCCTTAAAGTTGTTGCATTGTCCTACTCTTCTTACAGTTAGAGAGTTTTCCCCAGGTTTTGTCTGAATCTGCTTTGCTTCAGTTTAAGTCTATTGCCCTGTGTCCTGCTCTTTGTGGCAAGGGAGAACAATGTTTCTCAGTCTTCTTCATGGCAACTTTTCAAATATTTAAAAACTGCTGTCACTTCCCTCCTTATCCACTTAATCCCCTTTTCTGCAAATGAGACATATATAGTTCTTTCAACCTTTCCTCACATGGCTTGCTTTCCAATCCCTTTATCATCTTCATTGCTTGCCTCTGGACCCTTTCCAGCTTCTTACTACTTATAATGCAGTGCTCAAATCTGGACACAGTAATCAAGCTGAGGCCTAAAGAGTACTGAGCAGAATACAACTTTTGCCACCTGTGTCTTTTATGTACAGTGCTTCTGTTAATGCAGCTCAAAATTGCTTTTTTGGGGGGTGGAGAGGAGGAAGCACTGATTCATTGGATTTCAGACTCAACCAGGACCCCCAGGTCTTCCTGGACAGTGTGATTATCAAACCTGCCATCGTCTATTCTGCATTTAAGTTTTCTTCCTGATGTGCAGCACCTTTATATTTGTCCTTGTTTAATTTTTTTTTAAATCTATAGCCCAGTTCCTCAAACTTCCTTGATTTTTATCTGATCCTCAATTCCTCTGATTGTGTACAAAGTCAATCAGTATGCTCTCTAATCCTGCCTCTCAGTCATTAATAAATTGTTAAACAATGCTGGAAACAGAACGGACACCTGTTGAACCTCACTTGAGATACCCCGTCTGTCTGAAATCAATCTGTCAGTAGCTATTCTTTGCTTGCAGTGATTCAGTCAATTATGTATCCACTTAGAAGTTCTGTCTGCCTCATGTTTCTCCAGTTAACTTATGGGAATAGTATGTGGGACCATATCAGAAACTACTTACCAATGTTCAGGTATTTTATATTGACTGTATTTGTCTTTTCACCAAACTAGTTAACCTGACAAAAAAAAATGAAATCAAGCTGTTTTTTGACAAGACTTGTTCTTAAACCCATCTTGACTGATAGCAATCACCCCTTCCTCCTCAGGTATTTACAAGCTGAGTTTTTATAAATCACTCTAATAACTCTTCAGGTATTGAAGTTTGCTTAAGATAGCAAAAGCTATCTGACATCAGGGAGCAGAAGACTGGTTTTACTTCTTCAGTGTTAAGGTCAGAGAAGCACCTTCACTAAGGAAAGTTGCTTGACTTGTTCTGCACTTGCTTTTTATGCAAACAAGCCTTTATGACTGTTGATAGAACGGCTTGGAATGTCTCAAACCAACTTTCCTTCCTTTCTTACTCCTGCATTGGTATAGGTGCAGTTGCCGGAAAGAGCAACAAGCTGACTGATTTGCCTTTTTTGTTGTCTGTGCCTCCCAAAAGGTTTTAGTAGAAACTTACTTTTCTCAACAAGGCAAGGATATCTTAGGGTGATGTCTCATATTGGACCAACTGCATAGCTAGAGTAGAGTTGGACAAGTTTTCAAATGCAAAACTCTTCATCAGGTTGAAGCAGTGAAAGCCAAGGGGCAGGACCAGGGGCTTTCGCTGCTTCAACCTTATGAAGGAGCATTTTGCATTTGAAAGTGTGTCCAACTCTATCCCAACTATGGAGTCAGACCAATTAAAAGGTATTACCCCGAAGAAATCCTTGTCTCTTCTAGGCCATCATGGCTATGGTGTTCCTCTAATACTACCTTTCTCATATATTAACATCCTTCTCCAAACCTATTACAGAGTTCATAGTATCTAGGGTCAGAAGGGGCCTAGAGCAGGCCATCTAGTCTGACCCCCCGCCAATGGCAGGAATGAGTGCTGGGGTCACAGGACCTCAGCCA
>JAGPOW010000261.1:156792507-156809709 GCA_030014935.1 Caiman crocodilus | reverse complement strand
TTTTCTTCATTCAGTTAGTAAGGTGTTTTTCACATTAAGTAGAAGAATATTTATTTTTAAACTACCCTTCTTTTCAGGTGTTTCTTAAAATGGCTGACTTTTTTCAATTTGTTATTTTAATGTAATCTAAAATTACTCTTTTGTGTGTGTTACAGGTTGCCTTCATGACCTTGACTTTGTTCCCTATTCGACTCTTTTTTGCTGTTTCTATGATGTTAGTGGCCTGGTTTTTTGCATTTATTGCTTTATTGGGATGTAATGAGAAGGAACTTGAAAAGCCTCGCTCCTGGTGGCGAAAGTAAGTTCCTGTCTGTACTCATTTGGTAAAGTATATGCTGAAGTATAACCAAAAAATAACCACTGCATAACTCAATAGTTTTAAGGAGAAAAGGCTGGAAAAAAACCTGATAATACTAGAGAAATTTGCTTCTGGGGAGTGAGGAGCTGAGCACTGTGGGACGATGAAGGACCAGTAGGTCCCTGTCACCCGCCTTAGCTGGAGAGCACCACCACTGTATGGTATTGCAGCAGTTTTGAAACACTCCAGTGTGGTTGGGTAGGAAGAGAGGGGCACACATCTGTATGACATGGAAGTGCTCCAAATTGTAGTGAAATTTGAAGCACATCTGTCCATGACCTGTATCTTGTTGGCATACAAATATCTTGGACCACTTCACAAAGTTTGAACAACAAAACTGAAATGTTTTTATTCTGTTACTCAGTTTCTATGATACTCATGTAGGTATGTGCTTGTATAACAAAATTTGTATCTAGGGGAATATAACCATTTTCTATGTTTTTTTTCCTTCTCAGGGCAGTGCATTGCTTGCTGAAAGCACTCATGAGAACTATGTGGCTCGCTGGTGGATTTCATTGGGTAACTGTAAAGGGCAGGCAGGCATCACCAACAGAAGCAGCAATTCTCACAGTGGCTCCGCATTCCTCATACTTCGATGCTATTTCTGTGACTATGACCATGGCCTCCATTGTGATGAAGGCAGAAAGCAAAGATATTCCTGTCTGGGGAAGTAAGTTAATAGAAATGTCTTTCTTACAAGAAAGATTAAAAAAAAAAATGGCATCCTGGAAATCTCAGCAATACCTATTAAATATGGCAGATGTGGGGAGGAAATACTAAGTAATGCAACCAAATTCCACTTGAACAAGGGAAGAGGTTGGATTCTTCTATCCTATTTGACTTATTCAATGAGTTAGCTGAAAAAATTGAAAGAGCTGTTCATAAGATTAATGGCTAATGAGCAGAACCATATTATTCCACAGAATTCAGAAGCAGAGATTGAATTTGAGACCCTTGAGTTCAGAGCATGGTGCTGGAGGACACAAAGGGAGACAATTATTTAAGGAGCCAGTACATAGGGATTCTGTAGGACAAGTCAACCCCAGAAATCCCTCCCCATGGTGCCCAGCCCTGGTAGGTGGTGGCAGTGGCACCAGCAGCAGGCAGGGGTGCTCAGGGCACATTTGCCCAGTGGAGGTGCTCATGCCCAGTGAGGCACAGCTCCAGGAAGCGCTGCACATTGCAGCGAGAGCGGCAGCCTTCACTGGGCAGTCCATCACCAGTGGTCCCCACTTGCATATGCAGCTCTTGCATTTGCATGGCATGAGACGGAAGCTCCCCACTCATGCCATGCAAACATGCTGGAGTTGGGGCCCTTCCCCGCTGGGCCTGCGCTTCACAGGAGGAAGGCCTCAGGTGCCTTCCCCTGGGGGACAGGAAGGCAGCTGGCTCTAGCATCTGGGGCTTCTTTCCCATGTTTGGTGAGTGGGGAGTGCCAGCAATACAGACTGCCTGGCAGAGGCATATTGCCACAACATGCAGCAGTGGCTGGAGCCATGCCCTGCTAGGCTCTAGTGCCATGAATGCCTCTGCCTGCTTCTGCTGAGCCATGGGGGGAGTGTGGTGGGGAGGGGGTCACACCCCCCCGCACACCCCACCACATGCACATGCACACACCTCCACAATATACAAGACTAAGACTTTATTTTTGAGTTATTATGCAATGACCACTATATATACTATGCAAACACAAATCATGACAAAAATATGTTATAGTAGGTGTTTGAATTTTAGTGTATGATTAGTTTTTTTCCTTTTTCTAAGATGACAACCCCACCCATCCCTAAAGCAGTATTTCTTTGGGGCAAGGGGTAAAACTTCCAGTGGCAAAGGTCAGGGCTTAGGGGTGGGACTTCCAGTCTGAAATTGGTGACTGGAGGGGCAGGGCAGCCCACGTGGCCCTCAGCAGCTCACCGGAACTCATTAAGCGGCCCTCCACCCAAAATAATATCCTGCCCCTGAGCTAGATGTTCCACTGGTAGGTGGCATCTAGCCAAGCTACCAGTGCTTTAAAAAAAAAAAATAGAACCTATTTTTATTAGGGTTCAGGCTGCCCCTCAGTGTCCCAGAGCAGCTTTACTATGTGGTTCAGTAACCCGTAGCTCTGTCTTCACTTCCACCAAAGCCAATTCCCATGATGTAAGCACAATGTCTTCCATTTACTGGTAATTATTAGCCCACACTTATGTGGAATTGTTCATCAAAATATCATGTAGGATCACATCAAATGCCTTACTGCCTTATTATATCAACATGTTTCTTTTCACCCAGCAAGCTGGTTATCCTTGCAAAGAAGCTAATCACGTTGGTTTGGCATGACTTGTTACTAACTTCTCAGGTATTGAAATTATATTTACAGATCTAATCCTCCTTTTTCCCCCATTTCATATATGCGCACTGTTAGCTCTTCCGCAATCTTCACCTGTTGTCCATGAGTTTTCAAACATTATTGTCAGTGGCTCTGAGGTTTCTTTAGCTATTTCTTTCAGAACACTGGGGTGAATTCCATCAAATCTTCCTGACTTAAATTTATCTTATTTATCAAAAATTCTTTTCTGTGCTCTTTATATGCATTTTGCAGATCTCCCCCTTCTTTGGTCATCTTTCTTTTGTTAGTTATATGTCTGGTATTTGAGGGGGCTTGGAGATGGTGAAAGTAAAAGAACCACCTCAATAAGTACACTATCTGCCTCAGAGACTTCTATATTTGAGAAGCCAGTCCTACCTTGATAGTCTCATGACACAGCTGGACATGCTATTGATAAGTTTTTTGGATCTGCCGGCCAGGGAGGTAAACAACTAGAGACCTGAGCAGCTCATTCCTGTGTAGGTAGGACAGCCAAGCTCTTTCTACATAAAATATGTATAATGACTTCTGAGATCTGGAAGAGTGACATTTTGGGACGAAAACCTACAAGCTCATTTAACTGAGGTGGAATTCAGTAACTATCTTACACTGAAAATTGAGGTAGATTCTTCCACATATTTTTATCTGGATATAAGGTAAAATATGGAGGATTTGCCACAATGGCTTTTATCTCCTTTAGATGGAGATTTAGAGCAAGGAACACATTGCCCTAAGCTCAGAGGGAGATCTTATTAGAGGTGTGAGGACCATATTTAGGTCTGGCTCTGATGGCATCTCTTACTGAAGTAAAGATCTTGGTGACTCTTTTGAGGAAGTTCAGGACTTCTTGATGAGTGCCTCAGTGCTCAAGGACAGTGGGCCAAGATAACCCCTAAATGGCCAAGAACACTTTAGTTGCTATCACTTTAGTTGCTACCTGGATAATATCCTGTCTTGCTTCATGGAGTGCCTGGAGAATAAGACTTGGGTGGGAAGTGACCAGAAAGAGTTCTGATTGTAGGGAAAAAAGAAGATATGGGAGAAGAAGCCTCTATACTAATGCTCTTATACAGCAGTAGGACATTGGCTGCTGTGATCCCCTTGCTTTACCTGTAGCAGGTTTGGGTGTTATATCTTATGTTGTGTCAAGGTTGATGGTAGTTTTATCAAGAGATTGAACGATGCATTTGCCTGGGATGGTTTGTATAAGGATGATGCTGGCTCAGGTAGGGGGTTGGACTAGATGTGACCTCTGAAGGTCCCTTCCAGCTGCACTTCTCTGTGATCCTTTGACTGGGAAAATACATTGGAGGGTCACCTGAACCTACCTTCCCTTGAGCATCTTCCCCTCTTTCTCCACTCTCCCCACTTTCCATCAGGGATCTGGTGGCATCATGTGTCCCACCATGAGGATGGACAGTAAGCTCTTCCATGATCCTAGGAAGATCTTTTGCAACCATATCTCACTTCAGTCCCTTTGGTAGGAAGCATACCCATCTATTTCCTGAATCCACCCTGGATTGATTCAATGCTCATCTTGCCAGGGTCATCTGGAATGGACTTCCAAGGTAGGTGGTGCTCTCCCTTACCTTTTAAGGAGAGGTCTTTAAGAAGAGACTGGACAAACACCTGGCTGGGGTCATCTGATCCCAGCACTCTCTCCTACCCAGGGGTAGGGGGTCAGACTCTGTAATTTTCCTAGGCCCTTTCGAACCCAAAAATCTATGGAATCTGAACCCAGCAGTCTTTCCTCCCCAGGGGCCGGGGGGTTGGATCTGATTATCTTGAGAAGTCGCTTCCAGCCCCTAGCATCATTGAATCTATAAAGTCACCCCAAACCACATGAACCTGCCCCTTTGGGGGCCGGTATGCATCTCTGGTCCTCCCCTTCCACTCTTCCTTCTGCTGGAAGACTGACCTTCTGCTTTCTTTGCCAGTCTTCAGTGTATCATTCTCTTTCCTTCTTGGCCCCTGGGTATTTCCATCATCTCACCTCTTCTTCCAAGCCTAGCTGCTTGCTTTCTCATCCTTGCCATCCCACTTTCTCTTCCTGGTTGTGTCCTTTCCTAATTTGTCAGTGCATCAAAGATGCATAATTCAGTTTCTTCTCTCATACCTGGTTTCTCCCTCTGCTGTGTTCTTGGAGTCACATGCTTCCCTGGGTCAGCATCCTTGTCTAGAAGAAGCTAGTACTATTCACCATCTGGCATCAGACCTCTAGAGAGGGGTGTGGAGGCAGACAGGCTTTTTCTCCTGGAAGTGTTGTAGACATAAGTGTTAAAGTAAGAGAAGAAGGAGATGCCCCCCTTCCTCCCCTCCCCAATCCTGGATAGTGGCCTCCCGTAGAGCAGAAGGACTGGGAGTTTGTGTTGACATCAAGTGCAAATATGTCTCTTTCTGGGTAGTCCCAGCATGCAAACATTGAATGTAGCATATTGAACCCTTAACCTGCCTCCTGTTGTGTAGGGCTGTGAGTGCCATAGCTGCCCCCTGTGATGATATGGACACCAGGGACATGTATTGTCAGCAGGTATATTTGGTGGTGAATGCTCTACTGTCATAAATGGACCCAAGTATTCAATGTGTATGAGGGGGCAGAGTTTTGCCCCACCCTATTTAATATAGAACATTATTGTGCTGATTATCTTAATCTGCATGCCACCCCTGTATGCAATATAGGAAGGCTTCACCTGACTTTTTTTACTGCCTTGATCTCTATCCCATTGATGTAGAGTTTTGCCTCCTGAAACATCCAGGTATCCTTTTCCCTGCAGGTTGCTGATGTGGGCTCCCTATTGTAATAGGAAAACATCTGGGTCATTGCTGACCCTTGCACATATTGAACATATCTGTCCTCCACCTAGGAGAACATAACTAGAAGATTGTCAACACAATGGTTAGCAAATGATTTTTTTTGAAGATCTTTTACAGACTGACAGGACTGCATACATCTGAGCTCAACATGGATATGATGTCAGAGGTGTAGATGATCATGTGATCAAGAGTGTAAAGTTGGCTTTATCAGTGGATCAGTGGTTGACAGGTAGGGTTAGCTCCTGCAGTAGATACGTTCTAGCTGTCACAGGGTCCAGATTGACCTTATGAATTGCAGACTCATCCAGAAGTCAGACTGGATTTAGGAGTATTCATCAGTTCTTGGGTGTGAAAAAGGTACAGTCATATACTACTATCCTTTGCTGTCTAGGGTGTATGGTTACTACTAAGAGCATGTTGGTAAAGACTCTAGAACTGTGCTTCTCAAACTATCTGATGTGGTGGACTGGCAATTTTTTTTCTAGTGGGCCAAATTCTGGTGCCCAGTTCAGCCGGTGGCAGCAACTGCATGTAACAGCGCTACACAAATGCGCAACTGGCTGTTTCTTTCTGTTTCCTCATCTCGCACAATGTGACATCACCTGGAGTGTTGGAAAGTATGAACTATGGCACTATGAATACCAATGTTATGCTTCTGAAAATTTCTTTCTTTCCTGGCAACTTGCTGCGAACCGGCGACTGGTGGCTCGTGGACTGGCACCGGTCTGCAGACCACCACTTTGAGAAGCACTGCTTTAGAAGGTATCAGGAGGTGGAATGGAAGAGTCTTGTCCTGGGAATGGTCCTGATCCACCACAAATCAGACACTTCCTGTGGGAAGTCCAGTTCACTGTGCAGATGTAGTAATGTAGCTTGAACTTGAAGTTGCAAATTGAAAATGAATAGCTCTTAATTTAGAGATTGGTGCTCCATCTTTAAATTCCTTTTTGGTGTCAGAAACTAACCATTATAGAAACTATTTCCTTGATTATAATGTTACTTCCTCTCTCCTGCTTAAAGTTAACAAGGAGGATACTGCTTGAAGGATCACTGAAAAGGGATGAAAATGGCATTTTTTGGTGTGGACAGCAGGCTGAAACGGTTTCATGTATCCAGTTGAGATGGATCTAATGCCTGTCAGTCTGTAATTTTGGACAATGTTCAGTGAGAAATGGAGCCAGTATCAAGATTTAATGTGTGTTAATCAGTTGCCAAATGAACCATTGAGCAGCAGTATTGACTGGCAAGTGAAGTTATAGCAGGGTTCCTTCAATTTTTAGGAATGGCTTCATACCAGGTAGTGAATATGGATAATGAGGAAATAGTGGTTGTGACCTACCTTGGATGTATTCTATCGCTCATTCTGACAGATCAAATCTGGTTCATGAAATAAAAAGTGGCAGGTATATGAGATGGGAAGATACATGGTTTAAATATGCAAGCTGAAGCAATGCACAGCCTCAGAAAGAACAAACATTTTGCGTAATCCATTTTGGAAATAGTTGTTGCAGGTGTCATGGGGGAGCAGCAGGCAATTGGCAGTAAAATAACTGGGAAGAGTAGAAGGGAAGAAGCAGAATAGTTCTGTGTTCAGTAGGGGAAAACAGGAAGCATTCAACCTGGACAGAAGTACCAGATAGCTGACAACTATTCAACAAATTTGGTAGAAGAGAACATGAAAGTTGTTACAAAGAAACACATTTGTTTGGTTGGTGTCCTAGTGTTGTGAAGAAAGCAGCTATCCCTTGAGGTTCTTGACCTACTTTAAGGAGAAAAGCAGTCTTCACTGCCAGCTCTTTTTAAAAAGATTGTAGTAATGGACATGTGGAAAATAGGATAGTGTGTTGTCTCCATAGTATAAGTGCAGTATTAGATGGCATGTTCAGTAAAGGCACTATTACCTGCTCTGGACTTTAAAAAAATAATGGCTTCTAACCCCAGGATATTTGATTCCTGTTTGTATGTGTTGGTCAGTACAAAAAAGTGCAAGCTATAGGATAAGTTTGGAGCAAGGGTGTTTGTCCATAATGTGTAGGAAGAAAATGTTATGGTAAATTTACACACTGGAGATATTCAGGTGGTTATCAAATGTCTGAATGTTTGAAATACAAGAGTTTTCCAAAAAGTTTCTCCAAAACAAAGGGTTTTGGAGCCAACATCAAAGCTGTAGTTATGGACTACATGTGGATAAAGATGAATTAGTCACTCTACTGGAAGCTGGTAATTGCCTGGGGACCAGTGGTTGTAACCTTATTTGTATTTACTGTAAGTAAACAAGAAAGTCCCCGCCACTAAATATCTCCCCCTAGACTGGTGCTTCAAAAGGGTTAACTTCACAGGGCAAGCACAAAAAAATCGCAAACAAAATTTATGGAGGGAAAAAGTAGTTAAAATGTGAATGAGAATATGGGGTATCAAATAGTTTTCCTTAGGAACTGCCAAAAGCCAAGATTCTCTGATCCAGAGGAACAGTTTTGACTCATTACTCACTTTGTTCAGTACTGAGCTGAAGGTAGTACAGGCAGGCCTTGGACTTATGGCACAATTAGTTCCTGAAAACTGTGTCTTAAGTCTAAATGTTGTAACTCAGAACCAATTTTCTCACAAGAGACAAGGTTATAAATGGGGACTGGTTCCTGAACCAAGGCCCGATACCCTATTTTCACCAAAAATACCTCAGAATTTTGTACTCAGTCAGTTATAGATGAGTAATATAGATACATTAATGTATTTATATTGTAAATAGCAATCATATTGAATTGGAAGGACTTCTTTGAGGTGACTTTGGTGGACTTTTTGAAGGCTCTTGGTTGGACTTTTTGAAAGGTCCTCGGCTAGAGTCTTCTCACGAGTCTTGGTTGCAGGTTTTTTGGAGTCTTGTCTGCTTTCTTAAAGAAAGTGTCCAAGTAAGTTTGGACAGATGTTCTTCAGGAAGATGAGTGATGCAGCGAACTTGTTCGCTGGTGTGGCGTCGCATCAAGTGTTGTAAATCAAAACTGATGTCATAAAGTTGAAATGGTGTCAATTTATAAGGTTGTTAGTGTGAAATGTTGTAACTCAATGTTGTAAATTGAGGACTGCCTATAGTTAGAAAGCAATTGAAAGCAAAAGCAGCATAACCAGGCTTGGCAGAACTTGATTTTTATTTATAAATTTTGATGGCTAGAATCAGTGTTTATTTTTAAGCATTTATTTTGATTTTTATCAATTTAAATTTTCAGGATTGTGCAGAATTAGGGTGTGAGGCAGACAATTTAGTAATGGCAGTATACTTTATAAAATCACATGTCAAAATATAAAATGTAAGTATCCATAAATCAGTAAATCATACCTGCTTTAAATCATTCTGTTCATTTAGTAGTACATTCGTACCAGGATAGAGCTTTGGTTCCTCATGGCACTGAACACGTGGGGACTGGAGCCAGGCTGGGGGGCTGCAGCATGGAGGAAGCTCATCAGCAGACTCCTGGCTGTCAAATACTGATGAATTGCCCAAGCCCTGCTCTGGGATAAGAGGCAGCGGCCGCTTAGCCCAGGGCAGGAAGCAGTTCCCCACAGCCTCTTGGGTGATGTGCCTCGCCTGGCAGACAACAGTGGAGAGGCAGCCAAGCCTCTTGACCACCATGGTCCTGTGCCCCTTTGGGAAATGCAGGGGCAGTGGTTGGGCCCCAGGGGCATCCTTACATGCCTTGCCCATATCATGCAGCGGCCAGATCAGGCTCAGAGGCAGTTTGACCCCTGCCTCAATCACGCAAGGGCCAAACCAGGCTTGTTAGGAGTTTGGTGCCTGATCCCCAGCTGAGGCCTGGCAGAGCAAGTGGCCGGTGGCATCAGGCTCCCGACTGCCAACAGCCCTGCCCCCCGGCTGTAGAACCCTACAGCAATGGCTTCCCAAGTCACTGCTAGAGGAACAGTGCATGGGCGGCACAGCTGGGCCTCCCCCCACTCTGCCGGCAGTGGACATCATGTGCATGTGTGGTGCCCCATGTCCTGAATTTCCTTACCCCTGTTGTGGATTTTTTTTCTTGCATCCCCTTTTTATGTATTTTGATTATTACCAGTGGAAATATTTTTCTGTTGCTCTGTGAGTGTGAGGTGAAGTCACTTAGCAATAAAAATTGAATCCTGTCAAGCCTAAATATAACATAGCTTTTACAAGGGGAAGGAATGGAGAGTAATACATAAAAGTTAGAAGTTACAGAATATAGAAAATAGGTAAAGGAAGTTTTAGTCTAGGAAAAGTCATGGCTGGCAAAGCTAAATAAAAGGAATTGGACTAGGTGCGGGTATTTCTGATAATGTAGCGTATCCAACAATATAAAAAATTTCTGTACTGAGTCAGACCCATGGTTTGTCTGACCCAGTGTCCTCCCCTTGACAGTGGCAAGTAGCACACTCAGGTTTCTCTTAGTGCAAATTCATTTTGTTCGAATTTGCTTATATGCGACAACCTTATTTATACCAGAAATTTGCTTTGTGTGAGTAAAATCTGATCTTATGCGAAGGGCCCTGCACCCTGCTGCCCTGGTCATGTGCCTTCTGTGGTGCAGGGCTGCACCCTTCAAAGAGTTGCTGGCACAGGAGGCACATCCCCAGGTCAGCACAGGATGAGCAGATAACATTCCCTGACAACCTGGTTCCCTGCCCCGGGTGCCTCTCTAGCCCAGTGGTTGCAGCCCAGCACAGGGGGCTGCAACCTATTAATTATATGCAGCAGGGCTGCGTGGAGAGGCTATGAGCTCCCTGCTGCACCAGGTCATGCCCACTGGGCTGCAGAAGCATGGGAGCAGGGAACAGCGGGGCTGCACAAAGAGGGTGCTTGCTCTGCACTCTCTGTTGCAGGGAGCTCATAGCCTCTCTGTGCAGCCCTGCTGTTCCCAGGAGTGCCAGGTCATGTCCACTGGGCTGGAGAGGCACCTGAGGAAGGGAAGCAGAGTGGAGCTAGGAGCAGCAGCCTCCAGCATTCCCTACTTCCCTACCCCCAGTTCCTGTCCAGCCTGCCCCCCCACTGCTCTGGTGATGCACTACCTGCATATGCTGCTGCTTGCAGCACAGAGCTTGCAGCCTGTCTGTGCAGCAGTTATTGTATCGTGTGATTACTTGTTTGAAATTGTCATGGTTTGGGGGAGGCAGTAGACCGAGGCAAGTAAGTATCCCTATTAGTTATATGCAGTAATTGATTTGCTTTATGTGGATGCAGATTCGATTTATGCAAGGTTTTGTTGGAATGCAACACTCGCATAGAGGGAGACCTGAATGTAGATGTTTTAGAAGGAAAATATATTTACAGGGAATGTCTAGTGTTATCCATCCTGTTACCCCTCCCCTTCCCTCAACTTTAATCAGGGAAGTTAGAGGCTACTGTTCTCTTTAATAGCCATCAATGGATTGTCCTCCATGAATTTGTCTAGATCCTTTTTTGAAATTGATTGTTTTATCTGTCTTTACAGCTTCAAATGGCAGTAAATTCCACCAGTTAATTATGCATCATGTTTAAAAAAAACAAACAAAAAAGAACTGCCTGTTGCTTGTTTTAAATGATGGGCATCAAACATATCTGGCCCTGCAGGCTGGTTAAACAGTGCTATGGGCCAGACTGGGAGACGTGTCCTTGTTCCCCCGCCCATGCTGGATCAAGCACTCTCTTCAGCTGCTCGAGGACCCATTCTGCACAAGACTTGCAGCCTGGGCAAGCAGGAGTGAGTGTCATGTGTGCTGGATCTTGTATGTGTTTGGGAGCTAGGGCAGAGTTGAGTGTGATTCTGAACTGGCTCTGTGTGGGGTCAGTCCAGCATATGCTGTGTGTGGGTCAACTCAAGTCCCAGGGCCAGCACTGTGAGGCTGAAATGTTACCTATAGAACATATCTTTGACACCCCTGTTATAAAGCCATCATTTGTTAATTTAAGTGGATGTCTTAGTTTTATACCAGTTAGGAGAGTATAGGGTGGGATTGGTCCATTACTAGATGTAGAGTGTAAAACTATTAGTGTTACCACAAAAGCAGAAATTTTCAACAAACATTTGTATTGTGTACTTGGAAAGAAGCAGAATGGTACATTCCTATCACATGGATATGATGAAGTAATTTCCAGGCTGTTACTAACTGGAGAGAATAGTAGAAGTTCCAAAGACAGATATTTAAAAATTATTGGGTCCAGGAAGTTTGTGCCCACGAGTCCTAAAAGATTTTTACATATTTCTGTCCCACTGAAGATTATTAATAAGCCTTCTGGAATTTTCCCACCACTCCAAGACTTGAAGAGTTAATGAAGTGTTGGTAGCCAAAATTGAAGAGGGGTAACCTGTAGAGGTGCACCAACATATCAGTCCATATTGGATCGGCACCGATAAAAGGAAATTTGACATGATTGGTAATTGGTGGTTTTTTTGGTTTTGTTTTTTGAGGGGCTGATGTAGCCAGTAGTCTCACAGATAAATGCTGCGTATGGGCTCATGGCTGGGGGTTACACTGGCCTCTTCCTGGTGTGGGGGCTGGCCCAGGGCTCTGCTCAAGGAAGGCAGTAGTGGTGCTGGGAGGTGGGGCTATAGCAAATTTTAGGCTGGCTGTAGCCCACCCTGTAGTCCCCCTTCCAGTATCACCGATCCCTTCCCTGCCAGCCCCCTCTCCCTCCCAGTACAGCCCCAGCTCAGTCCCCACTGGGAAGAGGCCTACATAGCACTGACCCAAAGCCTTCAGCAGGCGGCCCATCTTCACCCCACACATCTGGAGGGCACCGTAGGGGTGTGTGCAGCAGCAGGGAGCCACCCGCCTCGCTACTCCAGCACCCCCCCTGATGAGCCACTTGCAGCTCCATCCCACCCGTACCCTGCTCTTTACTGGCTGGGTAGCCTCAGCCCCAATCCCACTCTCTCCCTTACTGTGAGGGCTTTGATCTACAGTCCCCATGCACCCCTTCCCTTCCCCATACCCTTTCCCTCACAGACTTACCCGCTGGACACTGCTCTCCAAGTTGCCGGGTTGCTTATTGGTTATCGGATCAGTATCAGTCAATATGCCTGGTTAAGAATTAGCCATTGGCATTGGTCAAAAAAAATCTTTATCGGTGCACCCCTCATGACCTGAATAAGTATAGAGCAGTAAGTTTGCCATCAATCCTGGGTAAAATAATAAAAAAGCTCATTAGGGATTCAGTTAAAAAAGAATTAAAGGATCGGGATTTAATGCTAGTCGCCACAGGTTGACATATTGGGTCAATGTTACTTCAGTAAGTATAACTGCAAAGACGAGGTATGTTAACTTTTGTAAGGCATTTGCATTGAAAATGGTGACTCTGAAAAAGTAAAATTTTCAATCCTGAAATAGCCACTCCAGCTCGCATGGTAATTTGTAAAGGAAAGGTTGCAAATTCATCTTCTTTAGTTTTGTGTGCAACATGGCCCCATTTCCACTGGCCTGAATTTCTCTTCCTACTTTTATCTTCATACTTTGCATATAAAGGGAACATTCTGCTTTTTAGAAAAGAATACAGTCCAGAACCACAGATAAACTTCACCTAACTTTCACAGTGAAATAAATTACCTTAATTTAAGTTGCATAATTCCTTATGAGACGCATAATGTGGCTTGAGTACCTAGTGATGGGACTGGCAACAAGTAGCCTGCTGAGCAAGAGTATAATAAATTAGCAGGAGATCTGAGAGAGGGTTTTGTCTCTCTGAAATCCCACTTTTTTGGACTTGGGTGCCTACCTGCAGCCCTGAGTTGGGTATCTGTGTGACATTTGGATACATAGCTTGAAACAGCTCCTAGACTTGGATATTTAAGTTATCTATTTAGGTACAGATGACTAGATTGCTCTCCTCTTTTTAAATTACAACCTATGGCCACTTACCTTCACACAATAGCTCAGTGGCTTAAGTCACCTGCCTAAGGCAATGGGAGGACCTGGGTTTTATGTCCCCCTCAGCCTGTGGAGGATTAAACCCACACTTTCCCCCTGAGACAATTCTCCATGCATGTGCTTTGCTCCTGCTCAGAAGCCTGGTGTTGCTGCTCTGTTTTGTCTGTGCATCAGGGCTTCCCACTAGTCTCAATTTGAGGAGCTTCGATCAAGCTCAAAAGCTTCGTTTGTTTGTTTGTTTTTTATATTAATAGTTCAATTTTTTTGAGGAACAGACATTTTTTGGCTTGTTTTTCATGGATGGTCTGTACATTGATGGATAGCTGGCAACCGTGGTGGATAGTATTTCTTAATCGTGCATTTATCTTGATGTTTAGGTACAACCTCAGTGAGTATTCCCATCCCTAGAATGTTGCTATACTTTGAATGAGAGTGTCAATTCTGCAGTGGTTTTGTTTGTTTGTTTTGGTTGGGGGTTTTTTTTTTTTGTGCCAAACTTAATATTATCAGTATGCATCAGTCATGCTAAAAGCATACCTGTTAGATAGTCCTCCCTCAGGGGATGTAGGTTTAGGGATACCTAGTTTGTGAATCTCAGCTTAGCTTAGCCAACGTGGTGTCAGTTCTGAGCTTGTGCAGGAGCAGCACTGTCTATGTCTAGGGAGTTTTATTGGGGAATTTAAGGTGCTGAATCCATTAGTTGGGGGGTTTTGTAGACTGCACTATTGTTAGACTTAAGCATTTCATTCTCCAGTCCTAATTCAGTACCTTTTTAGATTTTGTCCTTCATCTTTCAGGAAACATAATTATAGATACCTACTCTGCCTAGCATAAATTATAGTTTATGTGGAAGAGATGCATGAGAGAAATCTTGTTAATATTGGTAAACCCTTTCCCATTGGATAAGAGATGAATTACATTTTACAACTCTCTGGACACTCTTTAGAAAAGATAAGATTTATCTATGGGAGTGCTGGGCAGTGCAGTTTCAGCAGAGCTAAATATGGGTGGACTAGTAGGGAGTGCATGGGGCCCCCCCAACGGCCAACAGTGATGCTGTTAGTAGCACTCGTTACCCCCCTGCCAGAGTCGGCAGCTTCTGCGGGTGCTGCCGCCCCCCCCTCCCCGATTTGGGAGGCACCAGTCACTTGTGGAGCTAAACTTGCAACTTTTTTGTAAAAGTGGTTAGCCTCCCCAAGTCTTAAGGGATCTCCAGGGGTCAGGTTTGGGATTTGCCTTGTTTCCTAATTTACAAGGAAAAAAATCTTGTCCAAGGGGATTGTGGGGAAGGTCTCCACAAGAAGGTCCTCACACAGATTCTCTTTGTTGGGATTCCCGCCAAGAAGATTTGTTACAAAAGGAAATAATCTAGCCATCTCGATGGTCAAACCTTTTTCTTGCAGAAAAATATGCTTAAGTTAGAGAGACACAGTTACATTTAAAGTTACATCTTTTGTCTCCATCTGTTGTCTACATTTTAAAAAAGTGAACTTTTTACTAATTTTTGTCCTTTTATTTCTCAGTCTAAGTAATGAAAATGAGTCAAGGAATTGCCGTTATTTAGCTGAAAAAATGTTTTTGTAAGGTGATTGAATTAGACTAGTTATTTCTTTGTAACAAAGGTTCGTGTTCAAAAGGGTGACTGAGGTGATAGCACAAAACAGTGGTAAAAGCAAGTTATAATGAAAACATGCATGTAATTTTCTTTTCTTTTCAGCTCTAATTAAATACTGCCGGCCAGTATTTGTGTCTCGGTCAGACCAGGATTCTCGCAGAAAAACAGTTGAAGAGATAAAGAGACGTGCTCAGTCAGGCAAATGGCCCCAGGTACCTTGTGGTTCTTCTGTGACAGAATATATTTGATATTTGTTGATAGCAGTTTAGTCTGTCCTGTTTCCAACTCTTCCCTATCATACTAATCCTCTTATTCTTTTCTCCCTGAGATACGCAACTTCAAATCCTTACTCGCATGATGAATTTCTAGCCTCATCTTTCGTCCTGTTGTGATGTGTTTAGCATTTGGAGATAATTTCCACTGTAGTAATAGTGTTAAAATGTAAATATTAAGAATGGTTGAGGTGTTTGGCACTTGATATATCAAGTGTTACAACTCAGCACACTAGGGCTGTCCAGTTGGCTGGCAAATGGACTGCATGCGACTCATGAGCCCTTAGCTTATGGCCTGTGGGCTCCCTCCTGGGTGCTGCTCTCCCATTGCTCCTTGTGGCCAGGATCTTTGGGCTCCTGTTCCCTCTCCCTCCTCAGGGAGGTCCACGCAGTTTGCTTTGGGAAGAGAAATGGAAAAGGAGGGATACTTTAGGCTGTGTACTGCAAGTCTAAACTTTCTGAAAGTGTGTACATTATATTATAATTTGGAAACCTATTAGGGCCTCTTCTTGTGATATGGATGAAAATACTATGTAATTATGTGGTCACTGACCCATTTAGAGTAATGGAGCAGAACAAGACCTTGTCCTTACCTAGGGACTTTTATCAGTGGAACTTGCAGTGCTGCAGAGGAAATAAGTATTACTGATGCTTTAAAGAAAAGGAAACTGAGTAAAGAGCAAAGTATCATGTTCAGAGTTACTTAGTTTTTTTTCTTGTTAAAATATTCACTTAGGTGTTTTAGGGTCTCTGCAGTGGTGGTATGTGAATAACTACCAGGTACTTTGTATGCGAGGGCAAGACTTTATTTTTTCTCTTTCCAATCTGAGAGAGAGGGATGTTGATTAGTTTGTGGGAGTTTTTTTATATTTTGTGAAACTAGGTTTTTAGGCTCATGTGTTCTGAAGAAACTGAAAGAACTAAATTAATTTTTTTAACATGTTATAGTTGAGTCTAGTTTTACAACCCATAAGAATGGTTATAGAATAGAGTTCTCTGGTGTTCAGTTGGAATATGAAAAGAAACAACTTTACTTGGATTGAAAATGAATCTTAATTCATTCCCCCCTGAAATTATTATAGTTAATGAAGAATTTTTAAATTTTGTCTGTAAAGATGTAAATATTTATAAATAAATCAACATGGAATAGTTATATTTCATAAAAGTGAACTTTGTTTTTACTCCAAGATAATAATATTCCCTGAAGGCACTTGCACAAACAGATCCTGTTTAATTACCTTCAAGCCTGGTAGGTATCTTTCATTTTTCTTTTATAGCATGCTCTCATTGCTGTAGTATTTTAAATGTATTGTTTGCCTTGTAATTGGCTTGCTACTGAAAAGCATGAATGAAAAAGCCTTGTGAAGGGCTGGGATTAAAGTGGAATTTTTCTAATGCTATAGATCACTATGACACAGTTTTACCACATTTTAATTTCCTGTGGCTGAAAGCGAAGTTGATGGAGAGGGAAAAAGCATTGCTTCGTGTGACACCTTACTTGTTCACTTTTGGTGCCCAGGGACTAAAGAAAGTTGGGAATCACTGTTGTAACTGGACTATGTTTTTACAATTACACACTTTGAATCCAATTCAAATAGTATTTTTCCTTTGTTTCTGAGCTGTGAACAGTTTCTCTCACTGAATTTTTGCATCCCTCATGATAGAGCAGTCTGAACTACCAAAAGCATAAATATTCAGTGTGAGTGTGCTGTAACACCTACTGCTAAATAATCTGTAGCTGACCTTTACTTTCCAACTGGATGTACCTAACACACATCTGTTGAGAGATACTCTGGTCAGGTCTGCCCCCAGAAACTTCTTCCAGTATAGCAATACTAGTTAAAAGAATGATCCTGTGTTTTCTGACATTTCTTTGGCAAATAGCCCTATTTAAACAGTTATAGCAGCATAAAGATACTTTTCCCCAGATAAC
>JAGPOW010000261.1:156773013-156789402 GCA_030014935.1 Caiman crocodilus | reverse complement strand
CCCCCCTCAGGAAGACCGAGGCAAAGAACTCATTGAAGATCTCCGCCTTCTCATCGGCCACAAGCACCAGGTTACCCGACGAGTCCCTCAGGGGCCCGATGTTATCCAGGGTTCTCTTCTTGCCCCCCACATACTTGAAAAAGGACTTCCTGTTGTCCTTGATCTTAGTCGCCATTAGTACTTATGTGCATAAGTACTTCCTTGTATGTCCTCAAAATTAATTAATTTCCATTGGTTAGGTCATTAGCATTTACTCCTCCCCTAGATTCATCATCTTGGTAAACCATATCATCTCTAAGCCTTTTCTGCAAATAAGCTTCAGAAACAAAAAAGAGCGGAGAAGGAAAGAAATTGCTGTTACAGATTAATGTTAGGTTAGATTGGGAAGGTAGGGTGAAACTAGAGAAGAGATGCAAAGTAGGTGGGGAAAGATAGGGTTTGGAGCTTGTGCATTGTGTTGGCTAGGCTGGCATGTATTAGTGGAGCTGTGAGGAGTTAGACCTTGGATAGTTAGGCAGGATCAGGAAAAGTGAAAATTTATTGCTTTGGCCTCAAGTGTTTTCAGCTTCATTCTTGATGGATTTACTTTTCCATAGTTCTTAGTTCCAGCCCTTTCTATGACTCCTTAGATCTCCCTGTGGGGGCAGCAGCTTCTTGTAATTATAGTTTCAGGAATGGATGTTCTAATTAAGGTATAGGAGATTTGTATTTAAGAACAAAGCCCTATTTTAATGTTTTATAGAGCAGTGCAAGCCCGTTGTGGGCTTCAGCTAATCAGCTTCTTTTTTTGCCTCCTGTAGTCCAGAACCCTGACTTTGAAACTGGAGGATGGAATGACCTTTGGGTTCCATAAGCACTGCCCTCTGCCACCTCCTTCCATACTGCCTCTTCCTCCCACCACCAAGGAGGGTGGGCAGCTCCTATGGAACCCAGAGCTCTGAATAAGTATGTTATAAATCTCTAGTTCTGTACCTAATTCTTGAATTGGTGCTTTGCAGTAGGCTGAAACAGTCAGAAATGGCACAGTGAATCTGATTGCTTTGGACAGTTCCTTAATTGTTGCTGACTTGTCTGGAAGTCCTTTTCTTAAGGCTTCTAATACCAGCTTTGTCTCTCTCTCATGGGTCCAATTTCTTCAGGAACAGGGGGATTACATTTTGATGCAGTTGTTTTTGGACATGAGGTGGAGAGAATTCTAGCTGTATGAATGGGCATTGCGCCATTCTACTTATTGACTCTTGTTTTTTATGGCTCAGACTCAGGAGTTCACTTTATTTCTTTGCTGTAGGTTAAGTATCCTTCAGTTCTTTGAATCCTGGACAGTTGGTATCCATATTCCAGTTAAGGGGCTATCATGTTACCTCCCTGGCCTTGCAACAACAGCAATATATTAAGTTCTTTTCATACATTCCCTTGCCACG
The DNA here is from genome assembly GCA_030014935.1 of Caiman crocodilus. Taxonomy (NCBI): domain Eukaryota; kingdom Metazoa; phylum Chordata; order Crocodylia; family Alligatoridae; genus Caiman; species Caiman crocodilus. Next base: position 156,787,981 of record JAGPOW010000261.1, on the reverse strand, counting down.
TTTTACAGTTTTGCTTTGCCTCTATTCTGTCAGAGATTGGTAGTTGTATTTAAGGTAGGCTTCATTCCTGTCAAAATCCTCGTGTGTGTGTATGTTTATGCATGCATTCAGGTCCAAAACTCCTTTATAGGCAATCAGGGCCATTTTATTCTAAGATTGTGACCTTTCTTGTGCAGTTTTTTTCCCCCTGCTCACTTTATTTTCAGTTGCTTGTTTATTTTGCTACGAGTTAACCTATTTCATAGCTATTGAAGCCTCCTTGGGCACATCCATATGAGCAAGCATGTGCCTGTTGCAAGAGGCATTCTGGGAACCAAAAAATGTTCCCTGTGCTGCATATTTACACAGCATGGACACTGATTTTGATACTGGAAAATCCTGGTATAAAAAAAACAAAAGAAAAAAAACCTGCTGAAAAAGGTGATGAGGTTGAGTCCTCCAGAGAGACAATTTGACACCCAACCAGAGACTTCCTTTTATGTTGAGCCCCTGTTGTCCCAGTAGGCTGCCCAGATGGCAGAGCGGGGCACCAGAAGACATGATAGCAATGCCACCTGAAGGTCAACTGTGCAGCCATGGCCTACTGCTAGCTGGCCCAGAGGTATAAAAGGCTTTGCTGCAGTGCCCATACCACAGCCCAGGTGGCTGTGCAGTTCCTGTCCACGTCTGGCAGGCATGCAGCCATGAGGCTGCAGGTCCAAGAGAGCTGATGCTGTCACAGGTGGCAGCAGATAGCAGCCAGGCAGCAGCTCCCATTGCCAGACTGCTGCAGTGGGTAGAGAGTACAGGGGCCACTCTCTTCAGGTTAGGGCTGCTTCAGCAGTCCAGCTGGCACAAGGGGCTAGTTTCCCCAGATACCGACTGGCTGGGCCTCAGAATCTCATAAGGGCATGTAGTGCTGAGCTGCTTGCCAGGGCAGCTTTTTATACTGCTGGTGCTAACAGCTCCCCCTGGCTGAAGATCCAGGCAGAGCTGGGAAGGTTCAGCTTGCCTCAAGTGCCACAATTTGCCCCAAAATGCATGTTTAGATGTGTGCTGAGGCACAAATCTCCAGCACAAATTTGTGCTGCTACTATTTGAGCTGCTGCAAGCACATGTGCCTGCATGTGTGGATGCATATCTCATGTTCAATTTACACTTGCGATTTGCTTGTTGCACTGATTTGCAGATTTCCATAGCTTTCTAAAGACAGATCTCAGACTCTCCATAATAATTCACATACCCCATCTCCAGTGCTAATCTGAAAGGGCCTAGATTGCCACACTGACTAAATATAAAAAAAAATCCCAAAAAACATTTAGAGCTTTTAGTCTTAGTACTTCCTTAAGTCTACACTGTTGTTTGGAAGAGAAACCTTTCAAAGGTTTCCCTTTTTTAGGTACAGAATCTTCAAATTGTGCTTTGCCTCTAACAAAATAACTGCTGTCCCTGAGCAAGAGCTGGAAGCTTTTTATAAACACATACAGTGTTCATATCAGCTACAGATAAAATATTGCTTTTCTAGCACAACTCTGTTTTATCTTAGTTTGCATACGGTAGTGAGAGTCTGGATAAGCTTCAGCCAACCACTTTGTTTCGATCCCAGCAGTCCATCTTCTGAAATAAAGGGCGACTGTCTTTGGCTCTACAGCCTCAGCCTCACTTCCACTTTCTTGTATAATGAAGTAAAATTTTGAAGTTAACTTCCAAATTTTAAAGTCCTCTCTCTCTCATATCTCCTGGAAAACTGAAGTTTACTTCCTTCCAAACCTTTCCAATCCCCTCATTTTCCAGTAATGCCTCCTGGTCTATCAGGCTTCTAATCTAGAATTGATCTTAAACTCTTTCCTCTTTCTTATGTTACAAATGCATGTCTTTACCAAATCAGGCAGCTTATTTCTTCATACCACTTCCTTTTTCTGTTCAAATGGCTCAATTTTTTGTACACTCTTATCTTTGTTTTGGACTACTACTCCTTGCTTGGCTCCTGACACCCATGATGGCCTACCTCAAATCTACTCAAAAGCACAAGCACTCTAAACTTTCTTGTTTGAGCTAAAATACTTATCAGCATATCACTCCCCTCCTTTCTCCTTCACTTCATGTTCAAGTTTCCAGTCTTTTCTTTCAGGTCATGCCAGTTCTGTCTTATTTAACTGCTTATATCTCCCTCCCTCTGCAATACACGTGATACCCACTTCTGTCCACTCCTTCCATCACCGTGTCTTTGCTATCTTGTTCCCAGGTTGCTCATTACTCAGGCAGTTCCTTTTTGAGGCTTGGGTTGTCTTTTGTTGTTTTGTTTTTTTTAACTGTAAACTCTCCTGTTTTAAAATTCTTTTTCAAGGTGCATTTCTATTGCAAAACCGGCAAGAATGTAGCCAACTCATAAAGGCCTTGGCACAGTAGTAGTAGTAAAAATACTTTCCAGTTTTGCTGCTTAGAAATAAAGGTATTTTGATGAAAAAATGTGTGCCAGTCATGACATTGATCTTTTTTCAAGTCATATCTTTTTCCAGCACTTGCTTTGCTCTTTCTTTTTTCAGATTTCAAGTTCTTCATAACACAGACTCCATTTTCCAAGCTTCAGACTTAGAGTTCCCAGGCCTCTGGATGTTGGAAGCTGTAGAGGGAGGGGGACAAGGGACAGATCAGTCTGGATAGGCCCTGCTTAAATGCTCATCCCATTAACATCTGCACTGCATTGCTGTGAGAGCAATTTGGTTCATGGTGGCATGGACCTGTGGTCTGACCCAGTGGGTCATCTCTTGCATTCTTTCTTACATAAGCTTCTGTTTATACACTTACTGGCCGTTACCTATTTTTAAAAAATCTAATGGGACAAAAGAAGCATCTGAATTGCAGTTAATTGTTTCTAAATGTATATATTTTTAAGTGGGCATCTTTTGAAGGATCTGAAGAGTCTTCAAATGTGCTATGAACATAATTTTCTTGTATGTAAGCCTTGAATTACACCTGAACTGTCTTTCTTAACTTTATAAAAGGCAAGCTTATTCCTGTTTAGCATTGTTTATTCCTAACGGAAGTAGCCTTTTTTTAAAATGGTTCATTGCTATCTTCAGGAGGACTTAGAGAAAAATAATTGCATTTGTTTTGCACTTCTTAGGATACAATCACATGGACATGGCAAGGACCAGGAGCGTAAGTCAATCATTTCTTTTTCCTTGTGCTGTGATTGCTTTTGTAAGTTAGCTTGGTGTTACAAGTGTACTGTCAGATGGGCATTATTGGTTATTAGAGTATTCCATAAAATGAATGAGTCTTTCCTGTTGATGACTGCCACATCATTAAAAAAAAAACCAAACAAACAAACAAAACCTCATCTGGAAAAATCTAGAAATAAACTAGTATTGTTTTCTGCCACTTGTTTCTGTCCAATGGTGATGTGTGCTTAGATGGCTTTTGTCTCATTGCCTTGATTATTTTATGGACTGTTTTTGTTTTCCTGTTTTTGTTTTTATTTCAATATTGTTATATGATCCACCTGCATGTGGTGAGACATTGTTTTTGCTCCCACAACACACAACTTTCATATCTCCACATTTCTTAGCATCATCATTTGAATGTTTTGGCCATCTTTAGGAAATGCTAAAGGTGCAAATGCTGCTGCCAATTTGGCAGTAGCTGTGATGGGATTAAAGCCTGAACTTTGGGGCTGGAAGGAGAGGGTTAGTAGTGCTGAGAACTGGTCTCTGCCTCTCCTTCGTGGGCCCAAAAGGACAGCACAGGCTTGGCAGCCATTACAGCATCCTCATGCCTTCATTCCAGCGTGAAATGCTTATAGAAATGCTGGAATCAGTTTTCTTTCATAAAACTCACCCCCATATTTTGAATGGCTAAGAAAAGAGTAACACTTCAGCTGCTGGCCCTGTTGTGCCCTTAAGTTAGAGATCTTTAAAGTTGCCATTGGCTGCATGCAATGTTGAGCTCTCTAGCCAGGGGCCACAAGGAGCTGTGGTGAACTGTGGCTCTGCTCCTCCCTCTGCCCCCTCCTGAGGGGGAGTGGAACAGTCAGTGGTATTCTGCAGCCCATCTCTGCCAAGGCTGCAACACTTTTTTATGAGGGGTGGTGAAGCAGAGCTGGTTCTTGTAAGTGTTCTCCTATGACTTAGGCCTACACTGTACTAAAGCAAAGAGGTGCACAGAGTTTGGAAGTAGAGAACTGGGATCCTGGTGGCAGCATTGCAGGGATATTGCAGCAGTGGTCAGACCCTGATAATGCCTTTAAGTGCTAGGGGCTTTGACACCCTGATTGTTCCTGGCATTCTTAGGGGGAAGAGGGAAGGCGGCAGCAGCAACCAGAGGGAGAATCGGCACCACAACAGCAGTTATGCTGGGGCATCAGTCAGCACCTAGGGTGCTGGAGCTCCCCATGCTTAGAGCACTTCTTGAATCCTGCCACCACCCTAAGCATCCTCTGCCCCTGCCCATGCGCTGCTGTTGGAACCAGGATTCCAGCTTTCCAACCCTACATGTTTTTCTGCTGCTGTGGCTCCCCTGATCTTTTTCCAGAATCTGACTACAGCTCTGAATGACTGTTCTCCTTTCTCCCTGCCCAATCTTGCCCTCACCTGCCCTGTGAAGAAAGGGGCAGGAGAGGAGCACTGTGGGATTTGATCAAGAATATATGGGTCCTCTGTTCTGCACCAAAGAGCATGCATATGTAACAGGAAGTGAAATGCTTCTAAACAGTATATCAGTTTCAACTGGTACTTTTGTGGAGCACTCTGGTTGCTTTTGGAATGCATCAGCGAGCCTGGACGTCTGTATGGCTCACCCATTGAAGTGTTTCATAGGTTACATCTATTCACAACGTGAATTAACTCATCTGCTCGAGTTAAGCCACATTAAATGACAAAGATACTTGTTTAGAATTCAGGTCCCTTTTATTAAATGTAGTTTAATTCACTAACAAAATAAATTATATTATTGTGAATTAAGTCTGCATTAATTCTGAGCCTCCATACCTCCCTAGATCAATACAGTTTTACTAATCCACTGTAAATTTGCATGTAGTGAATTAACCATAATTTTCCTGAATGCAGCTGGGAAGGAAGCCTGAAATTAACACATGTGCATTACACTGGAAAATCTCAATTTGTTTGTGCTTCCACCTTCTGCTTCTGAAGTTTCCTCAGAGCACCACTTTCTCTCAGCATAACAGTACAAACCTTTTGTGTTGGCATTTGCTACTAGACAAAATAGCTTCCTTTCCATGAAGGCTGGCAATCTTTTCAGAGTCCAAGAGATTTGTAAATAGTGAGAACTCCTCACACCACAATATACACACACTTACAATTTTAGAAGTAACTCATACTTCTGACAGATGTTGGAGCAGATCTTTTGGTAGAAGTGAAACTTTGGCTCCCCTGGCACCTAGTGGTCAGGAACTGTATAACTAAGACCTGCTGCAGGGAGTCAGTTTAGGAGAGTTGGTCATGCCTGCTCCTTACTATGAGTAATTCTGAGAATAAGTTATTCTGTAGTAGTTTTGTCTGCACCTTATGTCCTTTTCTGGAGTTGGGTGCTAACACCATCTGAAACCAAGTTGGTTTCTTTATCCTTAAATTTCACACTACATGTTCCCTTAAGTTATTTTGAATGTGATAAAGGAAAGCAAGATAAATATGTGTATTTTTTTTCAGTGGGTTAAACCATTAAATGTAGGCAACTATGATTTTGACTCTGCCTTCCCCTTCCCCCCCCCGCCACCTCCCAAACTGCATACATGCATGAATCTGGACAGTTTTCTTAAACAGATGCACTACTTCTGCTGCGTTTATATGGTTTGTGTCCATATTAGTCAAGGAAATTGCAGAGGGGGGAAATTCGTAACAAACGATAACCCTCTACCAACAGACCAACTTACTACACTGGAGGTATTCCCAAAGGAATGTGACTTTCTTACTGCTTCAGACTTCCCATATCATTGGCTATGTGTTGAATGTGAAATTTTTTTGATACTTTTTTTTTTTTATAGAAACTAGTAATACATGTAAAAGTGCCATCCAAATGCATTTTTTCTAAATATGTACCTTAGCTATATAATGCTAATTGAGGAACTTCAAATGCAGTGCATTGCTTTTGCTACAATCAAAAATTCTGTTTTTGTTTTGTTTTTTAAAGGATGGAAATTCTATGGCTTACCTTGTGTCAGTTTAACAATTCTGTGGAAATTGAGGTTAGTATAAAAGTATCAATACTGTCTATTAAAGGCAGTAAAAGGAAAAATACTTTTATAGACTACATGTGCACAGTAATGCTATCACGTGGTAAAAATATGTAGTGAGACTTTCAGTGGTAGCACTGCATTCTATTGCAGGCGTAACACCATTCACATGTAGTATACATAGATTTTCTATCTGAAAGCTTTACCCAAAATCAAAGTTAAAAATTCCTAACCTTCCTCTGTGGCTGCTGTGCATTTTCATTTAAAGGATACATTGTCATTCAAGTTACCAAGCGCTTTGGTAGCTATGGATACCTTATTTTCTGATATTACACAGTGATTAATGTGCAATATTAAGATTTTTCTTTGTAAGGAAAAAAAAAAACGTAAAATGTCTTCCTGCACATACAGAATCTTTTAATACCTCAGACAAAACAAAAGACGTTGTACAATTAAGCATGTAAGAATGGGGAAATGTGAAAGTTTTCATGTGCAGCCTTAACTTTGCATTGTGTATTTTCAGTACAGGTACTGTTTGCATGCTAGCTTTTTTTAAAAGTATTTTTAAGGGATTCTTAGATTTTTATAACATTTCATGCTGTTTTTTATTCTTGATATTTATTGTTTAAAAAAAAATTCACTGGCATAACTGCCCAAGATAAGATCTTTAGCAGTCTAAAGTTTTCTCACGTGTTGTTTTTTTAGCCGTATTTCAAGCCAGAAACACCCCCTTTCCTCTGGGCAGTTGAGATTAGGCAGTTAACTAGGAGGAAAAAAAATATTGCTATATAAGAATGAGCACTTAATACTTGCTTTCCGTATAAATTGCATTTAACTTATGACGTATGCTGCAAACAGGGTAGTGACTAGTAGAAGAGTTGAGCAGTAAGGTTGCAGAAACTTAGAAATACTTCAGGAAGATATTGTGCATTTGTAATTTGCTTTTTCATGATTAACTACATTTAACTGCTTCAACCCAACTTCTCTTATAGTGCTTTCTATAAGAGCACTATAACATGTGGAGGAAGGGAGTGTGTGTAAGAAATTATGGGGAGACAGACATTCAGAATTCTGCTGAGTTACAAAAAGTGACAATGGAGTCTGATTTGGAATAACTCAACTAGAATCCATTTCATCTCCTTGTCTTACCACACTTTTTCTGCTACCCATAGAGGAATGAATTCCCTGCACTGAATATAAGAACTATGGTTCAAGGGATATCATTTTGTTATGAAAATACATTAAGTTGCATCTTCTGTATAGCTTCATAAGGGACACACCTTGATTACTTTTCATAAAGTCTTTTAGTTATATTTCTTGTTATCTAAACATCTTGCACCACGTCCTTGGGTATAACTGAAGGGCATGTAATAAGCTAGGCACCTCGTGCAAAGGGTGTTTACATTTCATCTTTGCACTGCTTGCCTTGTACTGTGGTTAAGGAGTCACTACTCAAGTGACCCTGAGTTGAAGAGGGGCAGGAAGGCTTAAGGGGCTGATGTAGAAGTTTGATCATTCTCTCTTTGCTACACGTGGAGCAGTGGAGAAGGTGTTTGTAGTACACATAGGTAGATCCCATGTCAATAAAAAAAAAAGTTGAAGCTAATCTGTGTTACTGAGGGCAGGAGCGGAGCCACACAATTATGGACAGCTGTAGCCTATGATGTGGCTTTAAGTGTGTATTACATCAAGTTTTCTAGATTTTGGTTTTTAAATTGCTGTCTTCCCACACTACTGCTTTAATTTTATTCTGAGCAGGACTGCTACATATATCTTTCACTACAGTGTAATAATACAAAGGTTTTCAAATGATATATATTTTGATATCATTTGTTTTTCTGGTTTCAGTTTCTACCTGTGTATATTCCTTCAGAAGAGGAAAGAAAGAACCCATCATTGTATGCAAACAATGTCAGGCGGGTAATGGCAAAGTAAGTACGCCTGATTTTTCACTTTGGAATCGAACAAAATTTCTGAAGACTATATCAATATTTGCCTCTGTGCGGACAAACATATAGAATATAACCTATATTTAAAACACCATTTACTTGACTCTTCTTTCTAATGTATTTTGTTTTTGAGGCAGGTAATCAACTGCAATGATTGTCAGAGAGGAAGTACTATGAAAACTTATAAGTGCTTTAGCTTCCTCTGTACCTCTCATGTTACCATGACCGTTCTTATGTTGTGGTGTTAGGACTTTGGGAAAAATGTTATGTAAAATAAGAAGAACCTGGATATGCCCTGAAGTTTAAACTATATGTGAGATTTTTTTTTTTGTTTTGAAAACACTGAGTTAAAACGGAAGAACAATTCAGATCTCAATCTGACATGAAATGAAATTAAAAAAAAAAAATACAGCTTCACAGTAAGCTACATCTCCCTGAAAGCATGGTCATATAAACAGAAATTTCCCTCCACTCCCTACTTAACATTGTAGAATGGTCATCTGCTCTTCTATAGCTGTTTTATGTCTCCATTCTTATTCCAGGGTAAATGGAGGTGCCCACAAGTGTGCCTGATAGTTTGTGTCCTGGGGAGGTGGGGGTCAGAATGGAGGTAGGGAAGCCTGAGTCTCCTGCTGTGCAGAGTAGAGCCAGGACCAGGATACTACAAAGAAGCGTCACTGCCAAGACCTAGGTTAACTCTTTCCCTGGGCCTGTAAACAGCACAATCTTTTTCTTTTTTTTTTTTATCTAGTACCAACTTTTGCTGCAGCAGCAGCATCCTGCCCCTCCTTCCACCCTGCCCCCCTGCTAAAGGTTGGAGTACCCTCCCTTTGAATGCCTGGGGCTTGGGTGCCAAACCATAGAAGCTCCCTTTGCTGCTGGTTGGTCACCTCTTAAAGGTAAACGTAGGGTGTTGCAGTGTTGAATACATTTGATTCAAGAAATATTGTAAAGTACACAAACTTTAACTCCTGTTACTCAGGGTAGAGCTACGTATGCGGCTTACTGTGGAGTAGAGTAATTGGCTTCACAGTAAAGCATCACCATTTATACATGTGCCAGTATTAGGGCGCAGTAAATTAACTAACTTCTCCATAAGATAGTATAGTCAAGGAAAGTACTATCTTATGGTGGAATACTTATGTGCGCTGAAATACATGTAGATTGTGATGGGCTGGTTGGAGCACGAGGGTGCTAAAGTGCAGGGGCTGCCTGCTGCTTAGCCCCATGCTTTAGCACCCTTTTGTCCCAGCCAGCCCCTCCACCTCCCAATATTACCCAGAGCCTGGGACTGGCAATCCTCCTTCCCTTCCCCCCACTTAACTTCCCTGGGGCCCCTATGCATGGGGCTACTCTGCCTGGCTTAAAGTGCTACAGTCCTAGGCACATATGTAGATGCTGCACCCAGGAGCAGTTGACTCTGGTGTAAACACCCTTGTCCCCCAGTCATCAACATCAGCATCTACGCATGCAGTGCTGCAAAGTTTATTAGTTTACTGTGGCCTAATAGGCCCTCACGTGTATATGCTAAGATGTTTACTGTGGAGCTAACTGGATAACTCCACTGTAAATATCTTCTGTAGATGCACCCAGGTTGACCAGGAGTAGATAGATGAGATTCAACAAGGAAAACACAAAGTTCTGCCCTTAGGACACAATCATTTAATGTACAAAAACAGACTGGAAAATGACTGGCTAGGCTGCAGTATTGCAGCTAAGGACGTGGGAGTTAATTTACCAGAAGCTGAATATGAATCAGTGTGCTTTTATTGCACCAAAAAAAATAAATAAAGCCACCAGCATACTGGGCTCTGTTAGCAGGAGTATCACTTGCAAATCAAGGGAAGTGATTCTTCTGCTCTGTTCAGCACTGGTGAGCTCTCATCTTGACCATTGTCCTGTTTTGGACCTCACTTTCAAGAAGTACGTGTACAGACCAGACTGGTAAGAGTCTTGCACAGAGCAGCAAAAAGTATTGGGGACCTGGGAGGCAATGCAGTAAGGCTGAAAGAACTATGGTTACTTAGTCTGGAAAAGAGAAGACTGGTGAGGGATTTGATAAGTCTTCAAATACCTGAAAACCATGTGGGAAGTAGACGTTTTTGGGCCTGTAGTGATAGAAATGGGATTAAATTTAGTAGTACAAAGTCCAGTGCCATGCATATAAGGACTAATAACAAGAATTTCTCTGTTAAACAGGGAGCTCAGCAGTTAGAAATGCTAGGGCAGAGACCCGTCTATATCAATTTATTGTAGGTTGATTTATGAGCCACCTGTTTGGTACAAAAGGCACACACTAACTTGGAAGCAGTTTGTTTGATGTACTCTAACAAAGGGGAAAGTATTAATGTCTTTGTATGAGAAGCTAGTAAAACATCTGGAGTAGTATATAGCTTTGTTTACCCATGTTCAGGAAAACTGAATTCAGTCTAGAAAAGGTGCAGAAGAGGACTGTTGGGCTTATCCATTTTTTCATCATCTTGTTTTGGGAGGAAACTAAATGATTTCTGCTTGTTCAGGTTTAACCTAGAAGTACAAAGGTAGAGAATATGACTTCCATTTATACAAGGGGGTGTAAGGGAGGGAATATAATTGAAACTAACAGGGAATATTGGCAAGAGCAAATGAATATAAACTAACCATATATAAATAAGTTTTGGTTGGTAACTGGCAGAAGTTTTCTAACAATCAGAGCAGTGACTTCTAGACTGGTTTTGTAATGGGAGTAATGGGTTTCAGGAGTTAGAATAGCATTAAGTAGCAGGGTTGTGTGAAATGGCAGCGTTCTGTTTCGAATTTGGTTGGATTTGAAACTGCTGTTCCATTCCTTTCTGTTACGTTGAAACAGTTTCACTGTTTTGTCCATAGACTATAATGGGGAAACTTGAAACAGCCTATAACTTTGTCATTTCTGGCCTTATTTGGAATAAACTTGCAGGAATGGTAGTCCCTTCTGAGGGCATGAAGCCTGCCAAGTTTGAAGGAGATAAGTGCAGGAGGGTTTGGGGAAACTGCACCCCAAAGTCTTGAAAGCAAAACTCATGTCATGTGTATGCATTAAGCCACAGTGGGATCCAAGCTGCAGGCTTGCTAGCCCATGTGGATGCTACAAAAGTTTGCAAGTTTCAAGGAGATAGGTGCAGGGGTTTGGGGAGAACTGCACCTCAAGCTGGGGACAAGCAAAACTCATGATATGGGTGACATTGTGTGTGTTAAGGTGCAGGAAGGTGAAAGCTGCAGGGATGGTAGCCCCTGCTGAGGCCATGAAGCCTGCCAGCTGTCAAGGAGATTGGTGCAGGGGCTTCTGGGGCTCTGCACCTCCAGCTGCTGACAGGCAAAACTCGTGACATGGTGCTTGTGGGATCGTCTTTCTTGGGGCAGAGTGGGATGAAAACTGCAGACCTGCTAGGGAAGTAGCAAGTAAGGAATTCTTTAGAAGATCAGTGCTGTTGCTGGCTGTAGTTATCTGATGCTGAGCTGCTGGAACACAGACAGCTCACTAACTGACACCAAGGCAAAAACTAAGCAGGGCAGTTTAAATGCTGCCTTCTTTGCAGTTTTTCCATCCTTCCCCCAGGGCCCCGGGGTTGGAAGGGACCCCAGGAAAGGATTCCAGTCACTGGTCAGCTACACAGTCAATAATGAAGGCCCTCCTTCCCCTCTTCCCCTTCTCTTTCCTTTCTTCAGTTTCTCTTTCCCTGCAGGCATTGAAGGCAACCCCAGCTTCAGCTTTGAAAGTCAAAACGTTTCGAGTTGCCTCGTTTTGTTTTGAGGCTGTTTCAATAATATTTGTTTTGTTTTGATTTTGCCATTTCAATCTCGAACGAGTCAAAACAGCATCGAAACAAAACCAGCGGCAAAATTTCACACAGCCCTATTGAGTAGCTTGATTTGTCTGTAAAAGAGATTATATGATATGGTATTTTGAGAGCAGGAGACTGGAAAGGAGAACTGAGAGTCCTGTGTGGGCTGCTTCATCTTTTCCCCAAATGTGTGAAGGATCTGTATTGACTTCAGTTGAGGGGCTGGGCTGAGGACCCCCAAGTCCAGGGTGTCTGGGGCAGTACCAACATTTACAGTACAGTAGAACCTTGATTTACAGGAGTATTGCATTTCGGGGCAATTTCGTGCAAGTCAAATTTGCGTAAGTCGAGATGACTTTCCCCATAGGAAATAATAGAATAATGAGGGGGTGTATACCACAGTCATAGCTTTTTTTCCCCCTTTTCTCAGTGGAATCACCTGTAGGATGTGCGTCTAGCATCTCGCCTATGCATTTTGAGATGCTATTACCGCAATGGTGGCACAAGTCCGCTTGATTCTGTCTGCAAATCTTGTGAGGCGTTTGCGTATATATGCGAATCTGGTGAGCGTTCATGTATATACATAAATGACGTGCATCTCAAGGGGCATTTTCCAGTCCGGACCCTAATAAAAAAATTGCGTAAACGTGAGACACGCATAAGTTGGAATCACATAAATGAGGGGTGTACTGTAGCTTAAACCCGTTCTTGATACATTCACAGGGTCAAATTCTAAGTGAAGCAAAACCAGTTTTTAATGCATTTATTTTGTAGTAAGGGATCTTTTAATTTTCTGGATTTTTTTTTTTTTCTTTTGGCCCTAACCTAACTAGTAGGAAGTTCAAACAAGCTTTTGCACTTGTTTTTGTAATTTGTATTCTATAATCTCTCTCATTGTATATTGTTTATCTTTGGGAAAAGATTTTCTGTAAACTACAGTTTTAACACCATCTTAAGGTAATTGTTGTTCTACTTGTACAGTTGTTTTGTGAGTAATTTCAAAATGGTTTTATTGTTCTGTTCCAAAGTAAATAAGGATGTTACCTTTTAAAGGTTTATTTTATTTTATTCTATTCAAGCTTTCATCTGCTGTTTTTCTTTTGTTTTCTATCTAATAACATACTTTTAAAGAATGGAAAGTGTATAAAAGTAGTCCAGTATTTCTTTTTCTACTGTCATGATTTAGGAAGATCAGATTTCATATTTTATTTAACATTCTTTTTTGTGGCTTTCTTTGACCTGTCTTTGCAAAGAATGTGTTTTTAACCCCTTTCTTGTGCTTACAGTTTTCTTGGCTGCTCTATTTTTTTGTTGTTGCTTTGATATAAAAGGTGATTATTATAAAAATTTTAATGCTGTACAGAACCACAATAGTGGGGATTTGAGGGGGGAGAGGTGTGAAAGGATATCACATGTGCTATATCAGAATTTCTGTTTTTTAAAGGGCTTTAAGGGTTCCAGTGACAGATTACACATTTGAAGACTGCTGTCTAGCTTTGGCTGAAGGACAGCTCCGTCTTCCTTCAAACACTTGTCTCCTGGAATTTGCAAAGCTTGTGAGAAGTCTTGGGTGAGCACATCACATTCATTTTTATTTGATACCATTGTTATAGTACTATTTCATGTAATTTCATTTTGGCTCTCTCACAACTTAGATATTTTGTTAAAAGTGGAACTGCTTAATATTGCAAACAAGGAATACTTATGCATATTTCAAGCAATACTACACAAGAGATTAGTTTCAGCAAATTACCTGTTTTTAGCTTCTGTGGGGAAAGTTTGTCTGACCTCTCAAGGATTATTTCCTTCTCTTCCTCTTCATCTCACCATGAACTTTTTTTCTGACTGGATAGAGCCATGTAATCTGACCCACGGTGCTCCCCACAGCTCTGGAAATTTGGTGGTGGGGAAGTGATGGAAGTTAACACTGCCATCTTTTCCCCATTGCTGAATTTCCACACCCCACATGGCTGGATCAGGACTGGTCCTATGTGGAGGAATTGAGTCCCATTCCTGCGTGTCTGGTCACCATTGCGATACAGCAATTGTGATACTTAAGCTCTGCGCACTCAAGAGAAGGGTTTGAAGCCCTTGCTTTATTTGCGGGCCACTCTGCCTTGACTAATTCTCCCTCTCCACTCCTTGAGGTTTATAAGAAACAGGTTTCTGGGAAGGAGTTTTTGCCTTTTCTGTGAATTAGTCTGGGCAAGCATGGGATTTTCTAACCCGCATTGAGAAGCCCAGGGACCTGATGGGTAAGTTGTGACACCACCCAATTTACAGTCTGGTTGGTGCATAGTATGGATAATAGTGAATTGGAAGCGGAAGGATTAGAAGTAGATTATGTGAAGAGATATCCAAAAGGAGATTTGAGAATGGCTTGGATAGCTCCCAACAACTTTCTCCTCTTCCTCACAATAATTCTTCTTGTCATAGGAGAGGGTGATGGGAGTCTTAGAAGGACTGCTCATGGTACTGGTAGTGTTACCATATGTCGTCTTTTTGGATCCTCAGATCTCCATCCAGGCGGTTTTTAAAAGTATGAACAAATGTCTGGGTTTTTGCTCTGGTCAGCATCCAAGTTTTTCCTGGCACTTTCCACCTTTCTTTTCGTAGCAAGGAGCTGCTTGGAACTGGGGAGAGCAGGGGAAGGGCAATTGGAGGCAGGGGATGCTGTGTGCTTGCGCATATGCACATGGCCGGCATGCATCCAGGCAGGGTGGTAGGAGCAGCCCTGGCAGCTGGATGTAGGTAAGTCTATGGGGAGCAGAGGTTGGAGGGCTTGGGGACTTCCAGGGGGTGTGGGTGAGTGGATGGGTTTGGCAGAGGTTGGGTGTTTGAGGAGTGACAGGTGCCTGCCAGTGCTAGGGGAAGCTGTCTGGATGATGGTGCTGCAGCAGGGCCTGGGAGAGGCGCCAGCCCCCCCCCAGCAAGGGAAGGGGATAGAGGGGACGTAGTCTTTTTAGACTTCAGGAAGGCGTTTGACACGGTCTCTCACCCCATCCTCATTAAAAAGATGGGGAGCTGTGGCATTGACCCCTACACGG
>JAGPOW010000261.1:156755977-156772913 GCA_030014935.1 Caiman crocodilus | reverse complement strand
ACTTGGCTGGGGTCCTGTGACCCCAGCACTCGTTCCTGCCATTGGCAGGGGGTCAGACTAGATGGCCTGCTCTAGGCCCCTTCTGACCCTAGTTACTATAAACTACTATAAACTATGACCCTTTGGGGGCAGCAGGGAGCTGCGTGGCCAGGCCAGTGCCCTTGCTTGCAGGTGTTGGGGCAGTCTGGAGACGCTGCAAGGCTGAGAGGAGTAAGGGCCTGTGGGTCAGGAATGAGAGGCACTGGCAGGGCTGGGGGAGCTGTGGTTGGGAGTGAGGGGTGCCAAGGAGGTGTGGGGGACTGGGTTGCAAGTGTGGGGCACTAGCAGTGCCTAGGGGCCACAGGTCAGTAGTGACAGGCACCAGCAGGGACAGGAGGGCTGCAGGTCAGAAGTGAGGGGCAGCATCAGGGCAACAACAGAGGCAGGGCACCAGCATATTGATGCTCCTCCCACAATCATATACACCCCCCCTCTCAACAGGTGTCCTCCTTTTTGAAATTGGATATATGGTAGCCCTAAGTATTGGAATGAGGAGTTACAGATGGTAGCTCTGTTAGGGCTTATGGAAGGAAGGAAGGATCACCCACACTGGTTTGTAATAGCTGCATCATTTCCAGATGCATTTCTTAATGAAATGGTGGCTTAGCTGGTGCCTGGTGTCTGTTGTCTTCACACCCCTGGGATAATCATTCTGGACCCCTGTAGTAGATTCAAGGCATTAATACCTTCACCATAATGAGTTTGACCCTATTGAATTCTGTTTTATTTATGCTATTCCTTATTTCTTTTCAGTTGTTAACACGCACATCTTTACACACCATTAACATGCAGTGCTACCCCAGCAGCTTTGCTTTTTTTCATCTGCCCTGATTAGTTTATGGCCTATAATGCCTTTGTCTGTTCTGCTCTTCCACTATGTTTGTTACCCCCTTCATATCCAGTTATCTAGCATCAGAAGTCCCAGGTTCTCCATTTGTGCCAAGGCTTCTTGCATTTAGTGTACAAGCACTTCGCTTGTTTTTTACTGACCTCACCATGTTCCTAGCCAGATTAGGTGTTTTCCTTAACTGTATCACCTATATCACTGTTAGTATTTAGTATTTTCTTTGTTCTTCTTTCCCATGTGCTACCCTCAGGCATCTTTTTAATCTGTTGCTGCATCCTTGTTTACCTAGTTTTCTTCTGTACATTAAGCTAAGTGTAAAGATAGGGTATATAAGTACCTTTCACTTCCAATCTGATAAATATGATGCTTCTGGCTGGTTAAAATCTTTCCTGTTTCCATTTCATTTTGTATTTTCTTTTTTTAGTATGATTCTCTGTCCAGTTCTGTTATCACTCTCTTCTATCTGCTTACAACCTCTCTGGAGGAAACTTGCTGAGTCTAATTGCTGAAGAAGTCTTCATTTGATCAGATGCTGTGCAGCATTGATAGTTGTGTTTCTAGACCATGTATCTTCTCCAGTATGGCCACCAGTTCGCTCTTCATATGGCAGATCTCTTCTGACATTAGACATGTCCAAAGCAAATGAAGGCAATTTATTCTCTTTGGCATAATTATCCATATGCACAGTCTGCTACTGAGGTGCTTGCACTCAGCACTCAAAGGAATGTTTGGCCTTGCAGTACCTGTTCAGATGTGCAGGTGCTCTGATTTTTATTTTTTTTAAATTTGTTGTTGTTGCCAAAGCACAAAGGAAGTGGTGTTTCAGTTGTTGCTCTCCTGTGACTCTGAGATCCCACCTGTGGTTGAACCGGTTTATTCCTTTGAAGTAATTGGCTGTAGCTGTGAAATATCCATAGACAAGTACTCATCAATGACTGACAAATTTCTTATCTAACTGTGATTCTTGAGATTAATTGTCCATAACCATGTTCTGCAGCCTGACTGTTACGTTACCTGTTCCTTGTAATCCTGTATACCTAGGATTGTGTGGTTCAGAGGAAACTGCAGTGCAGTCAATATATTCTTCCCTTTTGTGTCCTTGCTCCAATTGGGGTTCATGTGTGCCAAATGGGGCTGCTAACAAAAGTCTCAGAGGTTGAGTGTGTGGAGGGAAGTGCATCAAGAGTAGAATGTGCATGTGGACAGCAGGTGTCTAAGAACTCCAGGTTCTGTAATGAGTTACCTCTCATTTACTTATTTGTGTATGCAACCTGGTGTTCAGTTATGTTAAAACAGTAAGAATCATCCTCCCTTTTCTAAGCTGTCCCTGAGTCCTGTAGTTCTAGGCTGGTAAGACTAGCCCCCTGCTATGGTAGGTAGGTAGGTATGAAATGTAAGAGGTCCTTTCCATTGATTTAGTCCACCAGTTTTTACTATCTTCTGTCATCCATGGGTTGATTTTTTTGTTGGTTTTTAGTTATATTTATGCTATACCGAGTAACATGTTTTATTGAAATCTCATTATGTTACTTCAACAGTTATCTTTGTCAACCAAGTTTTAGAATCTTGTCAGAAACCTTATGAAGGTAATGTCACTGGACCTGTTTTTCATAAAATCATATTAACTGATAATTTTACCATCTTCAGTTAAGAATTTGATCACCCACACTGATGTATATTCTTTCTCCCTCCCTTCCCTTGAATTGAAGCTAGGTACAATTCTGTCAGCACGTGGTAGGACATCTAACTTACTATATTAGACATTAGGCCAGCATTACATTTTTTTTCTCCAGTAGAAAAAAGTCTTCCCTGCTTTTCTAAAAGTGAATACTGTTGGTTAAGAGTTCCTCTGAAAGTCACCTCGGTCTGTTTTATTTAAAAAAAATTGGTTTTAATAGTTGATTTTTTTTTTTTTTTTGGTAGTTTGGTATTTTTGACCTATATCATTACAAGGTCCTTATTTTCATTAACTCCACAAGCTATGGACTCTTAACAGATGTTTCCCGTATCTACTTGCTTTTTTCTTTATTTGCAGTTAAATTCATTGCTGTCATTTTCATTGTCATCTTCACTTCCCTTTTTCTCTAGAGTAGGAATTTTTTTTTAAACTACCAATAAACTCCCATGTTTGTAGGATTGTAGTTTTATGGGTATTGAAGCAAATCACTATACATAGTAACAGTGATTTATTACCCACCCACTTTAAATGAAGGCAAAAAAGACTGTTCCCATCTACTGTGGCTCTGAAAATGGTAATAGATAGCTACAACCTTTTTACTCAAGCTGTTTGCTTAAAACGGTCACATGGAGGATCTTGTTCATGGCATGGGTTATTGCCATCTGAGTTTTGTAATGAAAAATCATTGGAAGTCCCCTGGCTCTTAAGCTTTGATTTTTTGGGGTGTGCAGAGTCAGAATTTACTAGGAAAGATGAAAATTGGGCCCTCTAGTCATCTCTGCATTTTTCTAGCAGGCTTAATATATTGTCCTCCAAACACTCCAGTCCAGTTCTTGATTTGTTGTAGTCTTCAAAGAAGCAGTGCTCAGGAGATGCTCCATCTCATTGGCAGTCATTCAGTCTCTACTACATCCCAGTAATGTCTTTTTCACATTTGTCTTTGCATTTCATCCATGACTGGTCAGTTCCCTCAGACTTTTATCTAATTTTCATTAAATGTTAGGGCCACCTTTTGACTTTTACACTTTGCCTATCTTTTCTCTGGTCCATCGCTTTGGTTCATAGATTCTACTCATTTTCTTTGTTCAGTATTTTCTAGCACTACCTCATTTAAAATGAGAATAATTGTTATATTTTGGCCAGATGTAAACTAAGAAAGGAAAGCGAGCCATACTGACCCTTCATAGAACCTGATCACCAGACAGTTAAGAAATTAGCTAGACTCCAGAGTTGTGAACACCAGTAGAAAATAGTAGATATAATCTTTAAATGGGTTTCACATCTCAACAACATAACTTTGGTTTTCTGAGGTCTGACTTATAGCTAATTTTTAGCCAGCTATTTGGCTAAGACTATTAAAATAAATAAAGATGGATGGTGTCACCTATACTAAAACAAATCCACCAAAATCCTTGTATTGTGTGAGGTTTGTGGAGGTTGGTTGGTTGACTTTTTTCTGTCCTCCTAAATAAGTTGAACAGTGTTGAGGTACAGATAGACTTGCAGGGTACTTTGTAGCAATAGAGCAGTGAAGCAAATTGTACGTTCTGGGATCTTGCA
Organism: Caiman crocodilus; assembly: GCA_030014935.1. Lineage (NCBI taxonomy): Eukaryota > Metazoa > Chordata > Crocodylia > Alligatoridae > Caiman > Caiman crocodilus. The sequence goes on along the minus strand of JAGPOW010000261.1, from coordinate 156,768,789 downwards.
GAAAGAAAAGAATGAGGTCAGTGCATACCATGAAGTTTTCAGGCACATTGGTACCTTTTGATCGGCATGGTCAAGCCCATGAGATCAAGTAATAATGTGGATTCTTGATTTACATTCATCTTCAGGAAAAGATATTTGATTCTTGGAGCTGTTCCTGGACTGTACCTGAGTATTTCTTCCTAGTTCTTTTGGATACAAGAGAGGTGAATTCAACTTCCAGAAGGTCTTGCTGCAAGCTTTTCAATAAGAGCCCAATATGAACAAGAGAAGATATCCAGATTTTCCTTTGACAAGTCATAACCCTAGTTATATGGGTACAGTTTATTTTAAGTCTGAGTAGTTTTCTTTGCCAAAAAGGCCTTACTCTAGAATAGGTTAGGCATCACTGCTGGATTACCTAGGTTACTTATGTCCAGGATTTCATCTGGTTGTGACTCTCTGCTCTTAGTTGTGGCCCAAGAAGCACTTTAAGAAGTGCAGTCTTATTGATGATGTGGTATCTAACTTGCACCCACTCACGACTAGATTGAGTCTGTCCCAGTACTTCTTGGGAGGTAGCTTTCCAAGAAGGTAGTTCTCTGTGGCTTTTTCAGTGTAAAATTGAGCCTCTGATGTAAGCTGGGATCTCTCTGAATAGCTTTTCTCCCATCCTTCCCTAGAGCACATGGGCTCATTAGCTACTCTGTTGGTTGGTGACTGCATCATGGGATAGATACAGTAGCTCTGGCTTCTTTATGGTTCCTTATGGAGAGCAGGATAGAGGTTCCATAGGGCCTAGCAAAAATCATTCCTCATCAGACACTGAGGAGACCAGGGAAGTCCTGGAAAAAGCTGAGAGAGAGAGTAGTAGGAGCTGGTTATGGCAGCTGAGCAAATTTCTGGTGGTTTCTAATATTGTAGGGTGGGGAAGAGAGGGAGGAATTACAGAAGATTTCTTACTTTGCTGTTGGAATGGCAAAAAAGTAGAACAATATAGAGCAGGGAAACTGCCTATAACATGAGCGGCAGCCCACTTACTTGCTTTGGCTTCAGGCTGAAAAGATTGGACACCCCCATTGTCCTAGATTAAGAAAGCCATCTGCCAGTGAAAACAAGTCTGTTGATCAAGGTTTCATAGACTTATTTTTTTTCCCCTGAAAACCCATCCTATACACTTGGTAAAATTTTGGTTTTTGTTAATAATCTGCAGTTGACAGTAGCATAGTAGTATCATAGTAGTTAGAGTCGGAAGGGACTCAAGAGTGGATCCCTGGTTCATGAATAGGCAACCCACATACTACAGTAAAGTGAATAATAATGAATATTTAAGTGCTTTTGAGCTATTGGAAATTGAATAGAAGGGCCTGTTTTTGGAACTTTAATATTGGGGTTCCAGTGTTTTTGTTAATTCTGAATTAAAATTATGAAATGATGCATTACATAACATCTGTTATTTGCTATTTTGTATGATAGGGGTATTTTGTGGTTAAAAACAAAAGGAAAAAAAACCCTCTAGCTTAGTCTTTTAACTTTCCTCCTTTTTCTTATAGGCTGAAACCAGAAAAGCTTGAAAAAGATCTTGAAAAATATTCTGAAAGTGCCAAAAAGATGAAAGGTGCCAGGGTCAGTCTTAAGGAATTTGCTGCATACTTGGAAGTTCCAGTTTCTGACATATTGGAGAACATGTTTGCCCTTTTTGATGAGGTAAGAAATACCATCATGCTTCAGAGAACTAAGATTCTTCTTGTACCATTCCAGCTGGGTTTCTAAAACATATACTCAGCCTTGACCCTGGTCTGCTCACACTAAATGTTGGGAACAGCAAGGTCAGCTCTGTAAACTTTGGAGAATTGTACACTTTGTATCCTTGTACTGTCTCTTATTTAGCACATATTGAGAATTTCAATTAACTAAATAAAATGTTGGCTCACAGAAGAGGTACCTGGTATAGAAATCAGACTAAGCCATTTTGGTTTAAAGATACAAATGATGAAAAAAGCATACTTGGGGTGAAGGCATTGCTGGTTGTAGTTATTGATGGTGCAGAGCTGCTCATCAGCACAATGGATTGTTTTCTAAAACAGCAACAACTTAAACTTGGAGTCAGCAGTTTTGGCAAGTCAAATCACTTTGTTCTGCCTGATGCACTGCAGAAAGATAGTCATTTTCTTTGTCTAGTGAAGGTGTTAGCTGGGTCAGAAGGTGGAGATGTTTAGTATGTCTCTAGGTGTTCTTTTCTTCCCTGAATATCAGGACTCATATGCAGGGTTAGCTTAGGGCCACTGCCATTTGAGGGAAGGTGATGAGTCCCAGCTATTATGACTTGTGTGAAGTGGGAAAATGCATCCTGGAGTAACCAGTGCTCTGATGTCTGATGAGAGTCTTAAATAGTTTTGAAAGGTTAATTTTGGCTTTTGGCTGACTTCTGACCAGGGTTTTCCGAAAGAGCCTCAGGATGTTTGGAATCGTCTGTCAGTAGAATAGATCTAAAAGCCTACAGGGATCTGTATAGTGTAATATAAATGCCTTTTTTACACACTGATATGCACTGTATATTTTGAATCTTTTTAATATTCTGTCAATGGCTGTGAAGTAAATAGAGTTTTGGAACAAAATAAATTCTGGATGTGTTTTGCTGCTTTCCCCTTACAGAATGAAGAAGGCATAATTGACTTGCGGGAATTTGTGATTTCTCTATCAGTAGTATGTAGGCCATCTAAAACTTTGGAAACAATTCAGCTGGCATTTAAGGCAAGTAGCAGTTTTTTACTACATAGATGTTTTTATGAGAAAAATAAAGCGACATGCAATTTAATATGACTGGATCTTATTTCACACATTCTTCTTGCTTCACATATATATTTAAAAAAAGAAAAGAAAACCCCTAAATACTGTATTGGAGACCATGAAGTTAGAGATAAGGAAAGATGTTTCTTCTGTGGATGCTTAACCTAACAAATACCTCTGCTGCCACAGGTGCCCTAGATTCATCATTAGTTACTTTGCTGTAGTAGTTTTGGTAGCTTTCAGAGTGGACAATTCTGGCTCCTTTCACTTGCCTGGCTAGAGAGAGAGCATTTTTGGCTTCTGTCCATGGCCTGCAATCATTCTGAAAGAGCTTCCTCTTATTTTTTTTAATTTTATTTATTTATTTATTTATTTATTTTTTTTATTTTGCCTTTTCATTATTTCTCTTTCCCCCTACACTTCTACTTTTTTCCTGGGTTCTCAGTCTTGTGGGTTGCTTTTCCCATTGCAAGCTATTACTTTGTATTTATTTTCTCTTCCCTTTGTGGTTAGCTAAACTAGGACGGGTTTTTTTAATGCTTTTTACTATTCAACCATTTCTTTCTGTTCCCTGTGGTAAGTTTAGAATAATACAACATTCCTAAGAAATGCTACATTTTCTTCTCCTTTACACTGGGCACTTATAAAGACCATAGAGCTTGTCTTTTTGGCTGTGTCTCATGGAGAAAATTAATGGGTTTCACCTCCAACCATGGATCTAAAGGGCACCTCTGCTCCCCTGGCACTGGCCATGGAAACAATCCAGAAATCAGTTACAGTTTGCAGATCCAGGACTTGGCTCCTGCAGGAGGTCACCTGTCCTTGGCTCCTTACGGAAGTATGCCCCACTGTCATCTTGCCTCCTTAAGTCCTAAATACCACAGTCTGGTATAGTTATCATTTGAAGTTCACAGTGGCTGTGGTACCAGTGTTTCAGTACTGTCCTCCATTTCCAATGATTGACATAGTTCTGTTGCTAAGAACACTAGTAATAAGTGGCATAGGGCAGGGATCAGCAAAATACAATATGTGGAGCCATGGTTTTGGCATTTGGCAGTGGGCAGGAGGAGAGGTGGGGCTCCCTGTGCTGTGCCAACAGCTCTGGTTGAAGGGAAGCTGTCCCTGCATGGCACCACAGCCAAGACAGCAGGGAGAAGCAGCAGAGGTGGGCTGTCTTAAGCCCTGCCTTCTCCCAACTTAAGGTGATTCATTCCAGCCATCTACCAGAAAATGTTTCTGACCCCTGCCATAGGTGCTTCTCAGTTGCTCTGCACCACTAGGATAGCCAACACCAGGATGGAGCATGAAAGGCTTGCCTCCACCACTCTGGTCATGCATGTAGTCTTGACAGCCTGCTTTCTTCCCCTAAGGCACTAAATATCTTTATACTCCACAGAATCAGTACTTGAAGCCTATGATGACCACAGTTATGCTTTGTTTATGGAGTCAGTATTGTATGCTGGCCATGCTAGTTCCTGGTGTGATTACTCTGACACTACCTGAGGAGGTTGGCTTCTCAGAGTCCATGTCTGGGTGTTATTCCTTGCATGGCTCCACACTGTCCATGATTCCAGCACCACGGAAATCTATACACATCCATTGAGTCTGCTCCAACATGCTGTAATTACAGCATGGTAATTACTGCACTCTAGTAGCATATGTATCATCAGTATCCCCATGTTGAAAAATGGTGGCAGGGACACTAACTAAAGCTCTCAGAGCCACTCTAATTTAAAGTACAGATCAGTCGCATCATACGCACATTTAACTTGCGTGAATTCAGCTATATGGGGGGTGGAGGGGTAGGGCTTGAGCTTGCACGCAGCGCTGCTGCTTACTTGGAGGCCCACTGTGGCAGTGACGGACACTGTCTTCAAAACCTCCTGCTGTCGCCATGGAGCCATGCCCGAAGCTGGGCGGCGGCAGCAGCAGCAGCGTGGTGGTGCACAGCCATCCCCACCACCACCCCATGCTGTGCCGCTGCCACTGGCTGCACAGCTGTAAGCACGGCACCGCGTGAAAACTCAAGCTCTGCCCCCCCTCCCACCCCACATATAGTCACCGATTTTTGCCTTATGCACTGACTTTAGTACCTAACCCCCACGTAAGATGTGACTGACCAGTACTCCCGCCCTCCACTTCTCAGAGTATGTATATAAATGCCTCATGAGTCAAATGACTCTTTAAAGGGATGCTGTCCTTTTTAAGACAGTGGTCACCAACTAGTGGATCTTGATCCACCAGTAGATCTTGGAGCCTCTCCTAGTCTATCCGAGGCTGGGGTGGAGGGATGAGTGCCGATGTGCATTCATGCGTGTGCCCCAGCCCAGCAGGTCAGTCCATGGGGGCAGGAAGGGGCCATGACTAGATCGAGGCCCCTGTGGTGGGGGACAGTGCCAGAGACAGGAGCAGGGATAAGTTGTGTGGGGTCCCGGCCAGGTAGGACTTACCTGCTGTGGAGGCATTCCCCCAAATCATTCTTTTTCCCTCCGTCTACCTAAGTCAGCCCCCTCCTTTCCCTCCCCACAAACTTACCTGCAGGGTGAGGGAGGAGGGGAGGGGTAGTGGCAGCACATGGTAGATCTTGGGTTGCTTTTAAATACTAAAGGTAATCTACTAAAAGGTTGGAGACTACAGTTTTAAGATGCCCTCAGAGGCTCCGTGGTTCCCAGGCCAGGAATCTCAGGGTTCCTGTCTACTTCTGATGTAACTTTTGGATTGTCATTTTCTCCCTGAGTTCAAGGATGGGTCTAACTGTGTGCTGTCTCATCCCTTGCTGTTGATGTACCATATGCCTCTAGAGTAGCTATATATTCAAATCAAATGGGTTCTCTGATTCCAAATTCAAGAATGCAATCCACATGGCAGTAATCCATACTTAGCATCCTTCCAGCCAAGACTGTTGTTCTAGTATAGTTTCATTACATAGGATGATCTTTGTGATGTTCAGGACCTGATGTGCCATGCAGCAAAGACTGCAGATCTTGGGGTGGAGGGGATTCACTGAGCTTTCACAAAGGCTTAGTAAACAAGGCTCTTGTACACACTCCCAAACCAATCTGGCAGATGCCAGGTATTTTTTCCCCAACTGCAAGTCTGTAGCCAAAGAACCAAGTATTTCCCAAAGGGGTGGAGCATTTTTTATGCTCACCCTATGCTGTCTTTTTTGTTGCTGCTAATGCAAAGAGAAAGCAGCATAGCTGACCTCACAAAGGAGCCTAAACTTTTGGACTTTTGACTCTTCTACTAGCTTGCAGCTTTAAATAGCAGACAGTGAGTCTCTCCTTGCCAGGTGTGACTCCACATGTGTGGTCATACTGCTAGTGTTGTAGACTCCTTACCAATAGGACAGAAGAAAGCCCTTTTACCACCTCATTTCCAGAGAGGTAATGTTATCATTTGCTTACAATTTGCCTTGAATGCTGCTGAAACATGATTTGTGTCTTTGGCAGTTGTCACGATATGATTTTCTTGGCATCAGGGTTCTGATTTTCCGAAGGAGGTCAGGAGGGTTGCATTTGAGGTTTTGGACTGAGATCTGATAAAGTACATACCCCTGAAGTTTCAATTGAAGGCTCCAAAGAGGAAACCAAAGTACTGTCTTTTGCCCATAAGCAGCCTCTGCATATATTGTCACCCATTGAAAATGGTTAAAAGGACCAGTGGATTAAAAACAGAAACATTTCTGTGTAGCACCAGATTCTTCCTATTATGCATTGGATAATAGACAGAGCTTTTGCAATGATGAGATGCCAGTAGCTCCCTTTGGTGTCATTCTCTCCCTTAGTTTCTCCCTTTTAACAATCACTTGGACCATTTTTATTCAGCCTGGGCTCAAATTTCACTGAGCTAGTAGTCTCGGGATAGGGTAGTAAAGGGGATGTATTATCTAGTTTGCATTGTGCACCACAGGCCCCCTCTGTCCCTTTTCAGAGACTTCTCTCATTTTTCTACAGCAAGAAGAACTCTCCTTCCTTGGCTTTAGAAATGGTCACAGCTCCTGCCATTCCCAAACCCTGAGTCTCAGGCAAAGGGTTCTGCAATAGTTCCTTTCTAGTCCCAAGAGAAAGGAAAGGCTAGAGCCCCATCTTGGCTATATGAAGACTCAACACTTCCATTTGAAGCTCAGTGTCAAGATGGTTGACTTTAGTACTGAACATATCTTTGTGGGAGGAGGTGAGGTTCACACCTCTCCTACAAGACACCTATTTCCACATTTCCTTGCACTTTGGTGGGTCAGGACAATGTCCTTCTATTTTGGTGTGTTAGTGGACCCAGAAATGCTCACCTAGTTCCTCTTGGTTATGGATGCTCCTCTTGGATTAGCAAGACGTCACAATTTGCCCCTCTTGAGAAAATTATCTGGTAAAAGGGAACTCTTCTGCTGAAGTGTTGCAGAGCCTGGTGAAGCTTTTCTGTTTATTTGACTTCTTGGTGAACATGCGGAAGGTCAAATCTGGTTCCCACGTCAAAGCTAGTTCACAGTAGCCACTCCAGATTTCATAGTTGCAAGGGCTTCCTTTTGCAAGGTTGTTTTCAGTCCCTCTGAGAGGGAGTTAGTGCGGGTTGACAACTGACCAATGACCACATCTAAAGATCCTCTCAATTGCAGCTAATATGACCACCTGTACTTTTGTAACACCCCTCTCCAGACGTCATGTCAGGTATATAGTATGTTCCTGCCTGAGAACTGCATGTTTCTGAGGGCAAAGTCCTCAGAACAATCTCTGATGCAGGGTTTCCAAATGCTGCAGGAGGAGAGAACGCTTATCAACATGTTGGAATGCAGGGTGATACAGAGACATTGTTAGGCCTTCCTTCACTGTATTTAAAGGCACCATGCTCAGCTTGTAATACCACACAGTTGTAATATGCTTTGTCACTGGGCAGGGTTGTGCCAGATCTGCCTCTGGATGGAAATGGTCCGTCTGCGTGTGGCTTTGGTGTACCCAGCAACAAGTATACCTGACCACAGTGCACACTTCCAGTTTGCCCAGTACTGAGGCAGGCCATCTCAGCATACTGTTGACCTTTCCTAGCTAGTATCCAGACTTGCCTATAATAGTTCACTTAAGGATCAGCTAAGGTTCTCCAATGCTTCTATATTTCACTGTCTTTGCTTAGAATTTGCACTCCGGCTGGTGTTTGCACTGCCTTTGTTCATTGCCTTTACCTCTGCAATTGGGCACTGCTGCATTGTGGCTTCAGTCTCTCTAACCTGTCTTGGATATTTTGTGTATTTTGTCTTTAGTGTTTTTAATTGAGCTCTTTAGTGTCTCATTGTCTATGCCTGTACTTCAGCATCTTTGGGTTTCATTGTTGCTGCTTTTGAATTGTTTAACAAAGGGTTGTCTAACTTTTAAGCACACATCCTCTAGCTACTCTATGAGCTGCACCAAAAGGGCTTCTGTGCTGCATGCCAGATAGATGCACCCCCTGCTAAAGTGCTTGTCTGCCTCAACCCCCTTGGCAACAGAAAGCAGAAGCTGGAGGAGGGAGGGAAAGTCCAGAGACTCCAGCTGCTGTTACAACTGCAGCAGTAGGGAGAGTGGCAGCCATGTGGGGTGAGAGAAGGAGCTGCAACTCAACCTCTTGCAGGTCACATGTGGCCTGTGGGCCACTCGTTGGACAGGCCTGATTTAATCAACCTTTTACCCTTCTCTCTTTTTTCCTTCTGCAATATGTTACCTCCATTAAAGGAAGCCTAGTTTCAAGAGGGACAAAACTTGCAGAACTATATCAACAAATGTGTTCAGGATGGGGAGGATGGGTGTTATCTTGCTTGGCATTATATGCATGTTTGCGGCATATACCCAAAGGTGATATTCTCTTCATTTAAGAAACTGGGCAAGCAGCTCTAATAAATGACTGAAACATACCATAGATACTTTTCATAATATCTCTTCAAGGTTGGTTGAGAGTGATTTGGAGGAAGAACACATAGTATAGCTCCAAGTCAACTGACTGGAGAAGTGGCGAGACTTGTGTTATCACCACTGGTTTACATGCAGACTTGAGGTTTTCCTTTGGCAAAAATGTGAGGCAGCCTTATTTCTAGAGCACCCAGGACTGTTTTCCTACAAAACTTCCCTGTGTCCTTGTTTCTCTATTTCATTTTTTGAAACTGGTGATCATTAGAAGAGACTGTGTCAACAGATGGACATAGTTTGATAGTTTGAGATGGTTAGGATTGTAGGGGCTGCCTTCTTGCTCTGTACTAGAGGTTTTGGGAGTTAAGAAACCTTGCATCCATTAGGATATATTAGTTTGCAAAAGCAAACTGTGGATCACCATGCCAGTGCTTACAGAGGAAAAGGCCAGGAGGAGTTGTGAAAGAAAATCATTCTGTGGTTAGTTCTTTACCCTAGGAGAAACACGAGAAGCTCAAGAGTCTTACAGGGGTATAGACCTGGCCTGCCTTCAAATTTTGAACAACCTTTGGTGTACACAATAGTTCTGGAGGTGAAGAATTCTTAGGATTTTAGAGGTCTGATACACCCAAAGGTGCTTCTGTAACTAGTGTGTCACATCCCCTGTATTAGGCAGTTCTGCAGCATTTCTGTTTTGATATGCACTTAGCTGAACTGGAGAATGAAATCTGACTAAGTCAGTGGTGCACAGGGCTTTGGCCATGTGGGCCAGATGAATAACATGGAACCAGTCTGTGGACTAGATTGGGCCCTGTGCCGCCCCTGTCTAGCCTCACACATGGGGGGCCTGGCCCAGTGTTCTCCACACCCTGGGATTGAGCCTTGCACCCCCGCATTAGCAGGCAGGACCACAGCCTGCAAGGCTCTTCATGGACCCAGTAGTATGATGCTGGGGGCTGGATCCAGCCTATGGGCCAGAAGTTGAGTGCCTCTGGATTAAGTGAATGTATAAAAAAATCTTCAGAACAGCTAGATTAGATTGTGGCAAATTAGATCTTCTTCTGTTGTGGCTGGCTGGGAAGAAGTGTGATTCTTTAGCACCACTCTGAATAATCAACTTCCAGAGTTCTACTTTTCTAGCAGTCTTTTTTCAGTACTAAAAATAGTGTCTTTTGGGAAATGCACTCCTAGGCACCTTTGAATGGACCCCCACTGGAAGCAAAGCTTGCCTCCTGAATTTTGCTACAACAGGTTGGTTATAACTTGGTAGCCCAGACTGATTAGGGTCCTCAGTTTTGTGTTGAAACAGCTGATTCTATCCAACTTCACTCTTAGTCTTTAAATGTAGTTTAGAAGCAAGATTTGTGAGGGTTTTTTTTTCTCATTTTGCGGCATGTGCATTTGTTTGTTGTGCATTATTTAGGAGAAAGGGAATGTCTTGGAATGGGTGCTTGGTTTCTTGAAGGGACCCATTTCAAAATTAAAGGTTCCAAGGCATCAAGGAGTCCTTTGGGTCTTCTTTCCACTGCTGCCCATCCTTCCTTTTTTCCCTCCTTCCCCCTCTCCTTGGAACTTGTTAGGTTTTTTCCTACCACTGTCCCTTCTCCCCACTCTTTGACTGGCCTCTGGGAGACCCATCCCCCCAGCTCTTTGACCCACCTCTGGTGGGTGGGACATAAGGTGCAACGGGCTGAGAACCACTGCCCTCATGTAATTCCTAGCATTTTTGTTTCCATTAAATATACAGTCCTTCTTTATCATAGTAAGCTCTTGGCCTTTGACACCCTATAACAGTAAGGCTTTTTTTATTTATGCATGTAGCTCATTGAATACCATATTTGCACAATTCCACAACAACGTTTTTCTCCCCATTTTAACATTGGGGGTGAGGAGAGTAGTTTGTCTTGGAATTGACTAAGGGGCAATGGGGGTGGGGGCAGGCAATTACCTGCCCCTGTCCTCTTCCTACTGACTCTGTCCCAGCTGACTTTGGCTCCTCCCCACTCCTCTTCCCTTGATCCAGCTCAGTTTCTGTAAAATGGGGATAATCAACTACTTTATCTGGTTTGGGTAGCTTTATTTAATTAGTAAGATCCTTGTATAGAAAGCACTGTACATATTCAAAAATGAACCTAGCTGAGATGTACTTGATTTATCAGAAACAAATTTTACCCATATGGGAATTATTTTAACTTTGTTATTTTTCTGACAAATTATGTTGGTAGTAATTTGCCTTCCTGCATTATTATATAGATGTATCAGTCAGAAAATGGAACTATAGAAGAAGACAATTTAGCTTGCATTCTGAAGACTGCCATGGGTGTGTCAGAACTCAACGTAACAAACCTCTTCAGAGCTATAGATGAAGGGGAGAAAGGAACAATCACATTTGGTAAGTGTTAAAATCGATTTGAAATGCTTTACACAAGTGAGTGGTCCAATATATATATTAAAATACCAGCAGCTTGTCTAACATTGTTTGCCTTTAAAAAACAAAACTCAAAAGGAAAGATAATGTAGATGGAGTAATTTTAGCTAGATCAAAATGTGGAACCTAAAAGATCCATTGCCTTATTTAAGTGGTTTAATTTTCCTACCTTAGATTAGATAGTACTTGGATGAGCTCTTCTCAGGCTGCACCTGCTCTGTGATGGATTTCCATTTTTTATGATCTCTCTAACCTCCCTTGATCGTCTCTCACTGTTTATGGCTATTGTGCCTCTTCTCCTGTGGTTGATCTGTCCTCTCATCTTTCCATGTGAGAGAGAGAAGATTTTTGGTAGTATCTTTACTAAACTAGCTGTATAGTTGGGGGAGATGTTAGAAAAGCTTGTGGGTACAAACACCCTTTCACTTCCTTAAATATCCTGGTAAAGAATTACTTTTGATTAACCGTGACATATTAATGAAAGAAATTACCCACAAAGACAAGTGGCAAAGCTTGGAAAAGAGATAATTTATTAGGAGTAGTTATAGAACAAGTAAAGAAGAGTTATTGTAAATAAGTTTAATAACACAGAAGAAAACAAATATTCAAAATGGAAGAGACTTGTTATTGCCTGCAGACTGCAAAGAGGTTAACAGAGGGAGCAGCTCAGTTGCAATGTCTTAAGTCAGTGGTTTCTGGTGTTAAGCTTATGAATATTTGTTCTGAGATTTTTGTATGGCTTTCCCTGTCCTTTCTTGCCTATCCCATCTCCTGCATAACTCCCTTCGGGGTCTGAAACCTTAAGAGAAAAGTAGACAACAATGACAGCTATCCTTACACTGAAGAGAATCTTGTGAAATGTGAATGGCTGTAAATAGTCAAAGTGGTAGGTCTTCCTTTGTTTTTACAGGTAGCAGTCTCCATGTGACAAAAGTATCTATATGTTTTCTTTTAGATGACTTCTTCAGGTTTACAGAAATGTATCCAGACTTTGCAGAAGAGTATCTCTACCCTGACCAGACAGGAGTTGAGAGCAGTTTGGAGACTTCCTCTCTTCCAGCCCCTAATGGTTTCTGTACTGACTTCAGTCCAGAAAATGCTGAAGATAAAAAGAATCCCCAGAAGAAGAAACTGAATTGATACCACAAACATCACATTCCTCTCCTGGTGAGAGGATTATTTCTTTTCTTGAGGTCGTCTTAGTCATGTCAACTATACAGCAAATTCATTTTTTTTTGTGTGTGTGTAAAAACAAACCAACAAAAAACATTTTCACTACTCTTTCATTCCCATGTGGTATATTATCAGGTTTTTTCCAAGCAGATTTTGGAAGGCTAGGTTTTATTTTACATTCATTTCAAAAATGTTTTTGAATGGCATTTCTACCCAATAGTTTCACAGGGAACCTGTAAACTAATTCTTTATTTATTTAATGTAGCTGCAGTGGGAATAACACAGATGGAAAGGTTTTTGGTGAAGGTCAGTGTAGACAGGTAGACATGCACATAAATATTTGATATATGGCAGAGAATAAAGGGTTTTTTTTATCATGAATTCAAAAGGGTTGCATTTTTCTCAAAAGGGACAGTCAGAAATAAGTTACAAAACATCTTAAAGGAATGCCAGGAAAATCCATTTATACCTCTCATAAATACTGTATCTGGTGCATATGTAATCTGCGAACTATTTTAGGAATGTTTTAAGGAAGTTTTAAAAATTTGTATTGGGAGTCATATATCTTTTTTTTT
>JAGPOW010000261.1:156732598-156747729 GCA_030014935.1 Caiman crocodilus | reverse complement strand
ATATGTAGAGTAGAATTCCTTAAACTTTAACTTGGGACTCATTAGCAACTGTATATACTTAGAGAAAAAAAGCTGCTTGTCTACATAGTAATTTGTATTAGTAAATTATTTTCATTAAAATTACACTGCTTTCTGTAATAATTTTTCAAGGGTATTAAAGAGGTCCATGAAAATTATGCATAAGTAAGTGTTAGCGTTAGAACTCAGAAATGTTGAAATTGTTTAAAGTAGAAGCGTTTGTATCCTAAAAAAGAACGAAGTTAAGCATCTACTAACTTTGTATAACGTACTATTTTAACTTTGATGGTGCAGCATTACGTTGAAAGTATTTCAGAGATCTGTTCAGCGGGACCATTTTTTAAATCTTTTGTAATTCCCAATATTTCTCCAGGCATGACAGAAATTCTCTTTTGGAAGAATTATCAACCAAGTTAAAGTTAAAATATTCTGGAAATTTTTTTAAATCTCATGAATTACTTCTAAACTGGCATCAAAATATGGATATTGGTATATTTTGACAAACACTACTGCATTTTTTTAAATGAACTTTGAATTTAAACTGTTGAGAGAGCTGTTAGCCATTCAAATAATCAGTTTGGTAACTTGTGTGCATGTTCCATTACATCTGTATTCAATATAGGCACTACCATGAACAGAACATTTTTAGTTGATGCTGTGACTTGTGTTTATATTGCAAGTTCTGTGTTCATATTCAGGAAAGCCAGTTTTGTAAGAAGCCACATAATGGGTATTGTGGTCTTGTTCCAGCTTGCAACTGACTTCAGCAGTGCTGGAATCAAGCCTTTTGTGATTGTATATAGATATACACACTGCCCATGAGTCCTTGCTATTGTTAAATCCCTGGAACATAATAACAGCATATTGCTAATAAGCGGAAGCATCCTAAATTTTTTTTTCTGTTGCCGATTCTTCCCCCCCCACCCCCCCCCAACAGGCTTCTAAGGTATATGTATATAGACTGTTATCTTTGCACTGGACTGAATTATATTTCGTAATTAAGCAAAAAAAAAAAGAAAAGAAAAATACCTTAGTCAGTTGTTCAGGTGGTGGAGATTCTTTGACTAGATGTTAACCACTTCCAAATGAAAAGTATAGTTTCAGTGCTAAAAATTTGATTTTTATATTTTTTATTAAAATGCATGGAAAATTAAGCATTCTATTTAAAAAAAATTGACTTATTTTATACATTTTTCTCAAGTTTTTAAATAATATGGGTTTAACATTACCTCCTAATACCAGTGATGTTCAGTAATTTCTTAAAAGAAATACCTCAATTTGAACAAATACTTTTTCTTGTTAATTGTCAAGTGAGTTGAAATTATGTTGTCTTTGATATTGACTATAGTTGCTATAAACTAAACTGAGCCAAGCAGCAGCCTAATGATACAAGCTTACACCATGCTTTGTGTGGTATGCTGAATTAATAAAGGAGAGTTGAAATCATTGTCAATATTTTATGAATGAAACCGAGGACTCCTTACAAGTTTTAATGTCCATTATAAAATCACTGGTCATTCTGCCCAGCTGGACATTTCCTTTGTGACTGGCTTACTGTAAAATAAAGTTTGTGTGAAATGAAATTTCAGCCAAATTAAAAGCAAAGCAAAAAAAATGCAGTGTTTTTTTTATTTTTGTTTTAATATTTAGGTTCTCAAATGTTTCTAAGGTGTCTTTACAACGGTGAGTCTTGGAAGTCAGAAAATGATATTTCACTTTATACATAGCGTTAATAAGGAAATTACTGTAATATTTCCAGTTCTTCAGTTCATGCTCAAAAATAAAAAATGTTGAAATATACTGGAATGGGTTCAGAGAAAAGCTACAAAAGCAATTTGATGTCTGGAGAACAGGTATATTGTGGTGAGAAACCAAAGGACCTCAGTTTAGTTCTGGGGTGTCAAACATGGCCTGTGCGCCAGATACACGCTACAGAGCCCTGTTGTCTGGTTTGTGGCCTATAGCAGCCAGGGCCTGCCACCAAGACCTGGTTAAGAAGCCTTGCTGAGGATACAGGTTGGCAGTGAAGAGTGAATGAGGGCTGCATTAGCTCCCACAGAAGCTTCCACTTCTTCCACTGCCCCTGTGTCAGATCCAAGTCACAGGGAGCCCTGCAGTGCAGATCTGACCAAAGGGGCCAAAGGAGTTTGACATCCCTGATGTAATTTGTTCAAGATGCATCTAAAAAGCAACATGGGCATGATGCCACATTTACCTAAATCCAAACTGAAGACAACCTCCATTCTTCCCCTTGCCAGTTAATAATTTCCCAGGTATAGAACCCAATACATTTGTTATAATTGTCTGTATAGAATCTAGTTAGTGGAAGGTAGTGTTAAATTTTCTTTTTCTTCCTCATCCCTCTCCCACCCACCAGCTGTGGCAAGGGGTAACATGCCAGATCCCTGCCAGTTTGCTTTCCTCCTTCCCTCTTCCCCCTGACCCCTTGAGCAGAAATGGAGCAGAAGGTAAGTGGGGGTGGATTATGCAGTATGGTCTCCCCTGCCTTCCCCCAAGGTGCATGTGCAGGTGTCCCCTATGCATTGCTTTTTTCTACAGTCCCCCTGCCTTGGTCTCCTCATGCTTCCCCAGCCACGTGCCCATTCCTTGCCACATGGGCCAACTCAGCCCGGGTCAGGCAGTGGCTCAACTTTGAGTTTGACTCCAAGTCTTGGGCCAAAGCTGGAGCTGAGCTGCTGCCTGCCCTGGGCTGGTACTGTAATTTAACATGAGGTTTTCTTCCCGCATAACTGGGGGCAGGCAGGGAGCCTTGTCTTGGATTTGAATAAATACAGTATATATGTACTTGCCAAGAATCATTTAAAAAAAAAAAAAAAATCAAAAAAAGCAGGGGGGAGTGGTCTGGAAAGGAAGTTGGCAGGTATCTAGTCCACCTTCTTGGTCATAGTAGGGTCATCCCTTTTTAAACTGTTCCAGATAAATGTTTGTCTGACCTGCTCTAAAAAATTCCCAGGAAGGAGTTTCCACCGTCTCTAGATCAGGGGTAGGCAATGTCTTTTGGCCAAAGTGCCGAAAAACACCACACTGCCTACTCAGAAAGTACCGGAGTGCCAGCATGGCAGAAAAACGAAATAAGGATAAGGGGTACATGGCACGATGCCGTTGGTGTCCCTTGCCCCCCACCCAAAGCCCCTGTCTCCCAACCCAAGCCCCTGCCCCCAGCTCGGGTTTTGTGGTGATAGCTTAAATAGTAGGTGGCAGTAGTTAGGGTGCTTAATCAATTAGAGTGACTTTAGAGTGGTTATAAAGCACCCATTTGGGTTTGGGAGGGAGCACTCTAATTGAAGCATCTGCCACTTCTTGTGTATTCAGTGTCTTGGCTTCAACATGGTAGCAGGGGTGCTTTAACTAATGCACCTTTGATGAGCTGCCACTTTGAAGTGCAGGGATGCTGAATACATATATGATGCAGAGGCTGGTTAAGCATGCTAATTTGCATGCTCCAACAGACTCCATTACTAGAGTCTGCTGTAATACATTCTAAGTAGAACATGTCAGAGTAGGTGTCGGGCACGTGTATAGGTACCCTAAGCCATTGGTGACTACTTTCTGAGCATGACTGCCAAGAGATTTTGACAGTGTAGATAGTAGTAAACTTTGGGAGAAATTGATAGATTGTGGGACTGATGCTTCTGTTTTGCATTTATTGATATTATAAAGATACATGGGCCCAAGTTAGGTGGGGCTTGAAGGGTGAACTTTGTACAGAAAAATCGCCTACAAAAACGGGTTAGACAATGATGTATTTTGGCCCCTTTGTTATTTAATCTTTAAATGAATGACATTATTTGAAATATGCAGGATGCGCATTTTCATCCCCCCAAAACTATTAGCAACCCTGATCTCTATTTTAATGTATGCAGATGACACTGTCCAGAACTCCTATGGAATTACAGAGAGCACTTGCAACTTTTGAGCATCTTTGTGGACAAAATAACTTGGATACATTATTTTGGATTTATCATAATTTATTGGGGAAGTCGTCTGAAATATCCATAGAATATGGCATGACCCAAACTTGAAAGTGTCAAAGCCTATAGGTATTTGGGTGTGTTATTCACAGCTTCTCCAACATGGAAACATATTCATGTCCGTTAAAACTAAGGCAGCCCAATTGGCTGCAACTATAAAGAAATGTTATGAAACCACAGCAGGACACTCAGTCCAAGCTCCTATATCAGCATATAAACCTTTTAGATCTTATGGCACTGAAATATGGTGTTATGCCACTAGTAATGATGTAGACATACCTCAGAACAAGTTTCTTAGGGCTCTTCTTTCTTCAGTTCCTGCATCTTTGTTGAGATGAAAGATGGGAATGAATTCTATTTTAACTAATATTAAAATAGCAGGATCTTGGTTTAAAATTCTGCCCTTTTTAAAAAATAATGAAAGATTTTTCTCCCTCATAGGAAAAAGTTTGGGTTTTCCAGAGGATACGTGATATTGCCAGGCAGAATGTATTTGCAGTGGCTAGGGCTACTAGTATTGCCCCTTTATATACATTTTGGAAATTAGATTGGGGGGGAGAAAGGTATTTACAGTTGGATCTCAGTAATAAATGGGTGATCCTCTTTGACTAGGCTTGGGAGCAAACACGTGCCCACAGCTGTTCTGGCTGGATGCATATTTTCTATTCCAAGGGCTAAAAGATGTTGCTCAGTTTGTCTAGAAGTTTTGGAAGATACTATCCACTATGTTTTAGAACGTTCTTTATATAATGACACAAGGAGAAACTATTTATTACTGTTCTTGTGGAAACTGATAGAGAGAATTATTCTGTGGAAATTTCAAACTGAGAGAAATGAATCTGGCTTTTACAGCATACATCCAAATTTAGTAAAGAGTCTTGCAGTTTTTGCTAATTGGCTTTTTTTTGCTAATTACTTTGTTTGAACTTATTTATATTATGGTCATATGCATGTTATGACGTTTTGGGGAGTGTGGCATTTAACTAGAATCCTTAATGAATTGAAATTGAATTGAACATGACTGCAACCAGTTGTGTCCACCTTTTAGTAGTTTAGTCCGAACTATGAGGTTCCTAACAACGTGGGGGAAGCGAAGTGGGGAAGATGGCTGAAGAAGACTCCTGTCCATTTCTCTTCTCCATTTCCTGCTCCAAATACAAAAAAATCTCATCGCCTCGTCATGAAAGGAAATTGGGTTGGCAAGGAGTGGCTTGCTTTTGACAAATTAATGTAGCTGATTGTTTCTCCTCCAGGCATTTAGAAATCATTTCTTTGACATGCCTCACTGTCTTTCCAGGTTTCAAGGTCATACAGTCTATCATTTTTTTAGATTTTGTTGTCCAAGTAGTCCATAACCTGTTCTTCCATTACTCGGAGCTGTTTATTTCCTCTTTTCTGGATGCCAGCTTTCTTCGTCATGTAGAAGCCAATCTTATTTGTGCAGCCTGAAGTAATTTGTTTTAAAAAAGGCACTAAATCCTTCAGCCTTCTCTGTTGGGCAGTCTAATAAAAAGGTCCTTTGCATTCAGGAAGGAGCCTACACTTTCCTTGGCCATCATCTTCTAACATGAGTAGAGCTCAGAGCGCAGACAAATCTAAGCGCATTAAACAAACATACTCAGAGTGCCTCAAAAGGACAGAAAACATTGCTTAGAACCACACAGGAGCTGTCATGTTCTAATTACTATGTATGTATGAGTCTGCAGAGATTGAGTGAATTAAACTGATCCAACTTTGACCTTGGATGAAGAAGGGTAAAGGTGGACCTACTGTACTTCTACTGCTAAAAGCTCCTGCATGACAGTTAGGACTATCCTGGTTTCCACATGATTTGAAATGTTCAGATTTATTGGATGCACTCCTGAAAGTAATGCTGTAGCTCAACTGGAAGGTATAGATGTGACACAACAATTACTGAGCAAGATTTCTTTGGCCTTTTGTTATGGCAGAGGTGCAGACTATAAATTGATGGTTCTGAATCTTTCTAGATTTACGACATACCTTGAAAATTGCCAGCTCTCAGCTTTTGCTCTGTTTTTTGTTTGTTTTTGTTAACTGTGGAAAAAATATAATAGAGTGAATATTAGGTTACAAAGGAGTCAGAAAGACCACACCAGGTCAAAACGTTCTTGATGCTAAGGATTCCTATTTGAACTTTTTGTGTTTACCTTGTGAATAGCGTGTAGGTGTTTGCACACTTAACAGTGCTAATAATGTGTGGCACCCTTAAAAAGATCCCACAACACCCTACTGACAATCATTGTTTTGGGTGATTTTACTGGTTCATCTGTAAAAGAGAGAACAAAAATACTTTGGTGTGCGTAAACAACTTATAATCTAATAGCATACTAAGTTTTTAAAACAAATTATATTAAAAAGCAGTTAACTGCACTATCCTGAAAATGATAATAGCACATCTTAACATATCCATTCTTTTTTTAAATGTAAAGATATATAATTAGATACTCATTATTATAGAATTCTCATCTACTTGCCCCCAGTGTGTGGATCCAAAAAATAAAAAGGGTGTGTTGTCTGCTGCAAGTGAGGCTATGCGGCTGAAAAGGAAAGTGAGGGGAGTGAGGAAGAATCCCTTATTGTACTAGACATTGGGATAAATTACACTACAACAGTCCAGACAGAACAGAAAGAGGACAACAACACCAGGCTTGAGAAGAGGAAGTCTCCTGGTAATCTTTAGTGGATATCAGTGCCCCCCTCCTCTCAGTGGTACCCTCTGCTGTGCATCCACCTACCTGCTCACAGAGCAAGCCACATCTTGCAGCCTACCTCGTCCCCTCCACTCCAACCCACTCCACTCCTGGCACAGGCAGAAAGGGTGGTGGGGGTGGTCACTGGTGCACAAGACCTGGCACAAACAACCTCAGTGGAGGGAGAGGGCTGCCCTTGCCCCCAGAGGTATAGATTAGAGAGGGGGAAGGTGTAGGTGGTGAAAGAACAGATCATAGCAGGGTGGGGTCCTGCCCTTGCCATCCTTAAGTGACAACTGCTAGATCAGTGATTCTCATTTTTGTTTTAGCCTTAAGACTCCCTCCATATCTTTTCTGTATTTAGATTTATCTTGGTGATTTTCAACTGGGGTATTGTGAAATTCAGAAAAGTTATGGAGGGAAACCTTGAGGCAAAAGAGGTTAAGGTTAAGAACCAGCGGTACAAAGACAAATTATTTACTTAAAGAAAGATATATTTGGTTCTTCTGTGTCTAATGACTTCTTCAGCACTGGTGTGATTTCTTCTGCCAGGGAAATGGCATGTCATGTTTTGAAATTCACATCTTTTCAGATGTAACAATAAAGTGTGCCATCCATTTTAATCCAGAAAAAAGTACCAAGAGTTTAGGTAATATGGGTGTAAGGACTGGTGGTATAAGGAAGACTTTATGATGCTGGGCTATTGGGATGCATTTACTGACAAAAGACTTTACCCCACCTGAATACCTGAAGAAATAACCTTTTGGGATTGAGGTAGGCACAGCTGGCATAAAATCTTTGAATAATGACGATTGTGTGTCTTCAGTAACTTAAAAGTCTGGCTTCAACACTCAGAAAACAGAGAAAGAAAGAAAGGCTATGGTAATGAATAAAGAAATACCTGTGGGCAGACAGCTGGACAGTACAGAGAAAGTATGCAATACCAGGGTTGAGAGCAGTAGCAGGGAAGTGACAAAGTGAATGCAAGGACCACACACAAATCTGTTTACAATCAGGCCAAAATGAGTGAAAACCATCTGTGAAAAGGAAAATAAAAGTAAAGGCAAGGCAAAGTCATGGAGACGGGTGTGAAGTTTGGGATTCCTTCCCAACTTTGGGAGACGAATCAAGTGTTATCTTAAGATCTCAGCAATGAATTGTGTTTTGGGTAGGGGGCATTTTGCTCAGTTTTTAAGTTGGAAAAGTCCAGATAAAAACAGCTTCATCTTAGGTTCACAGGCAAGCAGGGCTAGAAGGAACCTCACAAGGTCAGCGAGTCGAGCCCTGCCATTCCTGACTAAACCATCCCAGCCAAGTGTCTGTCTAACCCGCTCTTGAACATTTCCAGGGATGGGGATTTTACCATGTGGCCTGTTTCAGTTGCTTGGACGCCCACAGCAGGAGCCCGCTTCTAACTATGACACGCCTATGAGCTGATAAGAGGTGGAGAGACTTAAACTGACCCAGCTTGGGTTCTGGATGGTGAAGGGTTAAAGCTGGAGCAGTCTCGCTATATTTGCATTGCTGAAGTCTCCCGTGCAGCAGCTCGGGCTGCCCTGGTTCCCACCTGATGTGATGCGGGCCGCTTTAGTGGAGGCACTTATATTGCACAATTAACTGGTTAGTCGCCTAATAAATTTAGACTGGCCGCACATGCCAAGGAATTATCACATGAGAAGGGCCATGCACTAGCTTACCTGCAAGGTACAGACAAGACACTTGGCCGGTCTCATAACCTGGTCCGCCTCACCTGCAACCTAAGAGATCCCTTCTGCAGCTCTAGGCCACTACTGCTACTGCTCCTCGTCCCTGCTCCTCATAGGGTGGAGCGCTGAGAAGCGCTCTGGAGGGCGGAATCGAACCCGCAACCTCCGGCGCCACCAACCGACTGGCGGTTCGCGATGACGCACAGGGCACGTGACCGGCACTCATTGACGCGGCGGCCACCGACAGGACCAGGCACGCGAGCTTCCGGCGCCGCTCGGAAGTGAGGCGCGACAGGCGGGGCAGAGGATGCCGGGGTGCGGTGGCGGCCCGGGGCGGCCCGGCTGAGCCGGGGGCGGGACAGGGACGGGGCGCCGGCGGGGCCATGCTGAGCCGGAGCAAATTCACCAGCCTGGTGGTGGGGGTGTTCGCGGTGTACGTGGCGCACACGTGCTGGGTCATGTATGGCATCGTCTACACGCGGCCTTGCCCCGCCTCCGCCGCCGCCTGCATCTGGCCCTACCTGGCGCGGCGGCCCAAGCTGCAGGTGAGCGCCGGCCCCGTTGCCATGGCGACAGCGGAACGGGGGGCTGGTCCCCATGGAACCCCCGTTGCCATGGCAGCCCCGGAATGGGGCAGGATAGCGCCTCCAGCGCAGGCCCCCTGACGAGGCCGACATCCGGAGCCTCGGTGGCAAGGGTGCCCGGTGCTCTCCGCGCATGGCCTGACTCGAAGAGCAGAAGGGGCCGGAGAAAAGCCGTGCTCTGTTACTGCAGCACCCGGGCTTATTTCCTGTGTTACTTTGACCCTGAGAAGGCGTGTATGCTGTTCTGCCGTGCTTCTCAGCCTTTTTCGTACCAGGACTCCTAAACATCAATGACTGGTCCTGACCCAGTAAATAGGTTAAGGAGAAAACAGGCTGTTGGCCCCCTTGCTCCCACCCCGCTGCCCCCAGCCCCCCCAGTGTGTGTGTGGGGCATGGGGGGCTGCAAGCAGTCCCTTTGCGGTCTGTCAGGGAAAAACCCACCGTTTCCCACATTTTTCTCCTTTAGAGGAGAATCTGCTTTTAAGCTTGTTTGTGACCTTTTCATATATTCTTGTCACCCACTTTTGGGTCATGACCGGTAGGTTGAGAAACACTGTTCTAGAGAAAAAAAACCCACACTTTGGGATGTGTTCAAGGCCTATCGTAATGCATAGGGTGGGGGCTGAATATAGGATGCATGGGTCGTGTCAGTTCTGGCATTTCCCAAACTTACTGTGCTTGAGTACATAACGCAGCAGTTCCTATGGCCACTGCCATATGTTGAATATATTGCACAATTAACTGGTTAGTCGCATAATAAATTTAGACTGGCCGTACATGCCAAGGAATTATCACATGAGAAAAATGACTGTCTAGCTTTAAAAAGAGCCAACCAGCTACAAAGTTAGTGCTTGACAATGTGTGCCAACTCTGTAGCTAGTTTCTATCCAGCTGTAATTTGAACATGTAGCAGGGCCCTCAGTTTTAAAAAGGTAGACTGAAGAAACATGCGCCATTGAGTGGAATATTTGGCACATGACATAACTCCATTTGAATGCGGGACCTCTTGTATCCACAGAGTAGACTTACCCTTTTGGACCACTTTCTTTTTTTTTGGTCCTGGGCCTGACCATAAACTGCATCAGACTGGAGGGCCTGGTGGCAATATGATGGGGCTATTGGTGGCAGGGTAGCTCTTATCAAATACTAAAATGCCACAATGTTGCAGCCTCCAGAGTAAGATGAGTATAGGGTGCATCAAAACCCTAGCTTCCACTGCCTTGTGGGTACTCCTTGGTTGGAGAAAGACTAAGGGACATCACCCTGACAGAAACATACCTTGCTGAAGTGTCAGACATTCAGCAGCAGTTTTTATCTGTTTCTGTCTGGTAGAAGCTACAACCATTGAAGAACCGAACACCTGGACTTGGTCTGACCTTTGGATTCTGACTCAATGGTCTAAAGGGCAGATGGTAGATCTTAGGCAGCCTCCACTCTTCCATAGTCTTGCCTAGATTTACATGCTGAAGGTCTTGGTGTAACTGTTGCAGGACTCCATAGAAATGGATTCATCAGGAACCTGACTAGACCTTTTACATGTACACCATGATCCAGAGGATCAACGATTACTCTTGCACCTTTTTTAGACTCAAGGCACCCCTTATGATGACACCAGGGCTGGGAGTCACCATTCTTAAATCTCCATTTACCTACTTTATCTCTAAGCTGCCACCAGGTGAACCTGCCATATGCACCTGTTTTCAGGAGGGGCGTGCAGAGCCAGACTGGGAAGCAGCTGCAGTAGGAACAGACACTCCTTGTACCTTTAGTGCCCAAAAGCTTGTCTAGCATTCCCCGCTTTCATTTTGGCTTAGGCTTCTTTGTTCTCCCAGAGGATTTGGCCTTAGACTCGGGTCGTGGACATTGGCTTGTATTGGTAATTTGATACCAGGTTTCCTACTTGTGATTCAGTTGGAGGTGTACTAATACCTCGGTCCACATCATATCAACACCAATAAAAGGAAAATTGACATGATCAGCAATCCGCTTTTTTGGCTGATGTGGCTGATAATGTCACCAATAAATACCGCATGCATGAGCACAGCTGCAGCGCACACACAGCCAGCCTGGCAGCTTACAGAGCAGCATCTGGCTGCTAAGTCTGCTAGGGGTGGGGGGAGGGGGAAATGGGGGCAGATTGAGGCCCCCATGGCGAGGGAGGAGGGGGGCTGGAGCTGGGGCAGGCACTACCCAGCTGGGGCAGAGTGGAGCAAGGAATCGAATGGGATGGAGCCACTCATCTGGGAGGGCTGCTCCAGTTCCTCCCCTCTCCCAACAGACTTACCAGCTGGGCACTGTTCTCCAAACTGCCAGGCTGCGTCTGGGCAATTGAGTCAGTATTGGCCAATGTGGTTCATTAATAATCAGCCATTGGTATTAGCTGAAAAAATCTTTATTGGTGCACCCCTAGATTCAACTGTGTGTTTGTAATTTTGTACTCAGCTTTTTGAAAAAAGCCTGTTTATTTCATTGTTAGACCCTTGTATCTGTGCATATTGGTATCCTGTGTATAATGATCTGTGGGGGTAGAAAAATAGTATGTTTTGTATTTTTTAATTAATTTTTCTTGGTTGATTGTCTCTGTTCTTTGTCACCTGCTGCCATAGTCTTGCAGCTTGATGAGGGGAAAGTTAGTGAAACTGCTAAAGATGTGCAAAGTGACTTTGAATAACTTTTTCAACACGAAATCACTTTTTTTAATCTATGTGCTGATTTTATCCTTTTTTCAGTTGAGTGTGTATACCACTACGCGGTCAAACATTGGTGCTGAAAGTAATATAGATCTTGTTTTGAATGTGGAGGATTTTGATCTTGAATCCAAATTTGAAAGGTAAAATTCAGTGTTATCCTTCTTTATGTAGCTCCTATATAGTTGCAAGTTTTGCAGTGCTGACAGTGATATAATTATTTGTTCCTTAAGTATGTAGTTACTTCTGAATACTAATGAAGGAATATCTACAGAGAAAGTGTGTTCAGTTTTAGTCTAGTTACAGCACAGAAGCATACACTGTTGGTTTAACATCGTAGGAATTTTAGATGCATGTGTTTCACAAAACTAAGCAAGCATTTTACTTTAGAGCCTCCGCTGTTTCACTGAGTTTTAGCTGGGAAGAAAACTACATTTCCTTTTCAGGGTAGTCTCTCAGGTACTCACTTTCCCCCCTATACCTATACTAACAGAAGGGCCTTTGTTGGTGTTCATGTTAAACTTCATCTCAAGCAAGCATGTATTAGAAGGTAGCATTGCTTTATTGTTATATATCCTTCTTTTCAGGTTAGTTAGTGTTCATTGCTGGACTAGTCTCTAGTAAAACTAATATAAATATAAAAGATGATATTTTTCTTGCCCTTTCTGAATAGGCTTTTTAAAGCTCAAATGTATCATTTTAAAAAGTAAATAGTATTCTTTATTTCAGCAGATATTACTATGCTATTTTATTATGTATTTATTTTGTATTTTAGAACAGTCAATGTCTCTGTACCAAAGAAAACTCGAAATAATGGCACATTGTATGCATACATATTTCTTCACCATGCTGGCATTCTGCCTTGGCATGATGGTAAACAAGTGCATATAGTAAGCCCTCTAACCACATATATGGTTCCTAAACCAGAAGAAATTAACCTTCTCACTGGAGAATCTGCAACCCAGGTGGGTTTTTCATGTTATTAAAAATGTAAAAATAACAAAAAGCTTGTGTCTTGAAATAAACACAAAGTAGGTTTCTTAAAATGGAAAAAAAAAATAGCAGGTGGCTTTTAATAATTGTAAGTGCCAAAGGGAGACTAATATGTAAAAGAGCAGATGGTTGTTTTGTCAGGAGTGGGTAGGAGGAGTGCTGGTCAGAGCACTACAAGCAGATTTTCAGTAGGTAGGAGCAAGATGGGTCTAGTTGATTGCAACCATACTAATAATGTCGAGGAGAATGTTTATCAATGGGATTTAACTGTGGTGGGAGAGGTCCTGATAGGTAGTATGATGTGATGAATTATGGAAAGCTTTGAGTAAAGCAAAGAAAACATCACTCCCTTGCACGTTTCCTTTCAAGAGTGCATATTTTCTGTCTTTTTTATTTCCCAAAACAGAAATGTATTCAGGCTTGTCTATTCCATGGTTTTTACTTAGTAAATATGGGGAGTAGATAGTAAAAATCTGGTTTGGAATAAAGATTTGTTGAATGGAAAGGTTTGTGAAATACTACCTTAGGACATGAGTTCTTCGTCTATGGTGCAGATAAATTTTAGGGGCCTTGACCATGTCATGTTCTTTAAAACTAGAAAGGAAATTTGGGTTCTTTACCTGCTTTACAGTCTGTTACCTACATCTGAAAGGCAAGTCAGCCTCATTTTTGAGCCAGACTAAAGCTAGCTGTTTAGCATCATCTAACATATGCATTGCAAGATTAACATTAAGAATTTTAAGACATGTTCTTGCTGCACGTGTGATTTTGAAAACATGCAATCTGTAGGCCATAATCATGTAATTCATTACTAGTTGTTTAGGCTATAAGGGCAAGTAAATTTAACTTGCTGGTCAATCCAGCAATATGCCACTTATTTTCAGCCTGATTTAAAATTCACAGAATGTTTTTGTTGTATATAAAAGATTTCAAAAGAGATGTTTGCAAGTTGGAAAAAGGCCATCTAATCTCGATCAAATGAACTGAGATACTTCATTGATTATATTTTCAAGGTTTCTTGCCAAAATGTAGCAAAAACCTAGGTTTTACTGTGCATGTGTTGAACAAATTGTCTATCAGATTTCTGGTATATTGGAAATAACTACTGTTTATTATATATACTGTGAGGTATATAGAAAAAACTTTTAAAGTTGTGTCTGTGTCCAAATTACTGATTCTCCAAATCAGCATCAGATCTTCATTTGGACAAATTGAATTGGGAACCATGATCTAAATCAATTAATTGAATCGCTGTCCCTGATTTGGCCCAAATCTGAATCGAATAGGGCCTGCTTCGCACACTTCTAGTACTCAGCATTGATATTGGGGCACAGAAGGCATTTGGGTCTATTGCAAGGCCTAGTGCTTCGGTGAGCCTGGGAGTTAAGTAGCCTGTTGCTTAAGGAGTACCATTTGAGCTTGGGGAGCTGTCTGTTAGCTAGAACTGGTTTGTCCCCCATGACTACTATGGGATGGTCATCCTTTTCCAGGGTGGTTAGAGACCATAAATGACGTGGCATAGGTGTTCAAACTGGGTGCTGTAGGTGACAACCAGAGGGATGAAAGGTAGTGGTGTTAAAGTAGCTGTGGCAGTTGGCAAGTTTCTGATACAGTGTGGTGGCAGTGTAGCCATTGCAAACCTTCAATTTAACTCATACCATGTGAAAATGATCCTAGTCCTTGTGCTTATAATCTTATGTCTGGCAGTGGTACATTTGAAGAGAGAAATCTTTTTCACTCTACACTGCTGTAAAAAAGTCAGATCTGTTACTTGAAGTACATGTTAAAGGCAGACACACAAATGTACAGCAATCAGTATTTATTAGGGTCGTAATAACTTAGTGGTGACTTAAAACATGGAATCAGTTATGGCAATGTATAAACTAGGTCATTTTGCACAGCTGTATGAGGAAAAAAAGGCAAGTACCGTACATCAGGAGTTGACAACGTATGGCCAGGGGGCCAGATCTGCCCTGTGAAACCATTGGATCTGGTCCACAGAGCTTGAGGGCTATGGCTGGGATCAAGCTAAGCAGTGAGGAGTTGCACCTTTGCTGCTGCTGCTGCTTCTACTCCCCATCTCCTAGCCCAGGGGTTGTCAACTGGGGTACTTTGAAAGGTCACAGGGGTATGCGGGGACAAAGTGCTGCTATCCCACACTGCTGACTCATAGGAGCCGGGCTGCACAGACACTGCACTGCCACTGCTCTGCCATTCACCCCATGTCCAGCTGCTCACCAATTTTAAAATGGCTGAAACTAGTTTAAGATAAACTGGTTGAACGTAGTATCAGACTCAACTGATATGGGTCAAACCAGTTTATAAAATGTCTGCCCCAACCCCTCTGGTTAAACTAGAGTCCCTCAACGTCCTAGATGCTTTGCAGTCCTGAGCTGGGCTCTCTGCTCCAGAGAGCAGGGCTGGCCCCACCCCTCCTCCC
>JAGPOW010000261.1:156710101-156724923 GCA_030014935.1 Caiman crocodilus | reverse complement strand
GAAAATGACCCATCCACCACCACTCTCTGGGTGCAGCCCTCCAGCCAGTTAGCGACCCATTTGACTGTGTAGGTGTCAACACCACAGTCCCCTAGTTTTTTAATGAGAGTGGGATGAGAGACCGTGTCAAAGGCCTTTCTGAAATCCAGAAAGACTACATCTAAAGCTACCCCTGTGTCTAAGGATTTTGTGACCTGGTCATAGAAGGCAACCAGGTTGGTCTGACAGGACCTGCCTCTAATGAACCCATGTTGATTGCCCCTAAGCATAATCTCCCCTGTTGGCCTCTCACAGACATGCGTCAGGATAATTCTCTCAAAAAGCTTACTCAGGATTGAGGTAAGACTAACTGGCCTATAGTTTCCTGGGTCCTCCTCCCTTCCTTTTTTGAAGATGGGAATTGCACTGGCCCTTTTCCAGTCCTCTGGCGCTACACCAGAGCACCACGAGTCTAGCTTTCAGTTACCTAGAAAAATGTGCACAGTTAAAGTAGGGTGTTTCTTTTATACTGCAGTCTAGTAAAATGGTAGCTGTAGCTTTAATTTCTTGGTACTCCTTGCACATTTGTCTATTCTTTCTTCTAGGCTTTTCAGAAAAGGATGCAGATGAAGTGAAAGGAATTTTTGTGGATACTAACCTGTACTTTCTGGCTCTGACATTTTTTGTAGCAGCATTTCATGTAAGTGACTATGTTTGTTCTTTTTAAGAAGACACTTTAGACTTTGGTATTCAGAGAAATGTGAGAAAACCAGTAATTGTTTTGGGATATATTTTAATTTAAAAATATACTGAGATACAAATTACTTTGTTTCATCACAAATAGCAAACTAAGTAGAAGGACTTAGTGCTATGCAGGTGAACACTTAGGGAATGTTTTTCAATTTAAGCCTGAAAAAACAGATTTCTGTTTCCAAGCCAAACTTTGAAATAGTGGTTAAACCCTTCCATCCCTTGCCCCTACTATCCCTTCTCAGAAAGACTGGAAAAGTTTCCTTGAGTGTTTGGCTGTTTTACCCCAATGTTTTGTGGCTGTGTCATTGAAATGAATGTAGACTAAACAAATGGAAAGCTTAGAATTGAAAGGAGATTCATATCAGGTTGTAGGAAGAAATAGATAACTTTTAATCTTCTTGGGGAAATTACCATTTTAATCATAATCATATTTATTTAAAATATTCTTCATTGACCAGTGAAAATATATAACTTAAATTGATACTGCACTATTTTATTGTTTGTCTTTAACCTGAATTAATTCAAGGTATTAAAATTAGAATGCTTGTGAATGTTGGCTCTAGTTCTCTGCTCATCTTTGTTTCCACTTGAAATAGCGGAGAGGGGAGAGCAGGTACGATGCAGATTCTGGTTCTTTGATTCTCAGACTCATTCTACATCATCCATAGCCCTGTGAAATATTTAAATTGTCTTGAAGGCCTTTTAAACTTACTAGTTGGTAGTAGGTATTTAGTGTTCTTAAGCAATCTCTTTACAATATGAACATTTTTGCTGAAAGCCACTAGGACCTAATCTTACAGATTTCAGAAAACTATCAGGTCTTTAGCAAGCTGCTTTCCCCCTTCAAATACACTTCCAGCCTTTGTGTCCCTGTCTTAACTCCTTTCCAGACAGTGACATTCATTCTGTTACTACTGCTTCTGATGGACAGTAACTTAAAGCCATGATGGGATCTGATGTGTGATCCCAAAAACCACGTTTCCTGCCATGCCATGCATGCATGGCAGGAGGTACGATTGTGAGATTTGAGCATCAGATCCCATCACACCACATGCTGGTGCAGGAGGAGTCTGGGGTCATGAGCCCAAGCTCCCTCTGTACCAACAAGTAGCAGACTTGGCTTTCTGTGCTCCCCTGGCTGGGAACTGAGGAGTACTCCCAGCCCCTGGAATACTTGGGCACTGACACACTTTGGAGGTTGGGAGTACTGCCCACACATTTAATTACAGGTGTGATAGGAACCACTCACAAAGTAATACATATATTGAGTTATAACTTTGTAGCTCGGGGGTCGTCAACCCCCGGCATGCATACCAAGCATGGCACGCAAGGCCATTTTGCTCGGCATACCACTGCCAGCCCAGGCTCTAAGCAGCTGCTGCCAGCCACGGAGCCCAGGGTGTTCCCAGCAGATGGCTGGGAGGCTGCAAGCCCTGCTGCAAGCAGACTGGGCTTTGTGGGCTGGCTGCAGCCGGGAGGCTGCAAACAGCTGCTTTGGGCTCTGGCATGTCAGGGCTCTGGCATGTCAGGGCTCCGGCACCTTCCAAGGTAGACATTGTGGGGTTTTTGGCATTCCAGCAAAAAAACATTGCCTACCGCTGTTGTAGCTTATTCTTCATTTTATCTTGATTGAATGAGCATGTGGTCAGGTCAGTACTTAAAGACATGATTTACCAACCAGTTAATTGGATCTTAAGTATAACATATGTTAGGGGCCTACCATTTAGCAGCCAGGGCTGGGAGACTTCTACTCAGTTTTATTTGAGGTTGTAATAGTTGCTGGTCCCTTTAGCTCCTAATGTGAATTCACGAGGAGCCTGGGAGCCCTGAATCCCTCCGTCTTACTACACTTTGGCACTTTTTGACTCTGGCAGTATTTTGTGTCCCTAGTTGCTCTTGATGCTTTGCAGTGCATTGTGAAGCTTGAGTCTCACTCACAAGCTATGTTGTCTTAAGCTTTTTCTTAGGAGAAAGTAAGCCATTTGTGTCTTACTTCTATGTATGAAACCAGCTTGCCTTAATTATAGAATAGTAAACAATTTTTTTAATCAGCTAAGTCGTCAGGCGTGATTTAGCTAAGGTTTCAGGCAAATCAGCAGTATCTATCTTGCCGTTTGCAGCTTCTTTTTGATTTCCTGGCATTCAAGAATGACATCAGCTTCTGGAAGAAAAAGAAGAGCATGATTGGAATGTCAACAAAAGCAGGTATGTCATGTTATACAAGAGGTACAATACATTAAACTATGAATTTAATCTTTTCTTCATGTTAACATATGCAGATATGTGAGATTATAAAAAATGACATTATTTTTGTATGATCATCAAGCAGAGAGTGATGTGCCTTAATTACAATATGTAGTTATTTTAACAAAAAAATTGAAGATGGACAGATTCTTATCTGATACTTAGAATAATATTAGTGTTTGCATTCATTTGGCGATGGATTTTATTTTGGAGAATTTTTCTAAAATACCTTTACAAATGATTGATTGTGAGGAATATGATTATTAGGAGAATGGAGTGAAAATTTCCAAACTTAAATATTTGTTGTCTTCCCATCCATATGTGGAAAAAATTGTATGCTGCTTACAAAAGCTGAAGGCACTTAGTGGTTGACCATTGTGCCCTAGAAGCTTGGAAGTATGCCTATTAAATACTACTTGCCCTATTTAATTCTGATTACTTTTAGAATAAATAAGAATCTTTTTCCCAAAAAAGAGGAGGAAAGAATTTGTATGCTGCTTGGAACTCAAATAGAATTATATTACTGCTTAATAACCCTAGCACAAAGAATTCCTTAAAATATATTTTACACTTATTAAAGACAATGCTAATATTATAAAAGCCTTAATCTAGATGTCTGTCTGCCTGTAACACTTCGAAACAACCAATCAGAGTGCAAATACAGGAGGTGGCAGTGCGGGGGAGCGCAGCCATGATAGTGGGGACATGGGGGATAGGGGAGGTGGATGCGGGCGAGGTCCCCCTGCCCTGCTCCCTGCAAGTGGCAACAATTGGAGGGGGGGAAGGGGGGCGAGGCCACTGGCACTGACCTTGGCCAGCCCCTCCCTGCTTCTGTCGGCACTGCTTGCAAGGCCAACATGGTCCAATGCAGTGGGGAGGGGAGGGGAGGGGAGGGGAGCAGTGGGCCTGGGCCTGACTTGGGGAAGGGGGAGAGAACTGGGCCCAAGGGTGGGGTGAAGAACCTGACCCACCATGGGAGGTGGGGAGCAGCCAGCTTGGCCTGATGTGGAAGCAGCGGAGAAGGGGAGGAGCCAGCTTCCTCCCCCCGCGTCAGACCAGGCCCACTGCCATCCCTACCTCCACGGCAGGCTGGCATCTTCCCACCCTTGGGCTCGGTTATCTCCCATGCCTCCTGCATTGGGCCCAGGCCTGTTCCTCCCCTACCCCCACTGCCGTGGGGGGGGAAAGGGGAAGCAAGACCAGACGCCAAGCAGCAGGAGGGAAGTGGGGAGTGGACCCTGACGCTGGGGTGAGACACAGGGCTCTGTTCCTTCCTGCCCTGCCCCACATAGTTCTTGATGGGCAATTGGCTACTATTTTGTATAAAGGCCTTACAAGAGTTTTAAACACAAATTGATCTATAAGAATGTCAAAGGTTGAAATTGTTTTATTGCCCGTGGATTTCTTCATAACAAATTTCCTCTTAACATGAATAATAAATGTGTCTAATATCTCAAAATGTTCACATATGGTATTGCTACAGCACATTAAACTGTTTTAATGTGCTGTAATGTATTTACAGCAAGTACTAAATTTTCATACCCCCATCCTTAAATATAAGAGGAAATCAGCAACGTTTTGTTCCTCAGGTGTTTACTTTGCTTATTTCCAGTAGCATTGAGCAGAATATTTGTTTTCAGCAACTAAGTACTTGCTGTGTAAAATTGTGATTATGTTGTGATGTAACTTCCTGTAATCATCTATAGTCTCACAAGTAGTTTTACATGAGGAAGCAGCTCAGACAGGTAAACACAAAAACATTGAGAAGTACAGGAAATGGGCTTATAGTCTGTCTTTTGCAGAGGTGTCAGTTACCGTAATATCTAAATACTATTAAAATGTTTGTATATTTTCTTACCAGTGCTTTGGCGATGCTTCAGTACTGTGGTGATATTTCTGTTCCTCTTGGATGAACAAACAAGTTTATTGGTGCTGATTCCAGCAGGTATTGGTGCAGTGATTGAGGTGAGATTACGCGATTCTGAATTGTGCTTATGTCTAAATACGTTTTATTGCTAATGCTCTTGCACCTTATGTCTTTGGGGGATGATGTTTAATTAGTCACTAAAGGCATTGCTCATTTAATATATTTACTTATTAACCATGTTTTTAAACGGATTATTTGAAAATATTTTCTTTTGCTACAGGAATCCCATTCAAATTGTCCTGAATAATTTCTTTTAATTTGTTCTCTTAAGCAGTGATGGATTAAATGATTAAATTAATCATTTAAACTACATAAACTGTCCCATGTTGTGAAATGCACAGGTGGACTGGGAAAAAAATCTCTTTACCTAACAGAGTTTTAGCTTAAGTTTGTGGAGTAGTAATTTTATCTCTGTGTACAAGGGTTTTAAATGCTATTTCTAAATTAATCATGTCCTTTAAGGTTGTAAATAGTGAGCACAGGAAAGATGTACCTCATACCACATGTTTGCAATTGCTCGTTAAATTTTAAAATTGTGTTTGTGGTTAAAATTTGAATTTTTCATCAAAAGTGCAGGTTCAGCTTTTATAGAAGTTGCAAGAAACACTCCCCCAAATGACAGCATTTCTCTTCGTATATTCCCAGGTTAATTTCAGTTACTTCAGGAATTACATTTCTTTATGGACCCATTTCATAACTGATTTTGGATCTTTTTAACATTTTTATGCCTACCCTGCAACAATGCAGACTTTGAAAGTCCCATATAGTTAGCTCACTGAAATTTTGTGCAACAACAAAACTGAAATTCTTTATGATTTGTGGTAATTATTTTCCTGTAACAAGGGATTCCCAAGCCAATGTTTAGCTTTAATATCCTAGTTTTATATGCTTATTTTTGGGAATAAATACAACATTGCAGTATTGTGTTTTTCCTTAACTTACCGGTATGTGTATTCAATTTTAGCATCTTATCAAGTTTGATTTATGGTTATACAGTCCACGAAGTGCTGCTCTTGGAATTTTAATACAATATTTTTTTAAGGAATAAATTTGAAATGTTGACTTCTGTATATCATTTTATTTTTAAGCCTGGGAAGAGCAATATCTGTTGCGATATGATGTAATTTACCTGCACAAAACATTTTTAATTTTTGCTTCAAACATATTCCATACTGTTTATCATATCATTTTAATAGATTTTTTCCATCATTTTCAAACAACAAATCACCGTTATATTAGAATTTAAGTATTAAAAATGGTAATTTGAAGGCATCAGCCATGGTTCACAGTTAAGGTTGAGTTGATTTTTTGCTTTTAAAGCAAGGATTGGACTTATGATTAGTACAAAGAAATCAATCATACCCTTTAAAATTTCAATATTTCTTTGGTAAATGCTTGGAAAGTTTCTTCAGAATGGGTTTTCAGATTTAAGACCAGGACTAAATTATTTGATTTGTTCTGACTGAAGCTGGTCAAATATCTGATTAGATACTTTTCTTTTTGAATGGGTTGAGTCTGTGAAAAAAATGATGGAAAGCAGTCTGGGTGGCGGGCAAAGAGCATATTTAAGCATTTCAGATTTTATTGTTTGTCATGACTCAGAATGGGGAGAAAAATAAAATGTAAATTTTTTCCCCAGAAGAAAAATCTGTTTCTTGGTTGACCATAACTCTGAATTTCACATAAGTCATTGTCTAGGTACACTAGGTAGATTGTATAGCTAGATCATTTTTTACTTAATTTTATGCAAGAGGTGGTTTTACAAATGTTGTAAGGTTGAGGAGGAGCATAAAATAGCCAGAACATTCCAGTAAATTTGGCTTTAAGATAAAAAAAAAAAAAAGATAATGTAAACAAGTGATTTTTAAAAACAAGGGCAATCCTACAAATAGTTTTGGTTGAATTCATATGCCTAATTTAAGGGTAAAATACTTTTCAGGAGTATAAGCTTTTCTTCAAACAAACTGTATGTGTCTCATGCTGGCAGACTTAAATTTGTGGCTGTAGAATTTTGCATATGCAGTGCTGTTAAGGTGTGCACTTCTAGGTGGAGGCATAAAGTCTGTATAACTGCACATAAACTAGCTTCTTAATTTCCTTGCTTTTGAGGAGTTTTATTGACTATGACTATGACCCCAGGGAAACATTCAGTTTCTACTGGAGAATTGTGGCTCTCCCAGGAGAAACCATGACGTACACATGTTCAGGCTTTTTCAAGGTAAAAATAACTACTTTAGGAAAAAAATAACCTGGGAATGACCAGGGTTAAATAATTCCTGGGACTGTTTCTCCTGGGAGAGTGAATGTTTATATGTGCCGTGACTCACTTGGAAGAGAAAATAGTCTTTCAACATTCCTCTTCCTTCCCCTTCCGCCCTCAACCCAGGGAAATAGTGTGTTACTCACTGTACTCTGCTGCACCAGCAAGAAGCAGAACATGCTTCCTTTGCAATCCCTACATTATGATGCATAGAAACACAGGCTGACCATGGGTAGCTTAGGTCAACCAGTCAGGGCTGCCATATGCGTTGCTGCTATCTGTTGCCCGGCAGACTGTGGGAACCTGTAGAGCATGCTAAGATGTGTGCATAGATTCCCCCTGCTCCCTTTCCCTGGCTATGCAGTGTCAGCACTGGACGCTCTCAACTCT
Source organism: Caiman crocodilus (assembly GCA_030014935.1). NCBI lineage: Eukaryota > Metazoa > Chordata > Crocodylia > Alligatoridae > Caiman > Caiman crocodilus. Next base: position 156,717,370 of record JAGPOW010000261.1, on the reverse strand, counting down.
TCAAGGCCTCAGCATTCAAATGCCTGTACATGTGAGTTTGGGAAAGTTTCTCTATCAGGAGAACAATCCTGGGAGAATTCTCCTAGATTATTTGTATGTGTACACAGCCTGTGTTAAATAAAGTAGCTATAGTAGCTCCAATAGTTTTTTGTTTTTAGGTGTTTAAAAGCTAAAGTAGAATGAGGGTCATGTTGTTGGAGAGGGTAGGAAGTGCAGGTGCTAATAAAAATCTTCACCTTTGCCAACCCATGCACTAAGCTTTGTCATTCTACATGGTAAGATTACATTTGGCAGTGCCAGTTCTAAAACTGTGTATGTGCCTGGCCTTAGTAAACAAGTTTGTCTTGCTCAATTTTTATGATAATGAATAATCATTAAAAATGGCCATGAGTCCAATCTATTTGTTTAAATAATATGTTCCTATGGCACCAAAACTACCCAGGATCCAGTTCTTTAACAGTTCTCGCATAGTCAGTCTTGTATTTAAAATGTCAGCAATGAGAAGTAGGGCTGCCATGGATAAATTTTAGCCATAGCTTAATTTCACAGATTTCCTATTACAAAGTGTAAAGAGAAACCAAAAAAGTCCTTTATAAATATATATCACTTTACATGATATGTTACCAGTTTACATTCATTATAGTTCATGACTTGTTTTTAATTCTGCTTTTGAATGCAAACTTAAGTTTGAAGTTGTATATAGATGGTTAATATATTCTTGCTTTTGTCATTGACATCTACAGTAAAATGATGGCAGTTATCTCTGGTAGTTTGTAGTTTCATTTGTACATTACATTTAGAAATTAGAAAAGTGGAATAAAATTGTTGGAAAAACAAATGTGGTATATAGATAATGTTTTCCCTTGCAGCATTTCACAGAGTACAGTTCTACATAACCAATCTTATTTTCTAAGTTTGTAGACATTGAAACTAAATAGTAGGGGTATCTGCTTTACTTGAGTTTGTTACTGTTCACTATGTATCTTAGGGTTAGATTTAGATACTCTTATATCTTGAATAATTTATTGTTCCAAATAATTCAGTTGACTCATTGACTTCAGTCTGCTACTCCTTCAGGAGTCCAGTATTCAGGTCTGACGAATAGAATCAGATAGTCTTAGTCATGTTGGATAAGTTACTCTTTCTAACAAAAATGTTTGTATTTTTGTAACTTGCACCACAGCTTTGGAAAGTGAAGAAAGCACTGAAAATGACTGTTAAATGGAGAGGCATAAGACCAACGTTTCAGGTACCATGTTTTTGTTCCTTCGTAATAATTGGATGTATTAAGCTGTCTGCTCCCATTCACATTACAAAACAGCTTGGCTGGAAATAAATGTCAAATAAACAAAATAAGATATATCATTGTCATGGTGCACCTTGCTGCACCGCTCCTTGTGTATGGAAACTGCTGGGGAGAGCCCTAGCAGTTCGGTCAGGCAGCACAGCTGAGGGTTGCTGAGGCAAATGATGAGAGTCAGCTGACCTAGAGGGTAGGGTTTGGTCCTATAAAGCCCAGAGCCAGAGTCAGGCTGAGAGTTCTCTGCCAGCAGCCGAAGGGGCAGGAGCTCTGAGAGACTGGAGGAGTGGTAGCTGGGAGGCTTACTTTGTTATGGCCAGGTGCCTTATGTTTGGTTACAGCCAGGAGGCTTGTGTTTTGCTTTATTAGTATTTAGAATACACTGGTGGTTTGGGCGAGGCTGTAGGGGAAGGAGGAGGCCTCATAGGGACCCACAGGGTGTGGGGCCCTGGCACCCGGGAGGGCGCGATTCAGTGCCAGAGAGGGCGCAGCAATAGGGGGTGAGGAGACCCCAGGCCCGAGAGGGGCAGCATTTGAGAAGCCCTAGAAGGGGCAGTATTTTTAAGGAGCCCATGAGTGGCAGTATCTTTGAGAAGCCCAGACGAGGGGCAGCTTTTTGAGACACATGGAGAAGCCCATGGGGGGCGACACGTTGGGAGAAGCCCTAGCAGGGGGGCACTATTTGAGAAGCCCGCCAAGGGGCAACGATTGAGAGGCCCACGAAGGGGCAACACTGTGGAGCCCAGGACAGGCAACTTAAACCGGCAAGAGGCTAGCGCAGCATTAGACCCCGGCCTGAGGCTGGCTGCTGCAGTGGACCCCGAGAGAGATGGGTTAGCAGCAGAGCGCCTCTTGGATAAGGGCAGGTACTGCAGTGGTCCCCGATCTCATAGAGGGATAGCAGCACAGTACGTCCGGCCTTATTAGAGGGTAGCCGATGGGTGGGCCTAAGAGACCGGAGGGAGAAGGCCCAGAGCGGGCGAGTATATAGACAATACCCAGAGGGGCAAGACTGAGAGCCCCTAGGCAGGGGCAGCATGCGAGACTGAGAGCCTGAGAGAGGGGCCAAGCACATGCTTTGACACACCAATGTCTGGTACATCTCAGAGAGGCTTGGGATGTGGTATTGGGGTGGTAGGAGCCACGTTTGGCCCTAAGGCCAGGGTGCCTGGGGTGCACCCAGCATACATGGGAACATCCCGGTGGGTCTGGGAGGTCGCAGGGACGAAGGTCCCGGTACGCCGTGCCCAAGGCGATATAAAGGTAGCCTCCCAATATATACCTCTATCATCAAAGTCGTGGCAGGCGAAAATAGAGGTTGCCTTGGGCCGGACTTGGCGCAGGCAGAGGGCCCTCAGGAGATCATGGCCCTCCTGGAGGACGCCGCCGTGACAATTGCATTATACAAAAGGCCAAAAAATTGTTATAGACCTAAAAGTTGGTTTTTCACTAGTCAGCTTTTTCATTAGGAAAATTATTTTGTATTGGATCAGTAACATGAAAAGAGTAAGATATTTTCTGCAGAACAATTAGCAATGTTTGCCTTGTGGAAATATGTCTAAGCCTTGTTGTGAAAGAGGCATCTCTGCATGTTAGATTTAAGAAACCATTCAAATACTTTCTTTTTTGAAGCTACCAAAAATATTAATAATTATGATGGATTTGGTGTGGATACAACACTCACAAGGAATGAGACTATAAATTAGTTGCACTCAAATTGAATTTGAATTGATGAACTTGAGATGAGCCTGTATATTTAGTCGAAAGTCTTCAGAACCAAGTGGTTACACTGCATGTTCAATACATCCCAAGCTTTCCTTCATTTATTAACATTGAGTCAGGCTGTAGTGAACATTGCGCTGTAGTGAACTTTTAGTATACGTGTGATACCTCTACAAGTCACTGTGAATTGTCTTTGAAATGTTCTGCAAATTCTGTGTTGGATTTCTAAAGCATTGAATATATGGTAATTTAGGCCATGGTGAAATATGGTGATTTAGGCCGTATGTTTCCATGTTGTGTAGCAATCCTGTGAAAATGAGCTGCTACAACTGCTGACTCCTTTCGGACAGAAAATCTTTTCCGCATTCAGCATCCCATATCAGGTTATTGGGTCTATAATGGCTGCTCTTTTCATGGGGTAGATAGTGAAATTTCCTAGCCCTTTACTGACAGTTGGCTTATGAAGGTAGACTCTTCCCTGGCAAGCTAATGATATTTGCTTGGGAAATACTTTCAGCTGTTATACTTTAGCAATATCAGCATCTTCTAAGATGCCTAACTGCCTGCTTCATTCTGAAGGCTACCGTGAGAAAGGAAGCAAGGAACCACGTGTATGTAGATTACTTCATTCTTCCATCTCTCTAAAAGTTAGCCAGTGAATTAAAAGTGGTATGTTTTTAATCTCACAACACAGTTGGGTGAAGAATCTGCTCTCCTTTACTTTATTTTGATGTCTCAGGAATGACAGGAAAAAGTTCCACAAACATTTTTTAAAAAGAAGACCAAAAACCACACATTGAGTTCAGCTGTTTCATGTTCTTTTGCAGATTAGTAGCCCATTTAATCCTGCATCTTGTCTGGTAAGAACTAGCAGTGGGAGGCAGATTCATAGTTGGTAAAATTGCCAGAGTACTAGTGAAGTCAGTGAAGATATTGGTTATACCAGCTGAGGATCTGCTCCCACAGGGAAATATAAAAAATAATTCTTCCAGTGCAATTCCAGATCAGCCACCTCTCCATAGGAGAGGTTTCTCTCTAACATAACAGGTTGGATATGAACTAAATCACAATAGTTGACTTCCTTTCAGACCTTTAATAATCCTGTCTAACCTAAATATACATATTTTGATATCCATTTCCTCTGAATTTGGCCAAACTTGCCTTTTGAAACTGTTCCACAGTTCTTAACTTTTGTCTTGAATGCATTCCTTTTTGTTAACTGTAATTTGTCTTTCAGTTTCATTAAATATCACATAATATTATATTTTCAAGAATTTTAAATATTCCTTCCCCTGTTGCTGCAGAGCTTATAGATATTTCATTGACCTGCCTACAATGATATTTGGCATTCTTCCTCGGTTACTCGTTAACTGTTTGGCTAAATGAAGAGAGTTAACATCATTCCTTCCAACGCACACTAACTTGCATTTTTCAGCATTGAATTTAATTTGTCTTTGTGTTGCCTATGTAGGTTGGATAAAATTTCTCTGAAATTCCTTCCTTTTCTCCAATCTTGATATCCAGTCTTGGTTTATCTCTATATTTCACCATGCTGGCACACCATTTGTTAAGTGTTTGCCATGATTAAAATGGATTGTTACTTTCTGTTTCTTGGCTAGTTGCAAGTCTGGCAGAACTTTACCCTTTGCCTCATGACTGTTTACTGTGCTTGGACTTTCAGAAAGTTCTTTGATCATTCTTCAACAAACTTTAAGGGAATTGTTCACCATTTCTCTCTATGACTTTTTATGGTAGTTGGATGCAAATTCATAGATGCTAGGGTCATAAAGAACCTCAAAAGATCATCAAGTCCGACCCAATGCCTAGACAGGAAAGAGTGCTGGGGTCAGATGAACCCAGCCAGATGCCTATCCAGCAAATTGAACTTATTAATTGCGTCTCTTCAATGAATGTCATAGAGGAAGATAGGTTGTTAGTTTTCTTAGTTCATTCAACAAACCACAAAGCTTAGGGAGGTTGTCAAAGAGTTTGTACTTCTGCAGAGTCATTCACAAAAGCTTGATAGGTTTTATTACTTCAAATGCAAACCCACAGACAAGTTACCAGGGGTGTGGGACTTTACTGTGCATTAGCAGCTCCATGATAAGGGCTGTGTGCACTCTTTAACCCTGCCATAAACAGAAGCTAAGTTGTGGTAGTTTAGCTCAAAGTGAAGCTGGTACCTTTAATTTTACTGTAGGGTAAGTATATACATATGGACAATTACTGTGGAACAGCAGAAAAGTACCACCCACTTTTTCATCCCACAGTAAATTGTTTGTATGTTCATGTCGTTTCTTAGTAGGACTGGAATGCTAAGGACATGCACATCAAAAGTTAAGTGTGGTTGCACTTCACATTTTTTCAACTTGTTGATTTTCAATTTTGTTTTTTAAGCAAATGGCAAAGTTCTCCATCTCTGATTTTTCTCTCTATTCTTGGATGGCATTTTCAGCAAGTTGGACACAACATTTTGTAGTTTTCTTTTTAGTGGAACAGTATTGTTAAGCAGTAGCATGTTTTTCCCTTATCGTGCATGCACATAGGTACAATTTGGTCCTTTCTCAAATTTGGTCATCCTTTCATATTGGTGTTGCCTCCTTTTATTTCTCTTTTTAAGATGTCTTCCATTCCCTTTTTATCCATGAATAAGTTGGCTATTTAGTTTAAATAGATCTGGAAGAATGTACGTGCGCGCATGCGTATTTATGTATTCTAGCCAAATCTATGTTTACACGCACACACACACACGCGCGCGCGCACACACACACACACACGTGTCTGTCTGTCCGTAAACATTTAGTTTTATATATATGTAATCTGTGTCTTTCTAATCAGGCCTCTTCTTTTCAGCATGGTCTCACACAAGGAAGTCACATTCTTTTCTCCAGTCATTCATTTGTCCTCTTGCTAGAACTTTTAGACAGTTTTTTCATCTTCCTTCTGATTTAGGCAAAACAGAAACCTTGCACTTATTGCTTGTTTTGCTTTTTTTTTTTTTTGAATGTCTGCTTTTATTCATCCTGTGAATTAACAGTACTTCTCATATGCCAAAGTTCTCAAATAAGTTAATCAAAATAGTACAAGTCACTATAACAATAAATGCACTTGGGAAGGGGAAGGAAACTGATAAACCCATTTATATGTTTAAAAACAAAAAATAAACTAGAAAAGCAATTTTTTTCACAATGTCTTTACTTAACAAAACACTCCGACCCTTGCTGCAGAGCTATCTCTGATTATATTCTGCTGAATAATACTAACAGTGCTTGTGAGGGGGAGCAATATAGTGGCTTCACTAATGATGTTGTCTGCTTTGAAGATGATCAGTAAAACTTGTTTTAAGTGGCACTGAGGTACTCTTTTAATGAGGCATAAAGAAGACCAAAAAGATAGCCCTACATATCCTATCACCACAAAACCTTTCCTTGCTAATATCCTGTGTTAAAATGACCAGGAATATTAACTTTTTATTTGGACAAGGAGGACGTTATTTTATAGATTTCGTAGACATTAGGGCTGGAAGGGACGTTGGAAGATCATCAAGTCCAGCCCCCTGCCTGAAGGGCAGGAAGTCAGTTGGGCTCATAGGATCCCAGCAAGATAAGCATCCAATTTTCTCTTGAAGGTGTTCAATGTAGGTGCTTGAACCACCTCTGATGGCAGGCTGTTCCAGACCTTAGGGGCTTGGGCAGTAAAGAAATTCTTACGTCCAGCCTGAAACAGTTTTGCAGTAGTTTATAACTGTTCAACCTCCTCATCCCCTGGGGTGCTCTGGTGAACAGACGTTCCCTCAGGTACTGGTGGGTACCCCGATAAACTTTTATAGGTGGCCATCGGATCACCCCTAAGCCTGCACTTTTCCAGGCTAAAGAGCCCCAGAGCTCTCAGCCTGCTGTCATAAGGTCTGTTTTCCTGACCTCTGATCATGCGCGTGGCTCTTCTCTGGACTCTCTCAAGCTTCTCCACATCCTTTTTTGAGTTGTGAAGCCCAAAACTGGATGCAGTACTCCAGCTGTAGCCTCACCAAGGCCAAGTACAAGGGGAGAATGACGTCCTAGGATTTGCTTGAGAAGCATCTTTGGATGCAAGCCAGTGTTTTGGTGGCTTTACTAGCCTCAGCATTGCATTGAAGGTTCATGTTCATTTTGTGGTCAGGATTATAGCAGGAGTCTGTGATATTTGTGGACTTGTACCTTAGCTGAGGTTGGGTGGACTGAAGATATTTATCCAGTAACTGTCATCTT
>JAGPOW010000261.1:156688621-156710001 GCA_030014935.1 Caiman crocodilus | reverse complement strand
TCTTGTCCAAAATGGTTATTGGGCATTGGAGGTAAATAGTTCTTAACTGAAAACAAATGTAAAAGAAGAATCCTTCACCATGAAATAGTGCTTTGTATTGCATCTGTTTTGTCCAAATAGGTGTCATCTCCCTTGTTTTAGTGCATAAGTAGACTGGACATTTTTTGTTTACTAGAAGAAAATAATATCAAAGTTAAGTACAGTTCTGTATTTCTCTCCAGTTTTATCTTGTATAAACAAATTGCACCTTTTCTTTCTTTCAAAATTATTACAGTTTGGTAAATATAGTGAATCTGAAAAGAAAACAGAAGAATATGATACCCAGGTAAGACAAAGTCCTTTAGTTATGTTGACTCATCATTAAAAATGTGATTTGTCAGTTATTCTGGGATTTCCTCCTCTTCTCTTTCACCCAGCTCCAGCCATGGCAAAGCCCAGCATCAAGAGCCTCAGGAGGAGTTTAGGGGAAGGCAGCCCCCCACCCTTGTCTCATGGGCCTGGCCCTGCTCCCCACAGTACCTCAAGCAGAGTAGCTGCCAGTGGGGAGGGTGGCATGCCAGGCAAGGGGGGCTTCCTGCCCCCAACACCTGCCTGTGCCTTTTATCAGCAGCAGCATGCAGCTGCCAGCTAAGCTTTGCTGTGGTCGGAGCTGTGTGGGGAAGGGAGGGAAGAAGGGCCAGCTGGAATGGAGGCCCCTTGCCTTGTGGACCTGGTCTGACTCCCCCCAGTACCCCAGCTGACATAGCTGGGGGGATCCTGCGAATGGGGTTCCTTTCTGCTTCCCCTCTGGCTGTGGCAAAGCCCAGCTGACTGCTGTGTGCTGCTGCTGTCAAGAGACTCCTGCCATGGGTAGGTGAAGGGAAACCCTCCCCATCCTTGCTCACACTCCCACCTGAGTCTCTTGAAAGGGGCAGTACATAGCTGCTGACTTGGCTCTACCCCAGCTGGAGCTTGGGTATGGGGAGAGGGGCATTTTGTCAGCCTAATGGGAGGCTACTTGAATGCCTCTACCAGGGCCAGTGCAGGCAGGCTCAAGCCAGATGAACTGTCAGTTGGGTTGGTTCAGGGTGCTGTAATTCATGGTGCCATGATTAAGAGTGTGACCCCTAAAAGTCTGTAGGCACCCTTTATAAGTAGATTTAGAATTCCTGCCTTTATTACGTTGCTAAATGTGTGAATCTAGTGACCTCTGAAAAGCAGGACTACAAATAATTCTTCTTGTATAAAGATATATATCTTGGGAGCTAAACCTTCTCCCATATTCCTCATAGATTCTGAAAACTGTGAAATTCATACCCTACTTTTCCAAATGTTTTGCCAGTTGCACTGATGAGACTTTTCAGTTCCTGCTTCTGAAACAAGCTGACTGTGTGCCTAACAATCTAAACTTAAACTGTAGCATTCTTGCCCTGTTTTGCACTTGGGGCACAGACTCAACAGTGTGAATTGACTGAGATGTAGATCTTCAGAATATAAGAAATTCAAATACTTCTGTGCACAAAAAGAAAGCGTATTACTTAACTCCATGAAAAATCTGTCTTTAAAATGTGAGGTGATGCACTTGCTGAAAATAACTTCTTTTTCCCCTTAGGCTATGAAATACTTGTCCTATTTATTGTATCCACTGTGTATTGGAGGTGCAGTTTATTCACTGATGAATGTCAAATATAAAAGGTAGGGTATTATACATTAACTTCCTAAAAGTATTTTATCTTTTTGTGTGTAAACTGGTAAAGGAGAGTGGGATGCAGAATATAATTGCCCAGTTATTTTTGTTCAGTTGTATATGTCCTGACTGGATACTGCTACTTGTATCATAGAGTGTAAGACCAGAAAGGACCTCAGTAGAGTATCTAGTCTGATCTCCCATTTCTCACAGGCCATTGTTTCCTCAACATATAGTACTCTTGTTAAACCTAAAGACTTTATTCCAGTGCAGGCTGAAATGATCTAATCTAGCTGAATGGTGCAAGAGGCAGAATATGTCATCAAAGCCTGTGACACCTGCAACAATAGAAAACTGATAAGGTTGAAATACCCATGTAACCTGAGCAGGTGAAATATGACCTGCCCTGTAGAGGAAGGTGAACACGTAGTATATCTCTCAGAAGCTGGATTAAAGAATAACTCTTAAGATAAAATTAGATATTTTTTTTCTAAAGGTTCCAGACAGTGGTGAAACCAAAGCTTTCGCTATATTCCATTGTATAATTTCCCTTATAACTAGAAGATTGCATCTTATTTAAACTTCCAATCACTTGAGCCTTGGCTACGCCTTTCTGAGTAAGGTTGAAAAACCTACTATTCTATCTTTCCCTTGGACATTTACCTATATGTACTCATCCAGCTGCCTTTCAGGCTTTTCATTCAGATATCGAACAGATTGATCTCCAAGAGGTTTCTTTCCAGCCTCTGGATTGTTTGTGGCCTTCCTTTGTACTCTCTCTGGCATTCTCACATTCCTCCTGAAGTGTGGACACATGAACTGGACCACTTGCATTCTGATTGTAGGCTTACCAATGGTTTGTTCAAGGGCACAACCACTTCCCTGCTTTGATAACACTGTTCTCATTTAGCCAAGGATCCCATTATTTCTGTTAGCCGTGTTGAAGTGATTATCTGTGAAGACCCCCTAAGTCACTTTCCAAGGTGTAGTGTCCAGTCCTGTGGGTATGGCTTGCATTTTTGTTCCTAGATAGATAACTTAGCATCTGCCTGTATGAAAACACCATTCAGCTCAGTCCATACCAGTAATTTGTTCTTGTTTACTACCTCAACAGTTTTTGTCATCTACAATTGTTGCTGACAAAGACTTCATAGCCTGGCACACTGATAAAAATATTCAGTAGCATCAATCAAACAAGCAACAATTCTTGGGTGGCTCTCACAGAAATAGCGCCCCCTTGTCAATGGTTTCCCTTTAACACCTGCTTTTTGAGCTCTGTCTCTGAACCAGGGATGGAAATGTCATTTAAAAAAATTACGCATTTAACCTCCTCTAATTACATTAGTTAAATGAATAGTCCTGCAGCAACAGGGCAGGACTGTGTAGGGAGCCAGGGCCAAGGGTGAAACATGGGATTGTGGTGAGTTCCATTGCCAGCCAGGACTGAATCCTGTGGCCACAGCAGGCTCTGCTTGATGAGTGTGTGGGAACAGGCAGGCAGAGGAGCCAGCAGCAGCACAGGGCAGCAGGTTCTGGTGGGGTCCCTAGGTTGTTGAGGCCTGCTTTTGGGGGAGCAACTCTGGCAGCGGCTGCCCAAGAGGTGGCACATATTCAGACTGGAGTATCACAGGGCTGCTGCAGCAGGGAGGTAACTAATGGTTACCTGGGGGAGTAGACCCAAGCAAAGTTGCAAGACTAATCCAGCAGGGCTTAAGTAGGAGTAAGCACTGTGGTGGGGCTACCAGTAGGTGCTGCAGGGGCAGGCTGTACAGAGCCAAACACACCCTCCAATCCCATAGCACCACAAGGGCTCCTGCCTATCTGCCTATTGGGACAGCTATTCTGTGTCACACTGCACCTAAGCAGTGCCTCCAGCCTGCAGGCATCCAGAGCCCCAGGCAACCCCTCCCTCTTGTCCCCCTGGCTCTGGGCTGCAGCAGCTGCTGCTCAGCAAGAATCTGTAGCAGCTGTCCCAGCCTGGGGGTGTGGTGCAAATGGACATGCCACACAAGATCACTCCTGAGGCATCCACCTGTGAGCTGAGTGCCCTCTGCTAGAAGCCTCAGCACTAGGACAAGCCCTCAGCTGAGCAGGAGGAGCATGGCACTAGCCATGGGTCACTGGTGAGTGGCAGTTGCGGGAGCCCAGGGGGGCAGGCAGGTAGGAGAAAGGTGCCAGCCAGGGTTCTGGGTGCCTATGGACTGGAGGCATCACATGGGTGTGGTGCAGCATGCCTCTCCTGGCAGGTGGGAGTCACCTTGGGTGCTATGGTGGAGAGGGGTTCCTAGCTCTGTGCAGCCCACCCTTGTGACACCCAGTGTCTGTCCTGCACTTACTCCTATTTGAGCCCTGCCATTTCCACTGCACAGCTTTATCTGGTGCTACTCCCCCAGGTAACCACTAGTTACAGCAGCCCTGTGATGCTGCAGCTTGGAACTGCAGCACCTGCCGGAGCCGCTCCCCCAACAGTTGGCAGGAGGTAAATGGTAAACATTAAACAGTATAAATTTAGTTACTGTTTAACCTTTTATATCTCTACTGTGAGGCAGGATTTAATGCCTCTAATGTGTATCCTGTTTATTCCACATAATTCAAATTTCAATGAAATATAGCTTGCTAAGGTTGCTAAAGGTGAAATTTCACCATGGATACGTTTTTGCTCACTTGATATCTGATTATCACACTAGCATAGATTTTTTTTTTTTTTTCTTCCAGAAACACATTTCACTCTCACCTTTTTACTGCTGCTACATTGTAGACTCATGTATTGTTGTCTACTGCTGTATCATCAGTGTTGTAGATCTCCGTACGCTGTTTATGTCTTTTATAAACATGTGCTTTCCCCAGTCGAATCTCACTCATTGCTTATGTTTCTAATGCCTTTACTTGTAAGACACTGTATTGTCTCCAGCTTCATTAGCAAATTTGATTTGGTATAATCTGCAATGTGATAATGATTCCTACATTGCCACATAAACTGTCTCTGCTTTCTTTCCATGAATAAGTTTCTTATTCTTTGTGTATAGCCCATTGGATAGTTTTCAGTGCACAATAATGTTTTTAGTAAAGGTAATTGGAATACATTATTCTTACAAAATTATGAAATACTAACCACTTGCCCATCAGGAATGATGGGGTGGAAGGGCCTAGAAGAGGAGCATGTGTGGACAGAGCCCCATGCCCCCACCCCCTGTCTGGGCCTGCTCCCCTCCTCCCCACTGCGGCAGGGGGAGGGGAGGGGAGGGGAGGAGTGGGCCTAGGCTCGTTACAGGGGAGGACTGGACCAGAGGGTGGGGAGAAGCTGGCCCACCATGGTGGGGGGAGCGGTGGGACCGGGCCAACCCAGTGGCAGCTGGGGAACAGGAGGAGCAGGCTTGGAGGCAACTGGGGGGAAGAAGGAGGGTGGTGGAGGAATGGACCTAAGCCCCCAAGGGTGGGGAGGAAGCTTGCTCCTCCCCTCCCCTCCTCTCCCGCAGCTGCTGTCGTGTGGAACGAGGCCTGCAGCTCCCTCCCAGCTTCTCCCCTGGCTTGGGCTCAGTCCTCCTCCCCACCATGTCAGGCCTGGGCCCACTCCTTCCCTTCCCCCACCACCGCCGTCATGACATGCCTGCTATTCCCCCAACTTATGTTAGGCCTGCTCTTCCCACCACTGCCATCACATCGTCTTGTGTCGGGCCCTGCAGACGGCAGTGACAGAAGGGGAGTGGAGCAGGCTAAGGCCAGAGCCATGGCCTCACCCCCCCCGTTCCATCTGCTCCATTGCCCCTGCCTCCAGGGAGCAGGGCGAGAGGGGGGTTGGGGGTTGGCCTTGCTCCCCCGCTCTGTCCCCTGTTCCCCCAGCATCATGGCAGCGCTCCACTGCACTGGCAGCTCCTGTTCGAACGCTTGTGCAAATTCTGATTGGCTGTTTTTCAGCCAATTGGAGTGTGAATAAAGCATTACAGACACAGACAGACAGACGTAGGCTTTTATAATATTAGAATTATTTATTAACATGATTGATAAAACTCCCTCCACTTAGCTAGCTGCTTTAGATGCATTACATCACAGTAAAACAGTTTCTAGAAAGTGTGAAACCTTTCTAAAACTTTATTAAATTTTGAAGAGATGAATAAGAAGCATCTACCCTCTCTTAAAAAGTAGCCCACTAGTTCAGTCAGTTTTTCTGAGTACTTGGCTTCACCTTTCATGTTACTGTGTTGTCAAGAAGATGACATAAAAGGAGGGGTGTTGCTAGTTTAATGGTGTGTATTGGTTAGAAAAAAAGAGATAATAATTTTATTCTCTCTTATTTATAGCTGGTATTCCTGGTTGATTAACAGCTTTGTCAATGGTAAGTGTCTGCCTTATTTGAAATTGAAGCCAAGCTTCTCTAACTAAAGGCCTACATTTATTCTGACATCAGCAGGAGATGTTGGTGCTAAATATTTTTTTTTAATTGGGCAGCTTATTTGAAAGTCTAATTTTATGTTCCTATGTTTTAAGATTGGCTCAGGTTTAATTTTACAAATGTGAAAATAGTATTTGGGCTTCTGATTTCTTAGAACAGTACAGTATAGGAAAAGAGTGATTTTGTTTGTGGATCCAGAAATGATAGTAGTCCCATAGGGGATCAGTGGGCCCTAGAATAATAAAGGTTATAAAGGAATCTAAATTATTCTGATAACACTATGAAGATAGTTATATAAGTATCTCCTGCCTTTGCATCTTCTCTTTGTTAAGGAGCCTTGTTGATATGATGTGGGAAGGGAACCTCTCAGTCTGAAAATGTTTTAGTTTACATGAAATACTTGCTCTGAGGCATTTACCTTAAAATGCTTTAACGTTTTATCTCCAGGAGTATACGCTTTTGGATTCCTGTTTATGTTGCCTCAGCTATTTGTAAATTATAAGGTAAGTGTAAATCATACATATAGTAATAGGATGTTTTTATTTTTCTGGATCTGCTTTTTTCCTACCTTTTGTGCCAATTTTTTACATGTGTTTCTTTTCCTCCAGATGAAATCAGTTGCACATTTACCATGGAAGGCTTTCACATATAAAGTAAGTAAAGCTATAATTTCAAAAAGATTTGTGCTGCCAAGCCAACGATAATCTTTTATTTGAGAAGCATAGCTTACCGAGGAATTTGTAGAAACTTAAATACTAGTTTAACACAACACATTTGGAAATTGTCAGTACTTCACATGCTTTCCCAAGCCAATGAGTTCCCCACATTGCAAAACGACTGTGCTGTAGAATCTCACGTCTAGATCCTTGCCCACCCTTTAAGATGTCTAAACCTTTGCTACCACAACCAAAAAGTACAGCTTGCCTCAGAATTGCAATTGATTTTACCCAGATTTGGTTTGTGGCTCTCTCCTTCTCTCAATGGACAGCCTTGTGCGTCTTCAGGGGCTGCTTCTATTTAGAGACTAGTAGTACTTCCAATCTGGCAATGGGCAGATGTATCACCTTGTACATCTCTAAAAGTAGATCATGTTTTACCAGGGAAGATGTATCGCTTTCCTGTTCTATGACTCCTGTTTCAGCAGTAGACAAAGTTATGGGCAACCTTGTGTGCTTTGGTCATGTAGGGTTCCAGCTTTCTCAGATGCGTCATCTGCCTGAACTGGCATGTTTTACTGACACCAGTGTCAAATGTCTGGTTGATGTGTGTTTTGTTTCTCTTCCATCTGAAGAAAGGAGGGACTTCCATAGAATTTAGTGCCTCCCAGTTGGAATTGGATCACAATAAAGTTAAGGTGGACGTAGACATCTGCGACTGTACTAGATTGTTTCTGAGTGCACGGTAGCACAACTCTAGATGCACAGGGATATTTCCAGACCAAAATGGAGTTTAAAACATATGATGGAGCTTCAGTGGACTCACAGTAGAAGGGGCGACATGCTCTGGATTTCTGCTCCCCACCTCTCTGATTTCAAGGCCTTCATATCTGGATGTCTGTGCCACCCAGATGAAAAGAGATTAAAGGGATTTTAGTGAGAATTTGGACATTTCAGAATATGGTGATAACTTTCATTTTACTAGTAACTTAAAAAGCTTTCTCTTCCTACTCTACACACGGGGCTGAATGCCATGAATGCACAAGAAGTATGCTTCACCTTGTGTCACAGGGCACTCCAGTTGCCCTGTGCCTGCATAGAAGAAGAACAGCCAGAGGGGGAGCCCTAGCAGTGATTAGGCAGCGCAGCTGCAGGTCACTAGGGCAACCAATGAAGGTCAGCTGACCCAAAGGGGCAGGGCTTGGCCCTTATAAGGCCCAGAGCTGAGGCCAGGGAGACAGTTCTCTGCCAGCAGCCAGAGAGGCAGGAGGCTGGGAGGCTTATGCTGTTATGGCCAGGTGCCTTATGTTTATGTTATAGCCAGAGGCTTGTGTTTGTGTTCTGTTGTTATTATGACTGGTGGTTTGGGTGAGGCTATAAGTGGAAGGAGGCGACCTCATAAGGGCCCACAGGGTGTGGGGCCCTAGCGCCCAGGAAGGAGCACGATATCCTCAGGGGCAAACCCCAGTGGAGAGGGGACCCCGGCACCTGTGGTGGCACAGTATTCTTATAGACACCAGAGAGGGCGCGATATCCTCAGGGGCAAACCCCAGTGGAGAGGGGACCCCGGCACCAGTTTGGGCACAGCAAGTGTGAACCCTAGAGAGAGGGGGCAGCATTGCAGAAAGTCCTAGAGAGGGGAACATAGGATTGAGAGGTCTAAGTTGGACACAGAAGGCCCCAGAGAGAGGGGGTGCATGATTGAGAGACCCAAGAGGGGCGGCATGTAAAGAAACCCAAGAGGGGCAGCAGGGAGAAGCCCACGTTGGGCATGGTAATCCCCAGAGAGAGGGGGCAGGTTTGAGAGGCCCAGAGTGGGCACGGACATCCCCAGAAAGGGGGCCATTTTAAGGAGAAGCCCAAGTCCGGGCATTGGGAGTCCCTGAAAGGGGACCGCATATCTTAAGGAGCCCAAGTTGGGCACAGTCAGTCCCAGGAGGGGGCAATATTGAGGCCCTCGACAGGGCAACCTGTTGAGAAGCCCAGTGTGGGCTAGGCGAGCCTGGAGAAGGGAGTGCCCTATTGAGAGACCCAGGGAGGGCACGGCAAGCCCTCGAGGGGGGAGTGCCACATGGAGAAGCCCAGGGAGGGCATAGCGAGCCCCAGAAGGGGGAGCACCACCTTGAGAAGCCTAGGGAGGGCATGGCAAGCCCCAGAGTGGGGAGCGCCACACGGAGAAGCCCAGGGAAGGCACGGAGAGCACCAGAGAGGGGAGCGCCATATTTGAAAAGCCCTAGAGAGGCGCAAAGACTGAGAGGCCCGAGAGGGGCACGCTGGAAGCCCAGGTTGGGCACAGCCAGCTCCAGGAAGGGGGCAATATTGTGTAGCACAAGTTCAGGCATTGGGAGTCCCCGATAGGGTGCTGCATACATCGAGGAGCCCAAGTTGGACACAGCGCGCCCCGAGGAAGGGGGGGGGCATAGAGAGCCCCGGTAGGAAGGGGGCAACATTGAGGAGCCCAAGTAGGGCAAGGACTAGGAAGCTCGGTGGGGGCACAGCGAGCCCCAGAGAGGGGGCAGTATATTTAAGGAGTCCAAGTTGGACACAGTGAACCCCAGGAAGGGGGGCAGCGCTTGAGAGGGCCCAGAGAGAACAGGAAGGGGCCAAGATAAGAAAGACCAGGTTGACATCCACGAGGCTTGGGCTGCGGTATTGGGGAGGAAGGAGCCGCAATCAGCGCCCGCTACTGGAGTGGGCCGTACAAGTAGAAGGGCAGCCTCCTGCTAATGAACCAATTAACAGCAAAGACGTGGCAGGCGAGATAAGGTGGGCAGTTGCCCAGAGACAGGCGGGGGGGCATATTGAGGGCAGCCCTGAGGCACCCTGTCTCAACCTGTCTGACAGATTTTTAAGACGCTATAACTCAACGTCAGTTTACTTGAGATGAGAAAATACAGTATGGGCATTCTTTTAGGTATAGGGTTTACCCAAACATTTGCACAGAAGAGAAGTAATTGATAATGAAGCATTCCAAGAGAGTGAATTTGTTTTTATATATTCTGTAATAATTCAGGCACTTTTTTGTGACAAACAAAGATAAATCCGTGGAATTTCTTTTCTAATGTAACTAAATTCTTGTACCTCTCTTGCCAGTTATAAACTTAGTATAAATGGGGAATGTACAGTATGTTAGTATCAGTTGGTTCTGTTTATGTTAGGATAAAAAGACATTGCAGATCCCTTTGGTTGGAACACCTAATCTTGCATTATATTTGCAGTATTTTGCATCCACAAGTGGCAGCTGTCCCAAGTGATTTTAGGAGAAAAAATATTAAAAAAGTAAGTAACTAAAGAAAAAAAAAAAAAGCTCTGCATCCCAGAGCAGGTAGAGACTGGAGAGGACTATGCTCAGCAGCAGGAGAATGATGCAGAGCTCTGCAATAGGCTTAATTTTGAAAAAAAATATTAAAGGAGCTGGGAGAAGTTTATGGAGAATATAGGTTGACGGGAATTCTGGCTCTCCAGTTAGGGTATAAAATGAGTATAATTGTGTTAGTCTTCAGGTTGTTGAGCAGTGTGGAGGGTGTTTGTTTGTTTTCTGCCAATGCTTCTGGACTTGGCTGGTTGACACATGGGGCTGGAAAGAAATTTTTTCCTCCCTGTTTTTTACAGGTATCAGGGTTTTGTTTTCTTTTTTCCCCATCTTCCTCAGAAGCATTAGATGTCAGCTGCAGCCAGGGCTTTGGTTTTTGACTGGGTTGTGCTGATGCTGCAGCTGAGACCAACAAAACTGAAGGTTCCTGATTTAGAGGGTCTTGCATCTCTGTTGAGGGTCAAGCCCATTGCCACATTTAGGATCAGGAAGGAATTTTACCTCACTGCCAGAATGGCATGGACTGTGAGGGTTGTTGCTTTCCTTTGTAGCAGGGGCCATGGTTGTCTTCTTTGGATCTCTCAAGTATATTTTATCAACCACTTCCTGTCCTTGCAGCAGCAAGAAATTGAGAATGCCCCTGTCCCTCTGCTTTACCTGTAGCAGATTAGGGCAAGGGTCAACAATTTACAGGCTGCAGACTGGATCTGGCCCAGGCACATGGAATTTTGACAGGGTTCAGTGAAGGATGCTGCTTCTGTGCCAGGGCAGGAAGAAGCAGTGGTGACAGTATCTGGGTCATAGTGCCTACCTCTCACCTGAACTGGGTTGCTGACCACTGGGTTGGGATGTTCTTAGTGTTTTGGGGCTGCATGCCTAGTAGTTGTGCAACAGGGTTTTTTGTATAACTCTATGAATATGTGAAGCAAACACTTGTATAGGTTGGTTTAGGTAGGGAGATTCCTGCCATGAACAAGGTATTGAACTGAAAGAAACCATAGTCAACTTTTTGATTCTGTGCTGCCAGATGACATGGCAGCCTTAATGGCTGCTTATCACAGATCCACACCAAAAGCTGATGTTGCCACATCCTTTGAATCATGAAAATTGCACTTGAACTAGGGGAAAATTGATCTGAGAAATATTTAGAGAAGATGCCCTCTCTATGGAGTGCCACCTTGACGGGGTAGAGAGACTTGTGTGCACTGATGACCCTAAGAGCAACACCATTGGGAGTCTTGTACGCCTGGTAGGGTCACCCATGGCGGTACTGTCAAAGGTGAGGTATCAGATGAAGAGCAGTCCAACAGCATAACATAGACATCAACGGTGGAGCAGGTGGATGAAGAAGCATACTTCTTAACAGCTGTGAAGATGGATGAAAGCTGCAGTGGAAGAGTAACCCCAGTCATCCTGAACCTTGTCACTGGACACAGGTTTCTCCTCTGCCAAGATCTGTGTGGTTGCCAATGTGTAATGACTTCCTCATGTAAAACAAGCCACATACATGCTTCTCCCATTGCATCCAACATCTATCACAATAACCAGTCATCAGTCACAATAACCCATAACATCTACAGAGTCCTGTGGGATGGATGAGTGGTGATGGGGACAGATGAAGTAATTGCCGGGAGTCCCTAGTCACAAGTCTGTATTCAGGCAGCAGTTGCGTGTTGGTCACTTCACCCTTGGAATGGAACAGCAGAGTGATAAGGCAGCTATGATTGTGACAGAGCAATCTTTTCTTGGATCCCCATTATTTATCCTGCCTGGGGATGGGGTTAAAAACGGTGCCCAAAACATAGGCTTTCCCACCTTATCTTACCCAACTGGATAGCCGCCTCTAGGGAAGTCACTCAAATTGCAGTTGAAACACAAAAATGTCCTTTGTGTGCCAGAATATATGAAACCTATTGGATGATCTGAGCAGTGAACCCTAAGGAACATGATTGATCTCACTAAGTGACGATCAGTCCAGCAGTTATTGGCTCCTCTAATAACACGGGTCATATGAATGGCTTTTAGATTTCACACTCTTACGATGATGTAGTTGAGAGAGTGCCATTGTTTTGAGCAGAGCCACGTTGTTTTGTACCTGTACTGTCATCTGAAGATAGTAATAAAGAGGTCATGGTATGCACATTTACTGAGTAAGAGGATGCCATTGGAATTGGCCTTGCCCACTCCTTCCTTCCTAATGGTGCCCCTCCACATGCTAAAGTCCCAACCAACACTTGCCTTGAAATCTCCAAGGAGGAAGATCTTATCTTCTTTCTAGATGACAGTCAGGATTTCATCAAGGTCAGCAAAAAACTGTTCTTTGTTCTTCCCCAGCATCGAGTGTTTTGGCTATGCACTAGTAATGATAGTAAACAAATTGTTGGTCAGTTGAAGATGGAGAATTATGAGGCGCTCCTTAGTGACAACAGGGAATTCAGTCATTTGGCTGCCAATCCAGTTCTTACTGGTGAAACCAATGCTGTGTACTTGCCTGTCATTCACATGTTTCTCTTTCCAGAAGGACATATAGCCACCCTCTCCTCCATCAGATGGCCTTCATCTGCATGCCTGGCCTCATTGAGAGCAGCAATATTGATGTTGTATTGTGAGAGTTCTCGGGTCACAGTAGCTGTTCTATATTCAGGTCTGTCACTGCTCAGGTCTGAAGCACTGCTCAGGCGGTACGTTCCTCAAAGATTAGTCCATCAAAAACTGCTAGAAGGAGCACTAAAAAAAACTTCTGAACCAAGAATCAGTAATGACTGAAATCATCAAATCCATCCCGCAGCTTCCAGTAAGGGAAGCACTTGCCAGTCTGCCAGGTGTTAAGACAGATGAAAACAGCAAAGCATCTGGCCCTGATGGCACACCAGCTCAGGTCTTCAAAGTTGGTGGGGAAACTATGACCAACAAGCTCCACACTTTTTCATCTGGAACACTGAGGAAATTTCTGCTGACCTAAGTAATACCCATATTGTCACCATTTTTAAAAAGGAGATAAGTCTGTCTTTGAAAACTATCAAGGTTTCACTGTCTTCTCCATGACTGGGAAGATCCTTGCTTGAATTCTGATGAGCCAGCTGCTCCTTCTTGCAGAAGAAATCTTTCCCAAGTCTCAATGTGGCTTCAGACCATCTAGAGGCACCATGGACATGATTTTTGTGGTCTGGCAGATCCAGGAAAAATACCAAGAACAACACTAGGAACTGTGTATGGCCTTTATCCGTTTGATCAAAGCCTTCAACTCTGATAACTGTGAGGCTCTATGGAAGATCTTATCAAAGTTTTGCTGCCCGGTAAAATTTATCAAGACTCCTTCTTGACCAGATGACTCCATCCTACGCAGTGCCTTTGCTATGGAGCTCTTTGCCATTTGAACTGGTATCAAGCAGGGTTGCATGATCGCACCAGTTCTGTTTTCCATCTTTCTTGTAGATATCAAGATGTTTATCCTTGACTATCTACCACACGGCATCAGCATTGAGTATAGGATGGATGGGAACCATTTCAATCTCTCCCACCTTCATGCCAAAACCAAAGTTACTTCAGCCTTGATTGTGGAACTTCAGTATGCCAGTGATTATCCTGTCATTGCACATATGGAGGGAGGACCTACAAATGGACTTTAAGTGCTTCTCTCAAACATACCAGTGCCTGGGACTGACCCTTAACATCAGAAAAACAAAGGGGTTTCACCAGCTTGCTCTGAGCCAGTCAACTTCCCTGAGGAAGATTCTCACTGATGGACAGGAGCTGGACAATGTTGAAAGGTTTGGATGCTTCAGCAGCCATCTCTCCAAGGCCAACATCAAGGAGATCCAGTATAGGATTTGATGTGTCAGCTCTGCCTTCAGAAAACTGAGTCATTGTGTGTTCAATTATCATGACATCAGGACTTGAACAAAGCTTCTACTATAGAAAGCTGTGGTAATCCCAACTCTTCTCTACATCTGTGAAGCTTGGGTGACCTACAGGGACCACCTGAAAAGTCTGGAACATCTTTACCAGCATTATACCAAGGATCTTCTGAAGGTGAAGTGGGAGGATTGTTACACAAATGCCAGTATAGAACTGTTGATTATTCAACATTAGCTTTGGTAGACAGGGCACTGTGTGTGCATACCTGATGCACATTTACTAAAACAATTGCTGTACTGCCAACTCAACCTAGTACAAAGGACATAAAGTGGTGCAAGAAAATGCTTCAAGGACACACTCAAAGTGAACATTAAGAAGTGTGGCATTGACTCTGCAAATTGGGAAAAACTAGCCTAGGTCAGGACTTGACCTGTGGGAGTGATCATCTACAACTGTGGTGAATTGTCGCTGCCAATGAGACAAGATGCAACATTCTTGAACAGCCAATGCATTGTGCTAATCGCCAGTAAATTGTGCAGTCAAAGCAGTAACTGGCTTCACTTAAATGAGTGCATTTGTAACAAGAGAAGCAGGTAGAGAGGAGATGAAGAGAAAAGACCATGGTGGGGTGAGGGGGAAAGACTAATCCATGCTGACCTCTCATGTCCAAAGGGGAGAAAACAATGATATTGAAGAACAACTGGATGTAGGCTTTATGGCATACAGAGAGTGCCATCAACCTGAGGTTCAGCTGTTTAATCATGCTTTTTGAAGCTGTTCTGATCTAGCAGGCTAATTGTTAGGCTAGAGGAATTTCTTTTAGTAAACTACTGAAAATTATTTTACTTTGACAGTCCTATAAGGATTTTAAAATATTCTGTTCATGTACTCCTAAAATATACCTTAAATTTACAGTAAAATAGGTTGAAACGGAAAGTGAGAAAATAACTGTTTCATTGCTTAAATTACTACATTTGTTTCCCTGATACGTTGTCCTACTGCTTTTGTGTGTATTTTGCCTGGTTTAAATATGATGCAGGCTAAAACACCTAGTACTTTGTTTTGTAGTCCATTTAATTAGAATTTTAACTTAAGGCTTGAATATTCATAGAAATGTTGAAGTATTTGTGTGTGGAGTTAAGTTCTGTGTTTATCAGCACCTGCTTTGTTAATGTGTGAAAATGTTTCCTTTTTTGGAGATGTGAATGTAGTATTGCATTGTTGGCAGTACTACCAATTGAATTGTACTGAATACCTTTACTGAAAATAATTATTTTATTTATAGGCATTCAATACCTTCATTGATGATATCTTTGCTTTTATCATCACTATGCCAACATCTCATAGACTGGCATGTTTTAGAGATGATGTTGTGTTCCTGGTCTACCTTTACCAAAGATGGTAAGCTTTTCTCCTTGCCTTTTTGATACATATTTACTATTGCTAGTTAAAATACGAAGATCCATGTAAGTACATCAACCAAAAAATAAAGAAGCAAAAATAATAGTTCAGCAAAGATTTGTTTCCCTTTTATTGCATATTAATGTATAGTATACTGTGTTTTGAAATCAAGTTCAGTCTCGATCGCTTACCAGTCTTTAGATCCTCTTAGAGATCACTCAGATGTTCTCTCAGGACAGCACTTATCCCCAGCCCAATGGCTGATTCTTATTTACATAATTAGGCTCATCTGCCTTTTAATATTTGCTTGAAAATCCCTCAAGACCAAGTAAGAAGCATGCTCTGGTAAAGCAGTTCCTTCAGTAAAATCAGATCTTGCTTTCTTTAAAACAAAATTCTAGCCCTCAGTTTACAAAGATAATTTTGCAAAAATAAACCAATAGCATAATCTTCCCAAATCTGCGGATGACTCCATTGATTTCTGCTACTCAGTTTTGCCATGCAGCAGAATAAAACTAACCATTTTCCCTGCTGTGCTTCAGACAGAACCTTGTGTTAGTAGCAAGGGTGTCAAGAATTGACTGCAGCTTCATGTTTGTTGGAGGGGGGGTTATCCAGAAGTAGACTCTCGAGTTATTGTTTAAAGAGTAAGTTTTGAAAAGGAGATGTGGAGAGAAATTTTTCAGTGGTAGCAGAGAGCTTCCATCCCCCATTCCTACTCTTAGCCTCTTTCAGCACGCAGTGAGTGCACCTTAATAAGATGGTTTTGAAGGAGACCCAAGGGGACCTTCCTTCTATCTGTTTAAAGGTGGGTTGAGTTTCAGATTTGGAAGCGGAAGATTGTTCTAAAGGATTTTCTATTTGAGGACCTAATAGTGTTCACAGGCTGGCGCTCAGGAGACAAAGCAGATGATGAGCAGGAAATGCTGTTTTAGCAGACTGAGCAGCAATTGATGCAGTCTTTTACTAGAAATCAACCCTGCATATAATTAATTCATATTATTTTTTCCGAAAGGCTTTATCCCGTGGATAAGAGCAGAATGAATGAATATGGAGAATGTTATGAAGAAAAGCCGAAAATCCAGAAAAAAAAATTAACATAATTCTAGACGGTTCTTTCCTTGGACTACTACTGGCTACTTGTATTATCTGGTTTGAAGGAAGAAATGAGATTGGATTGCGAAACAAGAGTATTTTAAAGTTACGACAGGACTTCATGGACAATACATCTTCTACATTGCCAAAATCTATTTTTGATGATTCTCCAACATTTCAAAGTTCCCTTTGTTGATTCCTTGAAGAAGTCTATCAGTGTGTCTGCCAGATGTCACTCAATAGCTAGACTTTTAAACTTTTCCATGAAACTTAAATATTAATTTGTCTTTGTTGTGATGACTCCCTAAATGTGTTTTTTGAAACAGCTCAGTAACTGGAAGTGTGGTGCCTGCACTGACAAGGGGATGCTAAGCCATGAAAACTACAGTAAGCCAGTGGTTAGGTTACAACACTATTAAGTGTCACTGCAGAACCACATACACATCCAAGTGTGCCACACAAAACCATGTTCAGCTGACACAGGATATGGAAGGTTTGAAGCTGGCTGACTTAAGCTGTATGTGGGCTTTAAAATAAGCTCACTGCTTGAAATATTCTTCCTGGATGGAAGGGCAAATAACCTAAACGAACAAAATATATGACAAATATTTGCCAGGCTTTAAGCCCATAACAGGACTGGTATCTTAATTTATTTTTAAAAGTCAGAGGCTTTTCAGTAAGACAAAAGAAAAAAAAATCCAAAAATTCATGAGCATGTGCAGCAAATGATTTATTTTTAGTATATATCTAATGTTGCCTAACCTCTTGCATTTGCTAGCACAGTACCCTGCAATTTCTCATCAATATAGGTTTTTATATTGGCACGTGAGCCATTGTGGTATACCTCTTGTCTAAATACATGTTTGCATGATAGACACTGCTGTGATCTATTGTGCCAATTCTTTTTCATGAGAAATGTTTTCTTGGTTCTCTCGATTTGTATAACATTAACATAGAAAAATAAAGCATAATGCATTCAAATAATGGGAAGGTACTTTGTTTGACCCAGTAGCTCAGTGGCTCAGAAAATCACCTATGAAAATCAGTGCATAAAATCATCTTTTAAAAATGTGCCTGTTAAGTTAAACTGTTTACTAAAGTACATACTTCCAGTAGCAGCAATGTTGCTTAAAAGGCAGTTTCTTTCTAGCTGTCTATCATGTTATCAGTTTGGCTATGTGTTAATCAGATTTCAATTCAGCGCTTTAGAGAATGTTTAGACTGTGCTGAAAAGAATGTACATTCAAACTGCAGACAAACAATATGCATTTAGAGCCCCTATTTATATGGTTTTATGAAGCAAATTTCCATTTAATTGGCTATGCTTGAAAAGACATATTGCTTCATTAGTGGCAAATAAAATGTCTGATTCTGAGAACCAGGTTCAGGTTCATTCCTTGGCAATGCCTTTTGTTTTAAAGATAATTTGGCAACTTTTAATTAACTTAGATTTTTTTTCTCCAAAAAATGTTGCTGGGTTTTGTGTTTTTGTTTTTTAATTACTCTGTTTTTATTGGAGTCTGTCAACTTATTTTAACTTCAAGATACCACTAATTCAAAATGTAAATGATAAATGATGATTTGTTTCATGAAATAGTTTTTTACCATATCCTAATGTTATGGTGGTCCATAGGCATTTGTTTTGGTTGTTCACCAGAACACAGGAATATGCCTGCCTGACTTGTCCCACTGATGTAAGCAGACCCTTTTATACCAATGCAGCATAGTAAAGGAGCCTGACAAGAGAGATGAATTTAACTTGACCCTAGTTCAAGGCCTCTTTATACTGGCATCCCTATACGGGAGCTTTAATGAAAACAGAATCAGGCAGTGAGACTATCAGCAACACTGTGGCATGTCCATAAATATTGGTAGGATTGGGACTATAGTTCATATAAACCATGCATTTATTTTATCCTGGTGCCAGCTACTGCTCTTTGTTATTAGAGACTTGTCTCATCTGTTTCATAATAAATGATATTTTTATGTGTTGAAAATAATTGTCCTATTAAATAATTTATTGAATGTACCCTTTTGTGACATTTTAAAATCAATTTGAGGTGACCTCTGAAAGTCTATTTTACTATAGTCGGGTACTTCTAATATTTCAGCATTCCTTTTCTGCATGTAATTATTTGAAAATCATTCCTTAGTCTTTGTCTTGCCAGGTTTTTTTATTATCCTTTGTAACTTTTTCCATATGTTCCATAACTTTCTGATCGTGATAAGTGATGAATCAATCACTTCATGTGCAAAGTGGCCATGCTGAGTATAAGGGTTGAGGTTTTAAGGCAACAAGGCTTTGTGAAGCTCTGAGTCAATAATTTGTTTTCTGCAGTCATGGTACAAATAAAGCATTTATGTCTGAGACTAACTGAGTTCTGATTTCTTATTGGAAAGACTGTGAGAGAGAATTTCTGTTACTGATGGTAGTGATGCATAAACTAAATGAAATAAACACTTTCCAATGCAGTAATCTTTTTAATAATCTTACAGAAACCATGGAAGAACTTCCAATTGAATATTTTGAGTGTTTTTGTACTTAACACTGCTGCTTAAAAATATCTCAGTGTTACAGATGTGGAAGTGAGTGCCATGAATCATGCTCTCTATACTGCTGGCCATCTTGTTGCTTTCTACTGGACTCTTTCCAATTTATCCATGTTTCAAAGTGCAGTGCAGCCAACTGGATATAGTGCTCCAATTGAGCCTGCACCAGTGCTGAAAAGAGCTGAAGTTGCTTTTCTGGATGGGCAAGGGACACTTTGTTCATACCTAGTATGCTATTGCCTTTTTTTTTTTTGCAATAAGAGCACCTTGTGGATTGATTCAGCTTGTGCACTACGATGCACCACATTTTTCTGTAGGACAGTATCCTAACAAGTAGATTTAGATGAGTCACCATTTCGAGCAGGTTACTGCTACTTTACCACAGGTTTTTATGCTGTTTCCCAAAGTTTTCATTAAAAATGGCAATAACGCAGTTCTACTACGACGGTGTATGTTTTTATTAAATGCTATCTGTGGCTTATCATTTCACAACCTTGCCATTGTCCTTTAGCCCCAGTGTCTTGTAAATGTGTCTGTCAACGTAGGAGAGGCCCGGATTTCTTAGGGTGTTGGTTAGCTTTCCTTGGACCAACTGCGTAGTAGAGTAGGACCCATTTTCGAGAACTTTTTTCCTCAAACAAAGCACACAAGACAAAAATTGCTTTCAAAAGCTTGCCTAACTCTACTACACAGTTGGTTCAACACAAGATATTGCCCTAAGAAATCCTTGCCTCACATAACCTGGACCATCTCGGCTTAAAACATCAAGCACACGATCAGGAAAAGTAGGTCTTTGCTGGGGCTGGGTCAGGAAGGCTCTTCCGCCCAGGAAAACACAGAGCTGTTTTTGGGAGAGGTGGACAAGTTGCAGCTGGAAGCTGATGCAATGCACGCAGGTAGAAGCAAGGCGGCGGATGAAAAGGAGAGGCAGCATTGCAGCGCCTCACTCTACCGGCTCTTGCTTCAGATCCAGATCTAGACCTAGCCCGCCCGGGGCCGGGTCATCCTTCGCTGGGCGCTAGGCAAGCAGACTCGCTGGCCCCGGTGCTGAGACAGAAAGGCTGTAGCCTCCACGTGCGAGTTGCCGGGCGGGAGGCTGGAGGCGGGGCTCGCACGTGTGTCCGCCCCACCCCCTCCCGCGGCTCGCGGAGCATGAGGCAGGGACCAGGCTGGCCGGGGCCGGGGCCGGGGGCAGCATGGCGGGTCGGGGGCCGCTGGTGGTGCTGCGTGGCTGCTACGCGGAGACGCTGGCGCTGGAGGCCTTCGTGCAGCGGGAGCAGGCGGCCGGGGCCGGGGTCGGGCCAGAGCTGGTGCGGCCCGCGGACCCCACGATCTACCGCGCCTTCGCGGAGCACCTTGTGGTGGCGGTGCCGTGGGGCGCCCGCGCCCTGCCCCGCCCGCTCTGCTTCCGTCAGGTATCCCCGGGGGCGGGCGGGCCACGGCATGGCACTGGGGGGAGGGCGCCGCCTGCTCGCTTCTGCCTGCTGCAGCGGCCCCGGGGCTTCTGCGCCCTTGCCCGCCTGTCGGCTTGGGAGAGGAGGCGGCCGCGGCGGCACCCGCGCGCGCCCGGGCCTCCGCGCCCCTGCACACGTCCTGCTCCCCTCCGCGCAGCCCGCTGCTCCCTCTTCACACACGCACTCGTTCTCAGTGTCCCCCCTACACACGCACGCCCATTCCCCCTGCACCCCCCGATTGTTCTCCTTACGCACACTCATTGTTCCCCCCACACACACAAATTTCTTCCCCCTCCACACCTGAGTACACAGCAGCGGGGCAGGGCCGTGTCCTAATCCCAGGAGGGAAGGCATTTAGGCTGGGGGGAAGGGAGCTGGAGCTGTCTTCCCTTTTCCCCTCCCAAGAGAAGATGCTGCCCTGAACTGGGGGGCCTGGCTTGAGGATGTCCTGAGCGAGGATCCTGGTTTTCTGTGATTCAAAAAAAAAATTCTCAATGTTTGGTTAAAAAAGGTAAGTCCAAATCCATATTTTTCTGTGATTTAAAGAAAAAAAATGTAACACCCCTATCTATCTATCTATCTATCTATAGGGGTGTTTCATTTATATTACAGAAAATTGTGGCTTTGGGGGTTCTTTTTTTTTTTTTAAACTGAAAATTGGGTGGGGTTTTTTTTTTTTTAAATCTGAGAGAGCCAGGATCCCTGCTCATGAGGTCTCTCCAAGGCACCCCAGGGTATCACTGAAAGAGGGCTGTCCCTGCAGTTTTAAAATGAAGTTAGACCAATTGTTGTCTACCAGCATGTGGCCATGCCCTTGGGGTGTCTTGAGATCCTCTTGGGGCTGCCACAAGGTGTCACGCAAGGCTAGCACTATCAGGTGTGCCACTATGAATCATAAGATGTACGCGGAAATTTCAGACAGGAACCCAGAGTGTCAAAAGCGTTCTGACTGGCCCTTGTCTTTCTGAGGCCTTTGGTCTATTTGTAGTAAAAAAAA
>JAGPOW010000261.1:156659191-156680692 GCA_030014935.1 Caiman crocodilus | reverse complement strand
CTCGCCGTCCGGTTCTCCCGTCCCCGGTGAGTCTCCTGCACCTTCCTTCGCCCCCCGGGGTCCCTCTCGGGTCCCTAGGGATGGCCCGGCGCCGTCACACCCATCTTTTTAATTTTTTTTTTATCAATTTGTATCCACCCTGCTTTGGATAGATTAGAAAATACATTTCTAGAAATGGAGGCAAACATTTTGAGTGGTTGAAAGTTCTACTAAAGTCTTTCTTGCTTACAGTGTTTCCGAATCCCCTCCACAGAACCTCTAATAGCATTTTATTCTTTGGTCCCTCTTTGGTCAGCCCTAAAGCATGTGTTTGACTCCTAATGAAGTCACATTTAGGCTTAAGAGTTTTAAACATACAAGTTCTTTGCTAAATTAGGGCCTCTTGTCTCCTTGAGTAGCTGCTTCTTGCCCATCTCCTGTCCCTTTTCCATTCCGTAAGACTGATGTATACATCTGTCGTCAAGTACATAACTTCCTGTTTTCATATGTATATTTTATTGGTTGTATATTATAGCTGTTGCTCACTTTAAGACTTTTCAAAAAATTTTTTTGCCTCTTGCATGTTACCTGAACTCCACTGAAACTTGCTTTATTTTTTTTTTTTCTTTTATGGTAGTTTCCTACGAAGCTCAAAGCCCTCTAGTGTAAGGTACAGTACATGCATATATTGCACTGAAAACCTTAAAACCTATATAGACAAACAGTAGAAGAGAAGAAAGGACTATACCCTACTTTACAGTTGGGGAGACTGAATTTCACCCTAGGTTTTTAAGCATGGTATGGAAATCGAATTATATGTTTAACAGGAATGAAAAACAGGTGTGCTATGGCTGAGTTCATGTTTCTGTAGGAATCTTACCTTATTTTAATGGATCTACCACATTAATTCAAAATCGATTTTTAATACAATTTGAAGATATTTCTGGTGGACACTGAATCCAGCATTGTAGAGCAGCGTTTTTGGTTGCCTTCATTCTGTCACTGCCAATAATAGACCTCCAGCTGCAACTTTGATGGTGGTCAGGTAAGAGATGGTGTGGAAAATAAGTGAGAGATAATTGACTCTAGGCATTAAAATGCTACACTGCCTTAAGGGCTCACTTAAACATTTTTATTGGCATCCAGTTAGATATACAGTGACCACAAACAGTTCTCAGTCTTTGTACAATAGAACCTAAATTGTATTCAGTTCGCTTGCTATACACTTAATTTGCCAAGACTGTTGGCTCCAGCTTTGTCTTCAAATTGCATCAATTTTCCATTCAATAAAAAACAAAGCAGATAGCTGAAGCCCTTCAATGGTCCTATGCAGCTGTTGTACCCTGTACAGCCTTGCATACTTTGTAAACCTTCATCTTTGCAGAAGGGTTTAAAACTGAACCCTACAAAATATCCAGGTTCTACTGTACTCAATGTGACCCAGGCTTAAAGTCTGCTTAAGTGGGGTTTAGGCTAATTGGAGGATGAGTTTCTGTATAATTGTTTTGCTGTTTCTCTCCTCTACTTTCCTCCACCCTCTTCTGTCTTGAAGCTGTGAAAAAGGTCATGTGTATATGTGCTAATTTTTCCTATTTCTCTTAAGCAGTTTACCAAGTATAATTGACTGTTACCAAGTATAATTGAATTTGATTTCTGCTTCTTGAAGGTGGTCGCGTTCCTGTCTGCGAACACCATTTCCGAGAAGAACTTCTGGCAAAGTTCCTATACTGGCTGATGAATGTCTATGTCATAGGGCTGTTCAGATCATTTTTCTATATTACTGAAACCATGTTTCAGAAGAACATGCTTTTCTTCTACCGGAAGGTTGTTTGGAGCAGGTTAGAGAACATTGGAATTAGGTATGTTTTGTAAAGTTAAGTCTAGCATTAATATGTTATCATCTCTCACAATATAAGAACTAGAGGTCACAAAATGACATTAGTGGGATTTTAAAAAAAAAATTTTTTTCACATGGAGTGTAAACAAAAGGTGGCACTCATTGCCACAAGATGTTGTGGAAGCTGAGAGCTTAGCCAGATTCAACAAAAGGAATTGGACAAATTCTTGGAGGAAAGGTGCAGCTGTAGCTATTGAGCATGGGATGGGAGTTAAAGGTACAGCTTGTATATTAGCACTTCCTTGACCTTAAATTTCAGAGGCTGTAAGAGGGAGAGGAAAAATCCCTGGTCATGCTTTGTTCACTCTCCCTTTCAATATCCACTCTCTGCCACTGTGTGATATAGGATACTGTGCAAGATGGACCTATGGTCTGACCCAGTAAATGGCAATTCTTATATTCTTATGTAAAATCTTGGGTATATTATATTTTACAAAGTAAGGATACAGTTCTATGTTTATTATTGCACTTTTGTCCCTTTCTTTTGTTCACTTAGTTTTTCAGGGAAAAAATCATTTTTGAATGCTTTGTCATGTCAAAAATGACTTGTATGAGGAAACTGATGGTTTTGTACCCATTTTTGATCTCTCCAAGGGGGATTTGGGCTAGGAGAGAAGTATTTCAGATGTTCATAGCAAAACAAAAATGTCTTGCTGCTTAGATAAGTCAAACTGCGCTTTTATTTATTTTGAACAAAAAAAACGCAGCCAAGTCTCATAGAATAAGCTCGTAGGGAGGAAGTTGGAAAACAATTAAAAACATTTCAAGGAAGGTTCAGTTTCAATTAAAACTGCACATGAAACTATATAATAATATGGTATTGCACTGTGGGAGTTCCTAGTATAACAACTCAGCTTTTGCATTTTTATAAAGTCATCAAGTTTGAAAGCTGTAATGTTTCCTAGGATGTGTTTCCAAAACTCGGTATTGGGATTTTTTTCATTTTTTTAAATCAGGGATGCTCAATCTCTAGTGTATGGGTTAGATCCAAGCCCTGGATCCTTTCCATCTGTAAAGCTCCCCACAAGTCCTAATATTTGGTGGTGAGAGAATGAATGGTGGCTGCTCCCCTACTGACAAATTTCCAGACCCATGGAGAGCCCCTCAGGCCAGATAGCATGGTCATACATGCTAGATCAGGCCCACAGGGTAGCTTGGTGCCTGATCAGGCACAATACTGGTGTGCAGAGTATGGCATGGGGCATCAGAGCCCAGTTCCAGTACATGCGACCTAATCTGGCCTGCAGACCAGTCCCATTCTCTGGCCCATTGGATCAAAAGTTTAAGCATCACTGATTTAAACAAATAAAGTTATTACTTTACATCCCTTGTTAAAGCAGTATTTAAATGGGTAATTTTCAACATTAAAATCAGGAACTGAAAAGTCTAATGGCAAAGTTAATACAACTATATTGTGCACATATAACTTCAGTTAATATATTATATGCTGAAGTTAATAGATTAGTTCTTTGGAGCTGCAACTTTGCATAAGTGCTGGTACAACATCCAAACCAGTGGGCTTCTTATCATGGAGGGAATTATTGTGCTATAAATATTTAATAAAAACAGAGTCTTACATTTAGCCAGGGCAGTACTAGGGGAGGCTTGAGGGTGGCGATAGCCATGCCAAAATTTGCCTTAGCACCATGCCTCCAGCACAGAGGTCAAAAGTAAATTCTAATTGCAACAGCAAGTCAGCGACTCTCACTAACAGCTGCAGAATTTTTTTACAGATAGTCCTTTATACAGTACATTATTGTGAAACTGAGTATCACGTGATAAATAGTAAATATTAGCATAACTTCATAGCATG
The DNA here is from genome assembly GCA_030014935.1 of Caiman crocodilus. Lineage (NCBI taxonomy): Eukaryota > Metazoa > Chordata > Crocodylia > Alligatoridae > Caiman > Caiman crocodilus. The sequence continues at coordinate 156,677,003 of JAGPOW010000261.1, read as the reverse complement.
TCACATGATAATAGGTTGGAGGTCAACAGTGTGATAGGGTGAAGCTGCAAAGTTATCTATGGTTTTTTCCCCTGAAGTTTGCGTTTGTTTATTGTTATTATTGTCAATATTCATTGCCTTATTTTTTTTCCTATTGATTTTCTGTGAATAAATGTTGCACTAGAGAGCTGCCATAGAGATTAAGTTAGAAACCAGTCTGTTTGCATACAGTATATATTTTTATTTTTTATTTTCCTTTTGCAGATAATATAGATTAAACCTGTTTAAGTGGGTATTGTTAAAAAAATAAAAATGAGTATGTTTGGCCAGACCCCTAATATTCTTTCCATCACACCTCGGCCCTTCCCCACCCTCCAAGAAGAGGCTAGCAGCTGCATTTAGCATAGCTTTCCAGTGTGTAGTAAATCAGAAATACAAATAATATTATTTTTGCATTATTTAGAAATATAGGATGGTATGAAGTTAAAAATACATCACTGTTATCTTGGATTATCCATTGGCCATGGTATCTTTCACACAGGTAATTGGATATCTGTGGCTATCTTCTAAGAAAAGTATTACGTTTCAGTACATACACAAAAAATAAAATACTTGTAATTTACTGCATTTTGGTTTATTGAAACCTTACTGTCCATTTATATTTTAGAAACCATTTTGCCAAAGTGCATTTGCGTGTCTTACCTGCAGAGGAGACTGAAGCTATACAGCAAAAGAAATATGCTACTACAGCATCAAAACTCCGGTTCATCCCCAAAAGAAATGGATTACGACCTATAGTAAAAATGGACAGTTTTGTTGGCTCAAAAAAGTTTAGCAAGGGAAACAGAGACAAGAAGGTCACTATGTTCTATACTGGCTTCCTTTTTTTTATTTTTGCCATATGTAGCTAATGCCAAAGGAGCGTGTTTCTACAGTAGTATCTTCACACCTAAACACATCATTAGTTATTATATCTAATTACTAATTTGATGTCAAATTAAGGTTGCATGGGGCATTTGATTTCTGGTTTATTATGACTCCAGTATTTCAGTCTACAACTGTACATGTTTTTAAAATGTATTTTGTTTCAATGTACTAATGTATAAAACACCAAAATTAAAATAACTTTGTTTTGCAGTCTAAGCTGGTTTAGATTTCAAAGCTTTTTTATTTAAACCTGTAACTGATTTTTCATTCAATTGCTCTGAACTAAAATAGCCAGTTTTATTGACTGTAGTGAGCATGACCATTATGTCACTGACTTAGGGAATGGGTAAGATCTCCTTTTCTACATACAAATGTTGGAGGGTACAAACTCCCCAAGATCTAAGGCTGACAGGAGATGGGGAAAATAAAAGGAGGCAATTTGTGTTCCTTGTGGGGTAAGGAAAGCTCATAATATCATCATTATTGAGCAGCCACATCTGGCACATCTTAGATGTTGTTTGCTGGTTTCACTGAGAGAAGCATACAGCTCTGACTGCAGGGAAATTTTTGCAATATAATAAATATAGAAGTAATAACGTTGAAGTTATTTTTGTGATGTTTGTGAGGAGTGAAATACCGAGGCTTGGTGTGTAGCACAGCTGACAAAAAAATAAACACAAATACAAATTCCTTCCCCTAATGCATTGTGGGTGTTAGAGATGATTAGAGACCCAAGTACACATCTTTTATGTCTGTAAGTAAAATCTAAATGTTGTGAGAAAGGTAACATTTTGAATCTGTTTTTTATTTCCCTTAGGCTCATTATTTCAATACTCGACTTAAAAACCTGTTTAGTGTTTTGAATTATGAAAGTACTGTAAACTCTAGTTTCCTGGGCTCCTCAGTGTTTGGGAAAGATGATATATATAAGGCGTGGAAGAATTTTGTTTCCAAAGTTCTTGACTCGAATGATAGACTACCTCACTTTTATTTTGTAAAGGTAAGTATGTTTCCAAGTATATTTTCTTTCCGCTATTCAGACATCTTTATTTGAAAAAGAATAAAGATGTTAATTACATTGGATTTATCTCTTTAACTGTGAGCTATTAAAACTTTTATATTGGCTATAAGCTGAGACCACGATTATTTCAATGAAAGCTGATTTTGCTACTAATTCTGAATATAGTGCAGAAAACTGTTTTTATTACATTTCTCTGTCTCCATAATGCTGCTTTTCTTTCTTTGTCTGGTATTCTTTATTTCAATCCTCCATTCAGCTTTTGCTAAAATAAAATTGTTTTGGCAGTACATGCAATTCTTAGCTCAGGAAGTAACCCAACTATTTCGAATTGTAGATGTGCTTTTAATAGCTTCTGGCATTTTGAGTGTAAGGGGAAATCAGATGATGTGAGCTGCCTACATTTGGGATTTTTTTTAATGTAAATTTGGGGCTTGAGAAACTTGCCAGATACATTTTAGTTGGAAAGCTCTGTTGACAAAATGCCTGTTTGAAAGATGACAAAGATGATAAAGTCCAGGGGTAGTGTTCTGTACCTCACAACCTTTGTAACTGCCCCCCTTTCTTATTCAGAGGCTTCATTTTTCTTCTTTGCCTCCAGCTAATACATTTCTTGCATGGAGTTGAAGTTTCTTATCTGTCTGTCCTCCTATTCCAATTAGAACTAGGACACCTCAAGTTCCTTCTGGAGCCTGCTGGCAATTGCAAGTAAAGTATAACCCCATGCATCTTTCTCTCCCATCCTTTCAAGACTTCTCTACTTAAGATGTTAAACACTGGTGACAGCTTACAGATGAAATAGTTCATACTTTAGCTGAAGCAGCAGAGACTCAAGCTGTTAGGGCGGAAGCTTGCAGTGTAATGTGTCCAAACTCCACTCAGCCTGATGGTGGTAGTAGCTGCACAGTGTTTCAAAGGGAACTATCTTTTCTTATTTTTTGACTGTCTTCTGAGAATAGCTGCTCTTTTTGCTTTTTGTGCATCTCATTGCTTTTGCGAACAACTACAGTGAAACAGATTTCGTTCCTGCCACTTGCCCTGCAGGCCACAAGCAGCAGTGATACCAGCCTGTCAAATAAAGGCAAAGTAAAGTTTGTTCCTTGAATAGAGCTAGCTAGAGTCACAGCAACTAGATATCTGTAGGCTTCAGGGAACATTGTACATATTGCTTTTATAGCCATAAAGTCTAAAAATTATTCTAAAAATAGATACAAAACTGTTATAATGTATTTAGATTGCTGAGTCAGGCATTCTAAAGCTAAATCTTGAGTTTTAAGATTGCTTTACAACTAATTATGCACATGAGATATTTCTATATTCATTATCATATTTTTTAACAATGCAGGTTGTTTTTTTTTATCAGGGGAAGTTATTCCTTTCTGAAGAGTAAGCGAGTGGATTATTCCATATAAACAATATCAGGTCATTTTTCCTCTCTTTCTCACTGAATCAGACTAGATGGGTCAATTAACCACTTCACACCTGTAAATTCTGTGCAGTGTATCCTTTTACTTTTTCTCCCCTACATAATGGCATTGTTGAGAAGTAGCATAACATGGGAGTGAATAACATTTTTTCCTTCCATTTCAGGCTGATGTCTCTGGGGCTTATGATACCATTCCTCATGATAAACTAGTGGAAGTGATCTTACAGATCCTAAATCCTGAGGAGAGAACAACGTATTGCATACGACGCTATGCTGTGATTAAAATGTGTACAAATGGACAAGTCAGAAAATACTACAGAAGACATGTATGACTACTTGTTTGCTTCTTGACATGCTTCTGCACTAGTAATGTATTGGTGTATACCTTTTTAAATAGCAAGTCTCTCTTTCCATTATGTTTTTACTACATGCAAAGTAGTACTTAAAATACATGGAAGGTTTTGTGATCAGACCTCTTCCTTGGAGTGCCTATGCAAGGAGAAAAATCAATGTTAACCTCTTTCTTAATGAGCTGCTATTGCCTGTTTCTTATCACAATAGGATATAAGATTGTGATAACTAAGGACTTAAAACTTTTAAACAACTGCACTGTTTTATAGGTATGCCTGGAAGATAATATCTGGACTGACATTCTGGGTGTTTGTTTTTTCAGCACAGAATTTGGGCCATTAACTGAAAACATCCATTTATATCTTTCTCTAATACATAGGTTGCTACTTTCAAGGATTTTATTTCATACATGGGACCGTTTGTGTCCAGTCTGCAAGAGAGTACTTCACTGGAAAACGCCATAGTCATTGAACAGGTAACGATTAAAAGGTTCTCTCTATTTCTTCAGCAGCAGAAAGCCAGTGAAATGTATTTCTTATTCATGTGTCTCATGTGGAGCTGGTAGTGTTAATGTTACCTATCACTGATGCTTGTGTTTGATATGCATATGTGACAGGTCTTTGATATTTAGCCCTCAGGCCTTGGAATGCCTTTCTTTTGTCCTATGAAACTTCATTCATCTTTCGCTAAAACAGAATTATAGTAGTACATGCAATAAAACAAAAACCCTTCAGGTTCCTTAATGGATGTTCTAAAGCTGGGCTGCTGCTACTTCAAAATTATGATCAGTAAGATGGACTTACTGGGAATGCCAGGGACCTGGGGGAGCAGGGGGAAGACCAGACTGGGCTCCCCCCACGTTTGGTCTGGCAGTCCATCACCCCCATGCTGGCAGGGCCTTGTGTCCCATGCAGTCTCTCTCAGTTCCTGGGGGAGAGGGAAGGAAAGATGGGCTGAGTTCCAGTGTCCTTTCATCTCCTGTGGTCCCTAGTCTGCCTCTCATTTGAGAAAACAGCTTTTTTCCCCGGCCAGCAAGTATAATGTTTTGGGGGTTTTTTTGCCTTTGCTGTTCTGCAGTGCCACCTGTTCAACTTTAAAACCTATTGCTCCCTCATTCTGTGGGGCTGTAGGACCTTAGAGTGTTCATAATAAAATGTGTTCATTTCCCTCCAAAACAAAATCAAGCATGTAAAACAGTGGTTCTCAAACTTTTCAGCCTCAAGGCACTACCTGGGAAATGCTAGCTCATAGGTTTCATTTGTTTCTTGGCTACAGAAAAATAAGAGTCATTCTTTAGTTGCAAAGAACTCTGAAAGACCACACGATGGTTTAGTGTTTAAAATATATGCATTTATTTTGTGAATTGCACACTTAGAAGGATCTCATGACACCCTGGTTGAGAATCACAGGCTGAGCCATTAATGCATTTACTTCAACAAGAATAACATTTGGGTTCAGAATTCCTGGTTGTGAATGAATCACTGGTGTAAAATAACTTATCTGTATGCACTCATATAACACCCTAAAACCTACCTTAAAACCTAGGGGTGTGTCAATAGAGATTTTTTTGGGGCTGACACTGGTGGCCGATTTTTAAGGAGCCATATCTACTGATCCAATTCTGATATGCAGTCAAGCAGCTTGGAGACCAGTGTTGGGCTGGTAAGCCTGGTTTTGGAAGTGGGGGGACAAATCAAGGCCCTTGTAGTGAGGGAGGGAGTGGAGCTGGGGCAGGTGCTGCTCAGCCAGGGTGGGGCACTGAAACGAGTATGGAGGGGGCATGTGCTGCCACCCTCCCCCCCCGCGGGCTCTGTGCAGGCAAGGGCAGGCTGCTACTTGGCGCTGGGGCTGTGCCAGGCTCTTCCCAGCTGGGAGGGAGGGGAGGGGCTGAGCCAGGGATGCGCTCGAGGCTTGCGGTGGTGGCATTGGGAAGGGGCTGCGGGGGGGAGGGTGTAGCCATCCCAAAACTCGCTGTAGCTTCTCTCCCAGTGCTGCTGCCGCCTGCCCCAACCCCCCTGCTGGGAAGAACCCAGCCCATAGCAACAGCCCACCCTCACCCTGCACAGATCTGGGCTTATCCGGCCATCCCCACCAACACACACCCCCTGATTGAACCGCAGTGACTGCCCTTCCCCACTCCCTTCCTCACCGCATGGGCCTCAGTCTGCTCCCCCCTCCCCCAGCCTACACCCCTCCCCTCCCTCTACCCTTCCCCCACAACAGACTTATTAGCCAGACGCTGCTCTCCAAGTTGCTGTGCTGTTTTCTTGGCTACCTGTGTGCTGTGCTTCAGCTGTACACATGCACAGGGCATTTATCAGCCACATTATCTGTCACATCAGGCAAAAAATAATTTCTGATGCTCTCAATTTTCCCTATTTCCATGCCAGTCCAATATGGGACCAGTGTATCAGTGCACCTCTGTTAAAAACAAAGTCAGGTCCTTGGAAATAAGAAAGCTCCACCTTGATGATTGAGGTGTGCTCATAAACTTGCAATCCATCCCCTTCCTTCTGTAGCAGTATATTTGTTTCATAGCCATAGATGCCATTTACTCTTGCTGTACTGACAGAGTGGGGCTAAGGCAGTTGCAATGCAATAAATATGTATTTCTTAAGGATACACTTAAGAATTAACTCTGTATTTCCTGGTTTTATAGTGTTGTTTAGGAATCTGTAAACTCGTAACACCTAGGTACAATTTTTTATAACTTAGAAATGAGTTTTTAAGTATACTTCAATATAGCAATACGTAAAATATCAATTAAGGTTAGCTGTATGGAAATATTGAAGTTTCTTTTATTCTGTCTTTCTAAGTTTGAACAAAGACAGCTAAGACAATTATGTTGACTGTTTTCCTTACTTGAATTCACTTTTATTTATTTAGGAAATGTTCTCTGCTACTTCTGATCAGTAGATGGCCCCGGATAAAAATTTTCCGTATTTTGGAGCCCTGACAGACATTGCTTGGTGTAATTAATGTAGCAGCATGCCACGCAGTTAGCCAATTTGTGGCGGGGCAGGGTGGGGGCCTCACGCAGTGGCTGCTGCTGCACCCCAGGCTGCCTTCCTGTGGCCTACCACATGGGTCTGCAGGCAAGCTCCATGGCCACATGGCTCCTCAGGCAAGTGGCTCAGGGTTGCGATGCCCCTTTGCAGGCTGCGCACAAGCTGCCTGGCCGTCTGGGGTGGGGGGCTCGCACGTGGCACCATTTGCCTGTGGAGACATGCGGAAGGCAGTACGGAGCAAGGCCATGGCGACCGCTATGTGAGGCCCTGCCCAGCCGGCCACATGGCTTGTGTGTGGCCTGCAGAGGGGCACTGCTGCCCTGTGCCATTTGCCTGCAGAGCCACCATACCACCACTGCCACGTCCCGTGCTGCCTCCCCGCAGCCAGCTGCATGGCTCTGCAGGCATAGCTCCTCAGCTGCACGGCTCTGCAGGCAAGTGGGGCACTGCAGTGGTGCATGAGGTGGTGGCAGTTGTGGCTGTCATGTGAGAGCTGCCGCCTCCAGCCAGCCAGGCAGGCGGCTTGTGTGTGGCCTGCAGGGGGGCACTGCTGCTCTTGCCCCCCAGCCCTGCTCCTAGAAGCGGGCATAGATGCATGCTTCCCCCCTCCCCGAACCCCACCCCATTCTTGATCTGGCCCCCCCCAACTCCTTCCTTTCCCCCACACACACTTTCCTGATGGTATATGTGTGTGTGGGAGGGCTGTTATGGGTGGAGTGAGGGGCACCAGCATTGCCAAGGAAGTTGTGGGGCTTTAATTTTAATAATGGAATTTGCGATTTTTTTTTTTTGATTTTTTTTTTTTTTAAATCAGAAAAATACTGCAAATTCTGTCAGGGAAAACCAGGATCCATGTTGATGTGTCATTAGGCTTCTCCCTGTTTTCCTGCTGGGCTATGGGTACTAATCCCCCTCACTCCTCCCTCTCTCATGCCTGCTCTGTTGCCTTCTGATTCCTACTGGTACACTCCCTTCCCTACTTCCCTGCCAGACTGTGCCTTCCTAGAGCTAAAGGAGAACCAGTAAGTTGACTGGTTATCTCTGCACTTACCAGTCAAACGATTAATCATTTGACCTTTCATGTCCCTACATTCCACAGACTTGGGGCTTGTGAGCTGCAAGTTTGCTCCATGCAGTGGTCTACTTGAGACCTTTTACAAGATGGGTTGACTCAAGGATTCACCATAAAAATGGCAGCCCATAGCGACATATGACCATCCCACCACCAGCATTTTAGTAATTGTCATAGTAGAAATACAGTAAGAGTAAATGAAAAGGAATACCATTCAGTTGAAATGGCATTGGTCACAACAGACTTATCCATGCTCCTTTGATGAAGCTCCTTCTCAGGATATGCAAGGTTGGGGCTTGTAGAATCTGCAACAACCTAAACTTCATGGAATACCCTGGGGCTTCAGGCCCTGCACTGGGTACTGAGATCCCTTCTCTATTCCTGTAATTTCCTAATAATACAATATTCTTCCTTCTCTCTGCTCTCTCCCTGCCACACTTTCTCTGATCTAATCCCTACCTGTGCCAGGTAGTGAATTCTTTTTCTCTCTTTTGCAGGAATTCCCTGTTTATCTCTAATTCATCCATCCTTCCCTCTTCCTTTTTTCCATGTCCACATTCCAATTGCCTCTTAGTCCAGTCCTTCACTCCCCTCTACTTCCCCTTGCTTCTCCCAGAGACTCCTTTTCTGTTTCTAGAGTCCGCCTGTTCCATAATCCTCGGTTGATCCCTCCTGAGGTAAATCAATGCTGTATTTTTTTTTAATTCTGTATTTTGACAGTTAAGGTTTCACTAGTGATGAATTAGCACTAAAATTCAAAACACAGACATAAAAAATTAAGGGGAAAAGTTTCTTATTCCTTGTCTTTCATATTGTACAGATCCGTCAACTGCTATAACCCCTCCTTCCCACTTGAATACCCTGTGTATGCAAAAAAAATGAAACTGGGATTAATCTAGTGCAAAACCTCTGTTCCTCTGACCTCCAGTGGTCTTGTACTATCAGATTGACAGGTGTGCTTATTATATAAAACATGCATGTAAAAAGGAGTATTTGCTTCACTATTCCTAAGTACTAACCAAGACAATTCCCCCACCTTGAGCATAGACAGATGTCCAAAAGGCTCCAGACCACCAGAGGTTAGTGCTGACTTAGTTAAGGAGCACTTGGAAGGGCTGGATGGGTACAAGTCATCCAGGCTGGCTGACCTCTATCCTTGGGTGCTGAAGGAATTGTCCAGTATCATTGTTGAGCTGCTGGCGGGGCTGTTTGAGCTCTCATGGTGCTCCAGGCAAATTCCTGAGGACTGGAAAAGGCCAACGTGGTGCCCATTTTTAAGGGGAGAAGGGATGAGCTAGGTAACTTTAGGCCAGTCAGTCTTACTTTTATCCTTAGGAAATTACTGGAAAAAATCATCAAAGAGAGCCTTTGTGAAGGCCCAGCAGGGGAAATGATGCTGAAAGGAAACCAGCATGGGTTTGTCACAGGTAGATCCTACTTGACAAACCTTAAAGCCTTTTATGACCAGGTCACACATGGCCTTGACACAGGAGCTGAGGCTTATGTCACCTACCTGGATTTTTAGGAAGGGCTCTGACAGAGTTTCGCATCCTATTCTCATAGGGAAGCTAGCAGACTATGGAGTGCATGCCTACCCAGTCAGGTGGGTGGCCAACTGGCTTAGGGACCGCACCCAGACAGTGGTGGTGGACGGGTCATTCTCAGCCTGGCAGGAGGTGGGCAGTGGAGTCCTTCAGGGTTCGGTCCTTAGACCGGTGTTATTTAATATGTTCATCAGTGATTTGGAGGAGGGTGTGGAGAGCACCCTCTCCAAGTATGCAGCTGATACCAAGCTATGGGGCATAGTTAACACACTGGAGGGCAGGGAGCAGATACAGGCTGACCTGGACAGGTTTGATCAATGGGCAGAATGTAATAGGATGCAATTCAGCAAAGATAAATGTAAGGTACTCCTAAGAAGGAGGAATGCCTGACACACCTGTAGGTTGGGGGGTGACCTCCCCTGCAGCTCAGCAGCTGAGAGAGATCTTGGAGTCATAGCTGACTCCAAGATGAACATGAGCTGGCAGTGTAACAAGGCCAGTCGCACCTTGTATATTAGCAGATGCATGACCAACAGATCAAAGGAAGTGATGCTCCCCATCTATGTGGCATTAGTCAGGCTTCAGTTGGAGTAGTGTGTCCAGTTTTGGGCACCGCACTTCAAGAGGGACACGGAGAATCTGGAGATGGTTCAGAGGAGGGCCATTTGCATGATTAGTGGCCTCCATGAAAGACCCTATTAGGGGAGGTTGAGGGATATAGATCTCTTCAGCCTTCACAAGAGATGCCTGAAGGGAGACCTTGTAGTCGCCTATAAGTTTATCAAGGGAGGACAACAGGGAATTGGTGTTGCAGTATTTACCAGAGTGCTCCAGGGAGTAACTAGGAAGAATGGGTGCAAACTAGTGGTGAGCAGATTTAGGTTAGACATTAGGAAGAAATTTTTCACAGTAAGGGTGGCCAGAATCTGGAATGGGCTTTCAAGTGAGGTGGTGCTATCACCTAGCTTGGAGGTCTTGAAGAAGAAGCTTGATAGACATCTGGCTGGGGTCATCTGACCTCGGTTGTCTTTTCTGCCTGGGGCAGGGGGTCGGACACGATGATCCATTATGGTACCTTCTGACTCTACAGTCTATGAATCTATGAGTATCTGCGTACAGGAAGCTGTTTCTGTTAAGGGACTGTAGCTCTTGCTAAATGAAAGTCTTGTTTATATTCTGAATGCACAAATTTACTCAAAAATGTTGAACAAATTGCTGACAGCAGTAGTGTGAATTAAGTGGTCTTTAAGGTATTTAGAAGACAAGTATGTCTGCATGTGGGGATTATAAGAGGCGTGACGGTCTGGTAGTATACTGTAGAATTACAAGTTATCAGGTATGAAGTACTGAAAGTACTAGGTATTATAGTATTATATTATTCTAATAGTTCATACCCCACATTTTAAAGTAATCATTAGAGCTTTACCTGACTTCTTTGAGAAAAGGCATCTCTGCTTAAAAAAACAACACAAATTTATGAAAAATGCAGATGTTTATATATGTAGGAAGGTAACTGTTGCTGCTTTTATTACAGATTTTCAGAGTTTGGTTGTTGGGCTTTATTTCAGGAGGTTTAAATTAATAACCTGAAATCACACTTAACTTGAAATGCATTTTTTGAGTTCAGATAAAATCCTGTATTTATTTGTATTTTCTTTTAGAGCCTATCTTTTTATGAGACAAGTTCCAGCCTATTTGATTTTTTTCTACAAACGATCCGTAACAACGTCCTGGAAATTAAGGGCAGGTAAATAAGTTTATGAAAGGAGGTATCAGCCAGTCTCTGCCTCTGCTCTACCAACTGGAACGTAGCTTTTTAACTCTTTCGTTAGATGGATATTATTTCACCTTTCTTCAAAATTTGAGTTTAGCTTAAGATGTGTAAAAAAAATATCAAGTGTCATGGAACTGAAATGTTCTGTTTCTCACACATGAAGTGGTACAGATAAGAAGCACATTCCTCTCTAGTTAGTAAAAAAAAAAAAAAAAAAAACTGTTTCACTTCAAAATTCATGAATGTGCTTTGAAAGATATTTGAAAAAAATGATATGTTCTTAAGAGATTCAGAATGGCTACAAGCAATAACAAGGCAGGGTAAATTTGCACCTTACAGACAAACTAAATAAGAAATGTATTTAGTTCTATATTGTGCAGGTCTACCTTGCCTTCTGTCTGACTTCAGACTAACATGGCTAATCTCTTTAGAAATCATAAAAATCAAAACAGGTCTGCAAGCCTTGTTAAACTCTTCTGAAGTGTGCTAAATGTAACTTCCTTTTTCCAGTTGGTCCTATTAACAGAGGCGGACTAGAGGCAAAAAATACTGTTGCAGCATTTATTAAACAGAGCAGTGACTATGAAACCTGAAGAAGAATGTTGTACATTTGAAAGCTTGTCTAGCTTTATTCCAGCTATGCAGTTGGTCCAGTAAAAGATATCACTCTAAGAAATCCTTGTCTCTATTAAGCAGAGATCAGAGACTATTAAGGCTGGAAATACTGTAATTACTTGTTTGTGCTCAATTCTTGTTGCTTGTTTGTGCTCAGAAAACACAATGGCCCCTTTCCAAGGAATGTATTTGTGGCTACTAGGTGGCAAATGTGCACTTTATCTGCAGAGCAAGTGTTTGCAATCCACCTGCTACTTTAGTCTGGGCTCAGTTAAAAGAGTGGGGCATGTTGGGGTGAAATGGGAGCTCTTTAAATTATTGACACTGGTCTTTGACAAACCTTAAAATAAGGGAAATGCTTAAAAAATAAGGAAGTGTGTGTGCCATTATTTAAAAAGGATGATTGATAAGATGTAGGGAATTCAAGGCCTAACAGCTGGCCTGGGCTAAGTTGTGAAAAGACTGCTAAAAAAGGTAGTTAGTAAAAAATCAAAGCATAGTACCATAATTCATGGAAATGAAATGTTTTTTAGAAGAATAGGTCTTAGCAAACTAACTTTATATTTTTTGATGAAATTGTGTGATCTATAGTTTCCCTTTTTGAGTCAATGTGTGTTGACTTATACTTTAATGCATTTGCCTTAGCAAGTACATCATTTAGATTGAAATAATAGCGCTGTGTAAAATCAGTTTAGGTCATATTAAAGGAGCTAAAACTAGCTAATTGACAGGTTGCAAAAAACACTTGTAAATAGGGCAACATCCTCCAGGGTGGTATTTTGTGTAAGATTTAGCAAGGGTCTGTTCTTGAGCAGGTGCTACTCAATATTGTTAATGGTGATCTAAAAGAGGATGCAAAATCCTTGCTGGTGAAGGCAGAATGTGATTCAGAGACACTAGTGAAAGCACTATTGAAAACATAGTATCTAATTTGTTGTCCATATTTATGACAGTTGTGGTGCTCAGCTTTGTGAGCCTCTTGTTTACATGGTTGAAAAAATATAGAAAATACCACGTAATACAAGAAGCCTTATGAAGATAAATTTGCTGAGGCTTGTGAAGCATGGTCTTAGCAGTATCAAAAGATCCTTGAAGAAATCAATAACCTTTTGTGTATTATAAACAAGCATGGGCCACATGCACTGAATGATGAGAATAAAAGGTATGGAACAACTTTCCTATGACAGTGCAGTTCAAGACTACCAGAATGCATACAGACAAGGGGGGCAAATTATGGTGGCACCTATGAAAGCTTGACTTCTTGTATGTTTCCACAGTCTAATTATTTTTTAAAGTAATTATACCTAACAAGAAATGAACAAGTGATTTATCTCCTGCACCTTCCTCCTAATGGTTGTTCAAAAAATGAGGAGCTTTCTGACTCATGTGGCACATCTTCACATGCCAATATAAGGCACTTTAGCCTGATTTAAGGCACATTTAAGGGTGTGTGTCTACACATATATATACCCTTAATGCACCTTAAAAATGGCAATTTTAGCCTATTCACACCTAAATTTGGTGGAAATAGCTAAAGCACATTAACACGTGTAGATGCGTTAAGGCACATTAATGCTGTGTATGGACTGATGTGGAACCAACTTTAGTTCCATGTCAGTCCACGCACATGGAGTTAATGTGCTTTAATGTGTGCTCGTATAGATGCAAGTCTAAATTGCCTTCATGCACATTAAATTTAGGTATGCTTAAATGCTCATGTAGACATGCCCATAGGCAGTTATATAAACTTTTGGTTTATATGTTTTCTCTAAATAAAGGTGCAATTACAGTTTTCATAGGAGTTTCGTAGAGCTCAGCATTTTATAAATTATAATCAAATTAAAATATATAAAGTGTTTGGGTTTTTTGCGATTTTTGAGTTTCCCATCTAAGCTAGAGTTACTTTTTTCCCTGAAACTTTGACCAGTGTATGGGACCCTTTAATATGACATTGAACTCTGTGACACATGCAGCATTGTTTACAAAGGCATACTGATAGTAAACCATTACAATCAAGATATGTCTAAACATTACAACAAGGTGTAGGAGAAAAAATTACTACCTCCCTATATGTCCTTCAAGTTGGTCCAGTTCTAGTGCATTTCCAGGAGAGTTTCAGGCAAGGTGTTTTCTGATGTGTTGTCAGCATCACTGTGCCCTCAGTACATGAATTCAGAATTTGTGACTGTGAGATTCATATCCTTTCTGATTTTAGGTAAGTTACTCGGAGCAGTCTAGTATTCAGAAATGTGCTTTACTTACTGTTTTGATAGCCTATACCTATAAAATTATAAGTTAACTTCTAGTGGCTAACTGAAATTTGCTATGGCCGGTTTTGATTTACATATTTCTTATTTACTAGGTGCTATTTACAATGTTGTGGAATTCCACAAGGCTCCATTTTATCAACTCTGCTCTGCAGTTTATGCTATGGAGATATGGAAAACAAATTGTTATGTGGAATACAGCAAGATGGGTAAGGTACCATTTTATACTTGGTTTATTTGCTTATTCCAAGATACATTATTCTGTATATTTGTTCTGAGACTTGCTTAGAGTTCAGACATCCACACACACCTCTAAGTGAATTGTAATCCATACACCCTAGCTTAAAAGAAAAAATGACGGTATATTAGTTAATATTTGCTCAGGCCAACATGGGGAAAGTATTTTTAAAAAGTCATAAATATGTGTTGCATTGCTCTTGATTGCAGGAAAGATAAATGCAAGCTTGAGTGAGAGGAAGCTTCCTTGACAATTTTTTTTTTTCAAAGAGCTGGCATTGGGGAGTTATTGGTAGCTTGAGAGTTGCAGTCCCAGTATCCCTGAATTAGAATAAAATGCACCATGGTGGGAGCGATCTCCTGTAGTAATTCAGAGTAATTTCTTGCCTAGACCTCTCTTCTAATAGGCTCAGTTTTCTTGAGCACCCTGCATATTTGTGGAGTGACTGCCAATCACCTCCCTAATATATTATAGAGTGGTTTGAGAGTTTGCCTTTATTAAATCTTAATAAAATGATTGTGGAACCTTAAAAGTTTAATGTTAGTAGAATTTTCTCAAGAACCCAAACCTGAACCTGGAAATCCTCAAGAGAAGCTGTAAAGTAACTTTGCTCTGCTCTTTACTGAGATTTTATTCTTCCATAGTCTTTGTGTAGAGGATCCCAAACATGCATTGCCCAGTACTTAGTTGTATACTTTTTCATGCAGCAACATTAAACTGATTTGATATTTTACTATGCTTCCCTTTTCCCTTTCCATGAAAGAGCTCCAGTTTCACTGGTTATATGGGTAACACTCTAACTCTGCCCCTGACACAGTTGGCCACCCTATTTAATCTTTGCCCCAAATCCTCCTAGCCCCTAGATATTCTCAGTACCTCAGAGCCAGGATAAGTCACAATTTTCCATCTGTGGGCCAGAACAACCCACCCTGGTTAAGAGGTGGGCATGCTCTAGGATCCAATTACCACTGCTTGCCCTCTCAGCAGCACAGGGAAAATGCCTGCAATTGACAACTGTCCCTGCAGCAGCATGGAGAGTGTAATCACAGCCAAACTCCACATCCCTTCCAAATGTCTCCAAATCCCCACTTCTGTAGGTTGGATCCAGTGTCTCTGTGAGCGGTATTCAGCTTCTGGGCTGTATGTTGCCTGACCCCTGCCTCAGAAGGCCAGGCCTTTTCTAAGGAATGGGAATCAATTTCCTAAAGTATGTCATTTAAATATTGTCTTAAATGCACGATCAAGGATTTTTAATGCTGCGTTTTGTGTTATTTATAAGAAAAATAAATCCATATGATGGCACAATTGCTGTATCATTAATACAGTTGAG
Organism: Caiman crocodilus; assembly: GCA_030014935.1. Lineage (NCBI taxonomy): Eukaryota > Metazoa > Chordata > Crocodylia > Alligatoridae > Caiman > Caiman crocodilus. The sequence goes on along the minus strand of JAGPOW010000261.1, from coordinate 156,661,454 downwards.
CAAGTTGGTGACTTTTTGTTATAGGGTGAGGTAAGCGATATGGAAACAGCTGCAGCCTTTTAAGGATTGGCTCTAGTCTGTGGGTGCTTGTAACAGCATTTTCCTCCAGCCAAAGAGAGTTCCTAATTTATAACTCAGTTGGAAAGATTGTGCTGATACCAGGTTTTGAGCCTAACTATCCATCTTTCCTCTTTAAGAAGTTGTTAATAAAACTGAAAAATTGCATGCTGATTTTTGAGGTGAAATTGGCTTTATAGGAATTCTCACCCTTTCTATTAAATAGCAGTTGAGTGTAATGGGTAGTCAAAAGTTTACATGTTGATTTGATGGGCAGTTTGAAAGTTAAATGGCAGTCTTTTTAAAGAAGTTTGAATGTCTAAAGATATAGATAGCTGCTGCTGCTAGTTCTTTTTCTTAAAAAACAAAAATCCTACTAGGTGCCTCTCTACATAAGTTAAATATTTTTTAAGAAGTCTGGCTCTTACCCTGAGTTTTCAAAGAAATCTAGAATTTGCCACCCTACTTCCTTTTGAACTTACACACAGAATAGATGAGGTTTAGTACTGGACAGAAAGCCTAGAAAATCTGAAATTCTTTACCTAGAAGAAAAATACAATACAATATACTCCTCCAAACTGATCAATGAGCCTTACATTATGTTCTGTTTATGTTGCCATGAAAGTGATGTGTTGCAACTGTATTTGACATTCTGTCCCAGCTATCTGTATGGGCCCATGCATTATGACAGACTACAGGATATTCCTTGATTCATGAATTCTGTAGGGGTGAAATTACCTTATTAAAATTCAGTGCATGTATGTAAAGAAAGTTTGCAACCCCACTAGTGCATTATTTTAAAAAAAAAAAAAGCAAAAACCCTGGAGGGAAGATAAAAAATGGTATTTTAATGGAAATTTTATATTGTCACTTTGGATATCGTGTTGATCTTTTACTGAGAGAAACTGAAAATTATAATAGTCCATAGCTTGTAACTTTGATGAAAAACTGAAAAGAAGAATTTCCAAATTAAATAATAATATAATATATTTATATATTTAATTTCAGCGTGCTTTTACGGTTAATTGATGACTTTTTGCTGGTCACTCCTCACTTATCACAAGCCAAAGATTTTCTGAGGTATGTCATCAAAGACATGTTTCAAGTATTAATATTCCTTAAGTAGCATTCTTTTAACTCCCTTTATAGAAATAGATGCATTTTATTGATTAATACTCAGGTACTATAAGAAATACATCTTTTTATATAACCAAATACACTCCCCCAAATACTTATACATATGCACACCTACTGCAGCAAGGGTGTCCTTGCACCTCAAGCACACAAGCTCAAAGAACTTTTACCTCATCAGTACCCTTACAATGCACCCTCAATCTCATGCTTCAAGCCCCAGTGATAATGGGCAAAATACGATCCTTGCCTTTCAGCTCGTCTCAGATTCTTTTGATTGATCTACATAATGAGGCAGGGGTTCTCTGAACAGAAACTCTTGCATCTAATGAATATTTCACCAGAAAAAAGGCTTTCTTTTGCCTTTTTCTTTTCTGACCATCTAATTTTGTGTGAAATTCCATATACTCAGTGACCATATTCTTAAAATCAGAACTGGGAACACTTACATAGGGGAGAATTGTATTTACTTTTTTTAGCACTCTAAAAAAACAAGCAATGAAGATAAAAGTCCATTTTTTTTTTTAAATCTGCTTTTGCAGATTTAGTGTGTTGCATTGCTTGTGATTTTGCATCACACTGACAGTTTTTCAGAGGTTTTCCTCTGCCAGTTAAGAGTTTTGAATTTATTTGAAAACACCAAGCATGTGCTATTAATGTCCCCCATTAGTTTAACAAAGAAGAAAGAAAAGCTTTGATTATATTTATGTTCACTTTAAGTTTTGGGTTTTTTTTTCACTGCAAACATTGCACCTACATGCTTGATCCATTGTACTGTTCATTCCTGGTGAACACAGAGCACGTTTCTTCTACTCACATGCTTGTGTATACTGATATCTGGTACGTTACATTGCATTACTTGACACTTCTTAGCTCTCTTTCGGTTACCTATGCCACTATTGACAAAGAATCCTTTGTGGCCTTTAGTTTAATTTTAAATTAAATCTACTTTACCTTCCCCCAGACCTTCGCTCTTCTTCAGGTTTTTGTATTGCGCTATTGGGGCAAAGTTTTTAGTTACCTACAGCCAGAGGGGAAGGGGACATATGCATTAATTGGTACTACTGAGTGAGTT
>JAGPOW010000261.1:156647399-156658221 GCA_030014935.1 Caiman crocodilus | reverse complement strand
TGTAACCTGGTCATAAAAAGAGACTAGATTAGTCAGGCATGATCTACCTGCTATGAACCTGTGCTGGTTTCCCCTCAGCATAATTTGTCCTGCCGGGCTTTCACAAATGTGAACCTTGATCATTTTTTCAAAGCACACTTTTGTACTTTTGCTTAAGTACATTCTTCTTTTGGCATTTATGGCTGTTTGTGCTCAGATAAGGACTTTATGCAGGGGTTTTCAATCTTTTTCAGTCTAAGTGTTCCTGGTGGCTGGATGCTGAGCAGGAAGAGGGAGAGGGGCAGCGCTTGCTGGACACCAAGGGGCTGGAGATGGCAGCGTGCAGTCAAACGCTGTGCTGTGGGGGGGTGGAGAGGGGGGTGGTTATCACACAGCCAGACATGGAGCAGGGAGGTGGGGACCATGGGCAGGTGTGGACAGAGCACTGCTGCTTCCCAGGAACAGACACAAAGAAGCTCACCAAGCTGGACTGAGGGCAGCGGCACCCCTCTGTTGGGGTGGCGAAGCTCATTGGGCTGGTGTATGACAGCGGCGGCTGCTGTATGCAAGCTTCCCTACCCCGTAGAGGGGCCCTGCTCCTGGGAGGCAGTGGCATTCGGTCCCTGCCCACCCATGCGTACCCCCTAGGACCTGTCCAAGTACCCCCAGGGTTATGCGTACCACCGGTTGACAACCCCTGCTTTATAGCAACCTTTCTTGGTATTTTGTAATATTTTCCCTTGCATTTTATCCAAAGTTTCTCTTGTTGCGTGCAAGTTCTTTCCAGTGTTTTCAGTAACCCCAAATATGTATAGCAGTTGGAGTTTGTTTTTCACTAGCATATAGCCATAACATTTTTGGATCTTTTTTGACAAGTTTCAGGGTAACAATACCTCTCTAGCAGTTCATTTTTGCTAACGTCTTATTGTCTGATTTAGGACTCTGGCAGCAGGAATTCCTGAGTATGGCTTCTCAGTAAACACCGGTAAGATGGCGGTGAATTTTCTAGTTGATGATGATGATATCCCAGGATGTTCCCAATTCAAACAGTTACCAGATTGCCGTATGTTCCAGTGGTGTGGTTTATTACTAGATACACAGACCCTTGAGGTTTACTGTGACTATTCCAGGTAATTGAAGATGCTGGATAAATTTTCTAGTATGAATTAACACATGTTATCTGAAATATGCAGGTGAATACCAATATATGGTACTGGTGAATTCACTGCAAAGTTAATCTGACAGTTTTGCTGCTTGTGTGGTATATTAGAACACTCTTGTGCCAAACACGTTATGTTAATCTTCACCCCATCCTGATCTACTAGTTCAAATCTGACACAGGTTATCATAGAAAATTAGGGTTGGAAGGGGCCTCAGTAGATCATCTAGTCAAACCACCTGTTCAAAGCAGGATCATTCCAACTATATCATCTGAGCTAGAGTTTTGTTGAGCTAGCCCTTAAAAACCTCCGAGGATGGAGATCCCACCACCTCTAACTTGTTCCAGTGCTTTACCACCCACCTAGTGAGAGTTTTTTCCTAATGTTCAGTGTAAATCTTGGTTGCTGCAACTTGAGACCATTGCTCCTTATTCTGTCATCTGCCACCACTAAGAACAGTCTAGCTCCGTCCTCTTTGGAACTCCCCTTTGGGTACTTGAAGAATGCTATTAAATCCCCTCAGTCTTCTCTTCTGTAGACTAAATAAGCCCAGTTCCCTCAGGCTCTTATAAGTCATGTGCCAGAGTCCCTTGACCACTTTCATTGCTCTTCACTGGACTTACTTCAACTTGACCACATCTTTTCTGTATTGGGGGGCCCAAAACTGGACATAGTACTCTAGATGTGACCTCACCAGTGCAGAATAGAGGGGAATAATAATTTCCCTCAATCTGTTGGCAGTGCTCCTACTAATGCAGCCCAGTATGTTGTTTGCCTTCTTAGCAACAAGGGCACACTGTTGGCACATATCCAGCTTATTGTCCACTGTAACCCCCAGGTCCTTTTCTGCAGAGCTGCTGCTTGGCTAGTCAGTCCCTGGGCTGTAGCAGTATATGGGATTCTTCCATCCTAAATGCAGGACTCTACACTTGTCCTTGTTGAACCTCATGCAATTTCTTTTGGCCCAATCCTCCAATTTGTCAGGGTCTCTCTGAATCCTAGCCCTACCCTCCAGTGTATCTACTACACCCCCCAGCTTGGTGTCATCCACAAACTTGCTGAGGGCTCAATCCAAACAATCTGCAGATTCTTAATGAAGATATTGAACAAAACCAGCCATGGGGAACTCTACTTGGTACCACCTGCCAACTAGACATTGATCCATTGATTACTATGCTCTGAGCTCCATGATCCAGCCAGATTTTTATCCACCTTACAGTACATTCATCCAACCAATTCATATTTCCTCAGCTTCCTTGCAAGAATGCTGTGGGAGATGGTATCAAAAGCCTTGCTAAAGTCAAGGTATGTCATGTCCACTGCTTTCGCCTCATCCACAGAGCCAGTCATCTCATCATAGAAGGCAGTCAGGTTGGTCAGGCATGACTTGCTCTTGATGAGTCCATGTTGACTGTTCCTAAACACTTTCTTCACCTCCAAATGCTCGGAAATGGATTATTTGAGGACCTATTCCATGATTTTTTTCGTGGGACCAAGGTGAGTCTGACTGATATATAGTTTCCTGGATTCTCTTTTTTTTCCCTTTCTTAAACATGGGTACACTATGTATGCCCTTTTTCCAATAGTCTGGAACCTCTTCTGATCGCCACAAGTTTTCAGAGATAGTGGCCAGTGGCTCTCCAGTCACATGACCCAACTACCTCACCACACTTATATGCATTGCATGCACCCCAATGGATTTGTACATGTTCAGTTTTTTTCTAAATAGTCCCTAACCTGTTCTTTTACCACTGAGGGCTGCTCATCTTCTCCCCATACTATGCTGTGTGATGCAGTAGTCTGAGAGCTGACTTTGCCTGTGAAGACTGAGGTAAAGGCATTGAGTATTTCAGCAGTAGGTCAAGAAGAGCATGGCCCCTAGCTGACCTCTCCAATACCCGTACCAGGAAGTTGTCTCCAATGGTCTTTAAAAGCTTCCTGGATTTCCTTTGCACTGGTGTACTGCCCTCCCAGCAAATGTCAGGGTGATCAAAACCCCCTCATGAGAACCAGGGTCTGTGATCTGGAAATTTCCAGTAGTTGTCTGAAGAAGGGCTCATCTATCTCATCCTGCTGGTCTGGTGGTCGATAGCAAACGCCTATCGCAACATCACCTTTGTTGTTCTCCCTTCTAACCTTCAACAGGCATACCTCCAATTTCATATTGGAGCTCTGAGGAATCATACAGCTCTTTTATATATAGTGCAACTCCTCCTCTTCTTTCCTACCTGTCCTTCCCAAACAGTTTGTATCCATCCATGGCAGTGCTCCCATCATATGAGCTGTCCCACAAAGTCTCTGTTATTTCAGCCAGACCACAGGTTGTGTCAGCTGTTATCGTCTGATGATCACATCTGGTTTCCAGTACTTAGTTCAGTTTCTATGGGGCAGATGTGTTGGACACTACAACAACTCCATGCCCACAAATTGAGTTATTTGGTGTCTAGCTCACCTGCTGAACAAAAAGGCCAAGGACAGATTGTGGAGCTGGATTAAATTTGCATGAGCTGTGAAACTAAACATCTTACCAGCTTCAGTAATATTCTTTCAGGGTACGTGTGTAGTACAAACCACAGAGTGGTGGAGAGATACTCAAGGCTAAGCCTAAACTTGATGATACTAAAGGCAATCTAGCCACTGCAGAATTTACTGTGGGCTCCTTTACCTTGCTGAGAATCTGCACAGTTGCACTGAAATCTTATGAAAGCAAACAAAGAAATGATTTATCTGAGTAAGTACAGGGGGACAGAAGAGCAAACAGCAGGAGAAGAGCAATTTAAGCTAAAGGTCAATGTTGATATAAGAATAGATGGGTGAATTTGAAATTAATTAAAGCTGGTAATTAGAGGGGGGTCCTAACCATCAAAACAGTGAAGTTCTGGAACAGCTTTTCAGGGAGCAAGTGTGGGCAAAATTAGAACTGCTTTTAAAATGGAGCTTGATCATTTTATGGAAGTGATTAAACATTGTGATCACAGGGGGCCAGGCTCAGTGGATCTAGGACATTCCTTCTAGTCTTATATTCTTGATAGTGAGTCTGCTTGATGGAAGTGTTGGAACATTAGGGTGCTACATTTGAGTTTCCTTGATATGTAAACTTTGCTTAAGCAGGTGGGATTTAAGGTCTATTAGTTGTTGCAGTAAGCTTGTTTCAGGTTCTTCTCCAGCATATCTTTTTAAAAGACATCCAATTTTGAATTAAGATTTTAATTCACTAAGAATTATTACATCCCTTGGTAAATTGGTACAATAATAAATTAAAGCCCAGTTAAGAGTTTCACCTTATTTCTAGGTTCAGAGCACTGGGCAGTGCTCAAATATAGATATTTGATCTTGCTATGCCTTTGCTAGATTAATTACCCCTCTGCCATCAGAAAGCTCATAATGGTATATGTAGACATAGATCAACACCTTTTTAACTTTTTTTTGGATTAAGCTTAAAGCTTAATTTATATAAGGCATCTCAGGACTCTTCATAATGGTTTTCTGAACCACTTAAATTTTTGTCAATCTTTTGAGGTACAGACACTATAGTATATCACACTATTCCACCTAATTCCATATACAGAGATAACATAAGCCTTGTTGCTTCTGCTGGATCTTCTCGTTTATATATCCATTACAGCCTGTGTTCAAAGTATGGCCTGGATTCTTTGTTCATAGATGCATATTGTTATATTTTCCCTTTATTTGGTGTATGCTGTATTAGTAATCTCTTAGACTATTTAACACTTCCTTGATTTTTGTGTGTGTGTGTGACCTGCAAGCTATTGGTGCATGGAGGGGGAAAAAAAACAGCTAAAGCCTTTGTCAGTAGTTATATTTAATCTCAAGAATAGGTCTCAGAGAGCCCACCTAGAAATACTCCCACTAGAAGGTGAGTCCCTGCCTTGGGACCTCTACTCACACTTGAAATAGTACTAAATAATACAACCTAAAACAGGGTGAGCAGACTGGCAAAATGACCATGATAGTCAGAGGATATAAGGGAGATGAGAAGGGCTGCTATTCCAAAAGCAAAAGAAGTGTTCTGAGTAGTTTAATCTGTTGCTTGCAATTTATGTGACTAATAAACTGGTAAAAAAGGATTATGAGGTCACATAATGTGTTAAAATTATTTTGTTAATGCTTTACCTCTTTTCTTTGCAGTTATGCATCTACGTCTATCAGGTCAAGTCTTGTCTTCAATTCAAGCAGAACAGCAGGGAAAAATATGAAATCCAAACTGAACACAGTTCTGAAGCTCAAATGTCATAGTTTATTTCTGGATTTACAGGTGAGAATTTAAAAATAGGTGTGTATGAATGTTTTGATTCATGGTTCAAAAGCACTTCTAATTGTCTTTAGTTTTGGTGCTAATGACTAATTCAAGAAGATGCTGTGTGTAGCTGGAAACTGGCTTTATCATGCTCAGAAGTTATTAGAACTGTGTCTTTACAGTAATACATACTTATGTGATATCAGGAATCTTTAAAGGATGGTATAAAATCTTATTTCCCTGGTACCTGGTTTTAAATTGCAGAATTTTAATGAAGTACACATTATTCCAGATCAACAGCCTTAGAACAGTGTTCCTGAACGTTTATAAGATATTTTTGCTGCAGGCCTACAGGTATGCCTTCAATTTCTGCACTAACTCCATCTCTTTCAGGACTGTTTTCACACTAAAAGAAGTTGCTGTAGGTTGAGAAAAATATGCCACAAGAGTTTACAATTATAGATTTTTCAGTGAGTGATATAATTATTTCTAAACTTTTTTCTTAAAAAATATTTCCGTCCCTGTAAAATGTATGATAAAGGAGGTGCCATTATATTGGAGTGTATGGTTAGACTATGCTTGAAGCAAGTCAAGGGGGAAATCATTATGATTTTTAATGTTTTAAGTGTCTACAAATGTCCCAGAGAAGAAGGAATCTGGAATGGAATACTGCTTTGCTCCATTAGGAATACCAGAAAACATATCAGTCATTAACCTGATTGTGTTGAGAATGCTATGTGTTTTGAAAAACTATCAGGACTTTGACTTGCATTCTTTTTCTCTGACCAAGGTTTAATTCTTCCAAGTTAACTGCAGATTCTTTACTGCTGATAATTTCTTAATTACTTTATGAGTAATCAGGTATAGTTGTTCTCTGCAAACATTTGCTGATGATGAAGTTTTGATTTTGTTCAAGGGTGAATGGAAATGATTAATAATTGACAGCCAGCTGAAAAAAGGACTTTTAATCCTGATGCATTGAACATTGGTCTTCACCCTTGCACATGGGGTGGGGCAAGTTGAGAGCAATGGGAAGGAAAGGCCAAAACTTCAAGAATGGGGGACAAGGCAGTCCTTGACTTAGTGTTTCATGCTTGCGATGCTCCACCATTTACATCCATGTTGTTACTTACGGTGCTGGATCTTCATATTTACGGCACTACAGGGAAATTTACAATGAGAAAAAGAGGGCAGCAAAACAAACATCCCTGGATCAGCGTCTCAAAAAACCATCAAGTGGCCCACAGTCTCCCCAAAGAAGCCCTTCTGAATTCCATGACCCTGATGAAGGTGTTCCTTCACCTTCTGATTAAATAAAATGTTATGTGATTAATTACTGTATTGCCCTGTTTAATTGATTTATATACAGTACACTTTAGAAAGCTTTGTACTGTACAGTGTATATAATTTATAGTTGATTTTATAGAAATTATATAAACACCATATTTAAAAGTTGGGCATTAGGCCCTTGGTTAGGAACATCACCCCCTGTTATAACATTGTTTCTATGGGAAGATCAGACTTGACTTGCATTGTTTCAACTTACAGCACTTTTTCCAGTAATGCAACCTGTCGTAAGTGCGAGGATTGCCTGTATCATGTTGCCTCACTAGAGTACAGAAGTCTCTTTGTAAATGCCATTTGGTGGAACCGTTTATACCATCTCCTTGTAATTCTGATAAACGTGACAAGTCCGTTTTTGTGTGTGTGTCCAGTTCTGCAGCCAGTCTTCATGGTTCTCACCACCAGGCCTATTCAGTTTTGGGTGGCTGTAAGTGGGAAGTGGCATGATGATAAATGCATTGTATTCCCCAAACATAAAATTTGTAGCTGAAGAACTATGGCGTATAATCTAGGACTTTTGAAAAAAAAATCATTGCAAGGAAAAAAAAATAACAGCTATCTCTTTTCACTCTGATTTATGGATCTAGAAAGAGGATTTCTAAAAGTTTAAAAGTTGTCAGAAATTGCCATATTGGTTTGTTCTTTCCTGGCAGATGCATGCAGTCCTTTCATGGCTGAGATCAGGTGTTTTTATTTTCCAGGGCTAATCAGATAATGATATGGCTGGAGGGGTGGGACTTGTTTGTTTTAATTAATACAACATTTGTATGATTCCACCCTATCATTTAGTTGGGTGTGTTGGACCACTGCACTTGGCATTCATGCTTGCTTCTAGAATTTAGTGAGACCATGGTGTATTTCCATTGTGCTTTGTCATATATTGCCCTACAAGGACTATTAATTTAAATAAGGGGGAAATAAAAAAAGAGAGAGAGGGGTCATTAGCTGTTGAGAAGTCTTCTTCCCTGCGCTGAAAGTCAGTGGCAGTATACTGCACTTCACTAAGTTATTGGGCAAACTATGCCTCTGAACAGCTTGTGGTTGTGTATCAGCTTTGGTTATTGTATGTTTTGGTGAAGCTGTAAGACCACTCAGTGATACATATGCTCATCATCCTTTTTTATGAAGTGAAATTTATTTATTGCCTTCATTTTTGTGTGTTCTTCCTTTCACATCAACTTCATAATTCACACACCTTAAGTATTGTAATTGAGTTCGTTTCAACTTTCACTTTTACTTACCAAAGCCTTGGTGGCCTTCAGAACTTGTCCTAATCTTATTGCTCTCTTCTTCTTGTGAGTTTCTCTACTGATGTGCATATAATAAATTGTAATGTAAGTTATTATTACACCACCTTCATCTGGGAGCTGCTATGGATCAGGGACTGTAGAAGTAGGAGGGATATTTTTGCTTCAATCCTCATTGCTTAAATTAATGTGTAAAGTACTTCACTGCTGTTATGAAAACTTCATTGTAATGCAGTCTAGTTAAGCACTGTGTTTTAAACAGGATTAACGTCTAACACAATATCATGGATCAATGGAAAAGAAGCAAATTCATCTATGTATTGCAGGGGGACCTGGAAGTAACCTTTATATTTAAGCTGCCTGACGCTTTCCATTACAAAGGATTTTTGCCTCCTTTTCTTTGAGAAACTCTTCCACCCTTTACATTACAGCAGGCCTTTTCTTCTATGAAATTTTGTTCAGCCTTTGTTAACATGCAGGTTGCAAAAGTCTCACTTCTTTCACTTTTGTTCCTTAGGCAAGTCAATTCAGCCTGCCAAAAGCTTGGACATTCCTAAGACCAGGCCTGCACTGTCACAGCATATGCTATGCTACTGCCAGAGCAGGCAGAAATAAGACTGACAGCACTCTTCTGGGGAAGCCGCATCCCCTTACCTGGAATTGTGCATCTGTTTCCACCTTCCACTCCCCTCTCCTCCATTTTTCCTTGATGCAGAAGTTTATTTCCTTTTTCGAGGTGAAACTCATAATGTACAAATAATTCCAGTCCTGCCAAAATATCTCTCTCTCTCTCTCTCTCTCTCTCTCTATAGATATATACTTCTTCCTTGATATCAAGTTATTAAGAAGGTGGGGGTGAAGCAGCTTTGTTCTCAAATGGACACTTGGCATTTCCCTGATTTCCATTTTTCCTTGTTATGAGTCTTTGGAGCCTTTGTAGTAACAGGTTATGTTAGGCTGCACATGTTGAAGGTTTTTTTTCCTAGAGGCAGCAGCTTGTAAAATCACTAATCATGACAGTATGGTTGAATGATTTCCAGATGCTGGCTGGGATTGAGAGGCATTACAGTTGAGTGGCTCTGCTATCTTTTTGAAAGAGATCCCAGAGAGCAGTGGACAATTACTTTTCTGCCCCAGGATCAGGCTTCTTCATTGTTCCACAAAGATAAATTCTATCACCTTTCCTTCTCAATAAGTGTGAAATGCAACTAGGATTATGTAAGTTGTATTGTCAGTAGGAGGATAAAAACCATCGATTCATACTAATCAAACTAAGGTGATATAGGAAGGTAGGACTGGAAGGGACCTCACAAAGTCATCTAGTCCAGTCTCCTGCTCAAGGCTGAATCATTCCCAGCTAAACCATCCTGGCCAAGTGTTTGCCTAACCTGCTCTTGAAAATTTCCAAAGAGAGATTCCACATTTTCTCCAGGTAGACTGCTCCAATGCTTGATCACGCTCATAGTCAGAAAGTTCCTCCTAATCTCCAATCTAAATTTGTTTTACTGCATCTTGAGGCCATTGTTCCTAGCCTTGCGCCCTGAAGCCCCAGAGAAGAGCTCATCTCCATCCTCTGTATCAGACTACTATCAATTTCCCCATCAGGCGTCTCCTCTTCAGGAGATGAAAACTAAATAACCTTAGTTTTATTCAGCTTGTCCTTGTAAGTCTTCCCTCCCAGGCCCCTAATCATGTTTATTACTCTGTGCTAGACTCTCTCTAATCTGTACACATATTTTTTAAAGTGTGTGACCCAAAATGGGACACAGTATTCCAGGTGAGGCCTCACCAGTGCTGAGTAGAATGGAAGAATCACTTACCTCCATTTGCAAATGACACTCCTGTTGATACAATCTAGTATGCTGCTGCTGGCTTGTTTTTTTGCAACAAGAGCACATGGTTGGCTCATCTTTATCTTATAGTTCACTACAACTCCAGGTCCTTCTCTGCAGTGTTGCAGCCTAGCTTATCATTCCTCAGTCTGTATTTGGTTTTGTTTTCTCCAAGCCTAAGATTTGTGCTTTGGGTAAAAATGATTTAGATAAAGCTCAGTTGGGATGAGCTAAGGGATGCTGAGAATATTACAAGGATGGTGTCTGTCAAATCATTAAGGAGGTTACCTTCTCCTTGTATAAGTATGACAAATGGTGTTTTTTTTGTTAGTTGCTTCCAAATTCTCAGGTAATGTTGGTGACTGTCATGGCAGGCTCCGCAGAGAGGGCCGTGATCTCCCTGAGGTCCTTTTCACCACCTCTAGGCCGGCCCAAGGCACCCTCAAATTCTCACCTGCCACATCTTTGTTAAGGATATATGGGAGGCTACCTTTATACCGCCCTGGGCACAGCATATTGGGACCTCTGCCCCATGATCTCTCGACCCCCCCCCCCCGGGTGTCTCTCTGTGTGATGGGTGCCTTCCAGGCACCCTGGCCATAGGGCCTCATGTGGCTCCTACCGACCCCTAATACCACGCCCCAAGCCTCGCAGGTGTACTGTACATTGGTGTGTCTGGACTGTGCCCGCTCTCTCGGGCCATCTCTATCATCTAGCTCACTCTGGGCATTCTCGTCAGTGTCCCCTTCTCTAGGGGCTTATTTTAGCGAGCCACCGGTCTTCTCGGCCCACCACACAGCTACCCTTTTCTAAGGCCGGGCATACCGTGCTGCTGTCCCCTCTAACCGGGGACCACCGCAGCACTTGCCCTTCTCTAGGGGGTGCTATGCTGCTTACCCCTGTCTCCCGGGGTCCACTGCAGCGTCCAGCCCCTGGCCGGGGTCTAATGCCTCACTAGACTCCGACTGGTCTCGCGGTGCCCATCCTGCGCTTCTCAAGATG
>JAGPOW010000261.1:156609706-156647299 GCA_030014935.1 Caiman crocodilus | reverse complement strand
GCTTCTCAAGATGGCACTCTCATCTCTGGACTCACCGTGCCCCCACAGGGCCTCTCAATAATGCTGCCCCTCATGGACTCCTTAAAATACTGCCCCCTTCTAGGGCTTCTCACGTATTGCCCCTCCTGGGCCTGACTGCGCCTTCCCTGGAGCTGAACTGTGCCCTCCCGGGCGCTAGGGCCCCACACCTTGTGGGCCCTTATGAGGCCTCCTCCACCCCCTACAGCCTCACTCAAACCACCGGTGTAATACCACAACACAAACTCAAACGCAAGCCTCAGGCTATAACTTAAACACAAGGCACCTGGCATAACAATGTAAGCCTTCTGGCTACAACTGAGCATCTTTGCTGCAGCCTCTGGAGCTCTCGTGAGCTGCACTCACATTGCCGTCTCCCAGAGCTCCTGCCCCTCTGGTTGCTGGCAGAGAACTGCCAGCCTGGCTCTGGCTCTGGGCTTTATAGGAGCCAGGGACCAAAAGTCTTCCTTTTGCTTTTGACAATAAGGCAGTGCAGATTTTCTTCTGACTTTAACCTAACCTATCCACAGTGACCTATACGAATATAAGCTCCATATTATATTTTTAAAATATATTGAGCCTGAGAGTAACCTTGACTATGACTCAAATGCATGACAATATGGCTTGCTGTACAGTTGGTAGTTTTGGCCGAAAGGAGCCTATCACACAAGCTGCCTGCCCTGTACTTACTGTTGGACAGAATTCAAAGACATGATTTCATAGACCAAATTTTCTATTAGTAAGTGAAAAATATTAATGCAGTGTTTACTCTCATATTACACACATGCTTTCTCCTAAAATCAACGCTCCAGAATTAGGGTACCTGCCATAAGCAGGGAGACCTATGTTTACTTCACTGAAATAGAAGCATGGGGAATAGAGCAAGCATATATACTATGACTCGCGACTGCACTTCTTCATGGCCCTGCAAACAGCAGAGGAAGTTGCCACTGTTAGTCCTCCCACAGCTGCTGATGAAGCTGTAGCTTTTGGCCTGTGAAAGGTTAAATTAATCATTTAACTGTGATAAGCCTAGTGTTAACTATGTAACTTACTGGTTATTGTATAGTGTGGGTCTGTGCACAGTTTGGCAGGTAAAGGGAGAAAGGGAAGCCACAAGGTGCCCCAGCAGTAACAGGAAGCCTGCAGGGTAGGCAGAAGGGATGGAGAGAAGAGCAAGGAGGGTGGGGAGGGGTGAGTGGAGACTAGTACCCCCCCTCTCCTACAAGCTTAAGAGGAAAATAATGGGCTGCTCATTCACAGGTGCCCCAGCACAGGGCTTTATGTGGGCTTTGATGTCTGGCTGGGCTTGCTACCACCTACCACCACTGCCCCACGAAGGGCCTGGGGCTCACTTTCCAGTAGCAGTCATGTCTAAGCTGCTGTATTGTATTATCAGTTAACCATTTAACCAATATAATTAGAGTAGGTTAAATGGATATTTTTCCTAACAGTATTTATATCCCTAAGAGCCAGTAAATTGACCGAGTGAGCTGCTGCATGCTGTCCATAGTATCTTTATGAGGCTTGTGGTATGGAAGCAACACTTTATTATTGACAGGAACTTTATATATAAAGAACTATTTATAGAAAAGAAGTAACAGTTTTATTAGTGCCCTTGCAAGGATCTGGGGCCTAGCCTTGTTGCTGTCCTGTCACACCAGAAAGTTCCTGCTGCATCACCAAGACTGTCTCCTCAGATGCCACGCTTGCTGCAGTCTCTTTGTTACTCTGTCTCAGAGTTAACCATGACTCTGGGAAAATCTTTCTACCTTTTGCCTTCCCAAAACAAGTTGCACATCTCGACCCCATGTCAAAAAAAAATGGGGCAACACACACGGTGGCAGCACATGCCAGCCAAAACCAGAGCTTAGCTGCTCAAAGCCACACTCCAAGCCAAGCTCCCCAAGGCCCCCAGGATCCCAGGTCAGGCTGCTAGGGTAAGCAGAGCTGGTGACTCTGGCCTCCCCTACCCCACCCAGGGTAACCTGCCATGCACCAGAGGGTGCATGTCATGGTTGTTCCTTAGGGACAAACATCCGTGCTCATGTGAACATGGCTCTTGAGGGTATTTGGCATGTGAGGAAAATACATTAATCTGGGAAAGGTCATTTGAGGAGTGGTTTGTCTGTCTGTAAGCATCTCTCTGTTCTCAGTGCCATCTTTGGCATGCTAGACTTGGACTTCAGCGAGCCTGTGTGTATCTTCTCTATGCCTTACTGAGTGGCCAAGGAGAGCATGATCTCCCTGGCCCATTTCCTGCTGGACCAGGCCCTGATGGTGGCTCTGAAAAACCTCAGAAACCAGCTTGCAGGGGCCAGCTCTGATGATGCGTTCCAACTCTTCTGCTTCTTGATTTGGGTGCAAGTCATTTAAATTTGGAATACTTCACATTACAACAAAACATTGGACCAGTTTGTGATGCTTTGGACCATCAAGGAGGCATGATAGAAGATGGACAACTAGTTCTAAATATGTAATCCTTTGAAGGGTATTGCAGGAGACAGGGTTCAGTCTGTGGTGGTAAAGTGGTTTTGTTACTGACAAGTGTTTCATGCTCGTGTTTACTTTTTCAAAGGAGGCCCCAAGTTTCTGATGAAGTAGGGTAATTTGTGGATACTGCATAATGTCCTAGGTCTCTGGTCATAGTTATAATGTTTTAAAGTGTATTTTGACTTACAGCCAACTAAACTATTTAAATTGTATTTAATAGGTTCCATGCATGTGTTCTTCAGCTTCCATTTAACCAGCAAGTTAGAAACAACCCGTGCTTTTTTCTAAGGATTATATCAGATACTGCATCATGCTGCTATTCTGCATTGAAAGTAAAAAATTCAGGTATGACAGGTTAAGTGGTGATGAAATAACACAATGTTCCTCTTTAAAAGGAAAGCTTTATCTGTAGTGCCAGCCAGCTAGATCCAAAGCTTCCAGTTGTTCTTGAGCTTTTATCTACTGTAAAAAAATCTCATGGCGAGGAGCATGTTCAGTGTGCGGGAGGGTGGAGAGGAGACGTGTTTTAAACTTTTTATTTTCAGCAATTAAATATTTTTGTTTATAATCTCTCTAAGTCATGTTTCCCACCAACTCCCAACATACATTTTGTTCATGATTTACTGATAATGATCTTGTGGTTACATGTTTGTAAATGTGTTTAGATCCTTGCTTTACCCTGTGCTTCACTGACCTCAGACCATTTCTGTAATGTGCCTGTGCATCCTTCTGTCTTCTGTGAAATAGAAATGCAGGTCCCTTGCTTTCCTGGGTTTTATGAGACTTAATCCACTTGTACTTGATATGCTTGTGTATTAAGGTGATGGGGTAGGGGCAGAGGGCAGGCTTTCAGATATTAAACAACCGTAGGTAAAAATTTTACTTGTATTTTATCTTCAGGAAGTGATTTAGGAGCCAAAGGTGCTTCCAGCCCATTTCCTTCTGAAGCAGCAGAATGGCTCTGCTACCATGCCTTTATTTTCAAGCTGTCAAAGCACAAAGTTATTTACAAGTGCCTTCTGAGACCCCTACAAATGTGTAAGTTCATAGTAATATCATAAGTAAAACTTTTGAAGTATAGTTGTATCTGATAAAACACTGGATATAGATACATCTAGAAATCATTTTCTGATCATGAATTGCTCGTCTCCTGATAATTTGTTGCTGTACATATTAGTTAATTATTCAAGTCACTTTTACATATGCAAACGACACTGGCATATGCAGCACTGCTGTAGTTAAAAGAGCTGCTATTGCCATTAGTTGACACTTATGACTAATGTCTGCAGATTAGTCATGTAATGTCTGTGAGCTTGGTGAATATTGGTGAATATTAGTCTAGAAATTCTCAACCTATTAAATGAGATAAGATCTGAATGCTGCTTCATATCACTGCCCCTACACTGTGCGTAACAAGCACCTCCTATATCTTCTACCCACAGTGTAGATATATGGCAAAAGACTGACAGCAAGAACCACTAATTTTAACAGAAAAAATTATCAATGAGGCATTACCCAACTGGATTGATGATAGCAATGCTCTTTAGTTTTGAGATTCATTATTTTTACTCTTTCTCCCCTCCACCCTTTTCTGTAAAATGATGGAATTTACGCTAACAAAAAAATTAAGTAACATTAAGATTTTTCTGTGAATCCCCCAAATTAACTATTCAGATAAAAGCAGAAATTCTTCCTAAAACTCTGCAATTAACCTATCTAAAATTATGTGCAGTTTTGTTTAAAGCTATTTAAAAAGATGTACCACGGGTCAACACAGACTAGGAGGACCAAAGCAAACTAATTTATGTGAGGAGTTAAATAGCTTGCTGACTCATTGCTCCCATTCCCTATACTGTAATATGAAGTATTTGAATATTTTTATGACAGGATTAGAATAACTTTCTTGTTAGATAACATATTATACACATAGGCTTTTGCTATATACCAGAAACAAATGTCCGTTTGTCATTGTTTCTCTTTTGGACTTGGGTACAATTGTTTCTCTTGGTTTCTAGGAAACTGCTTTCATTGTTTTCTTCTGTTTTCATTTGTTCCTAATTTTTACTATATTGAGAGAACTTATGGTGTTTCCCAAACTTTTCCTAACTAGCCCTGTTATTTTCAGCTAGACAAGCCAAAACATGATATAAAAGCTACAAATCCAGAAGAGAGGTGGGAACTTGAATTGTGTAATTTTTTTTAAGTAGACTTCACAAATGTTGTCACTGAACATGCTAATCCTTCATAATGTTGCAGTTACCTTGTCTTTAAAATGTATGGACAGGAATAAGTTGTTTTTCTGCCGCCAAACAGAAAACTGGATGTTTATTATAAGAATAGTATGATGTGGCGGGGACCAGTGAACATTTTCATTTTATTGATGGGTACTGATGGGTGCTTGAAGATGTTCTGAGTTACTCTTTGAGTGATTGTTCACACAGATCCCTCTTATGGTGAATATTCAGAATAACCACTCCCATGTATGCATGGCAGTGTCCATTGGCATTCCCTTTTTCAGAGAATCCTAGATATAAGAGTTTCTTTCAGTTCAGGAAGCTTCTTTTGGTTCAGACATATCTGTACATGAGTCTCATCTTGTATATAAAAGGGCCTATCCTAGATGCAGAATCCCAGTAGCCAAACTTCAAGCACTGCCCATCCTGTGGTGCAGCTATCCATGTTAATGGTGACCATGCCTACCGTATATTGTGTTTGGGTAAAAGCTGTGTGCTGGCACCCTGATCCATCTGTAAGGTACTTTTCAAAGGACCCTAAGGGCAAGAGCACCAAAGTTGAAGTCTTTCTCTTCAGATAGTGCAAGTCGCCTCCAATTTGGATAGGGCTTCTGAGAAACTCCCAGTCTAAAATACAGGCAGTTTCCAAGCCTGTCACTAAGTTCCTGTACTGCTTGGCACACCCCCCCTTTATCAGTTGGACTGGTGCCATTGAAGTGTTTAGTGGACACTGTTACCATACTAAGGCTTTTGGCACATATTACCCACTTAATGTTTTACTGCATGCCAGCAACAGACCCTTTAGTCCACTTTCAGGATTAAGTGTAGCTGCAGTAGCCATGAAACTTCCCTGAGTATTTTTACTAAATTAGAGCATACCAGAGGTGTTGCTTTTACTGTGAGAAGAGGTTTTTCCTATCTGTGAGCTTCATGGCAGAGGCTTCTGTCCTGAACACATGCCATCATGCAGCTGGGTGGCCAAATGGAAGTTAGTCAGGGAACACAGTGAGTACTCCCTTCAGGGGAGTAGATTGTTGGATTCACGAGGAGCTGGTGCTCCCTGATAATGTGTCTTCTGCGTGTTCTGTATTAGCCATAGCCATGCTGGTCTCCCTGAAGGTGTAAGCACCTATTCTAGTCAACCTCATTTGACTAGAGGCTCCAGAACTACGTTATCCAAGATAAGAAAACAAGCCTAGCCATCTCAATCTCATCCAGTTAATAGTGAGAGGAGAAGCACTATAAGGGGAAAATACCCGTGAGGGAGGACTTCAGCTACAGTCCATTTCATCTGCATCTCTAGACTGATCAGTCTACCCTGCCCATCTCCTTCCATCCCCATCCTCCAGCACTTCCTTGGCGAGGTTCGTTGAAGGGCTATCAAGACTCACTTAGCTGCATGGCATAGACATTAGGGCTCCCTCTAGAAAGCATTCTGGAGAATCAGTGAGTAGCTGAATAGGAACTGTCTGCACTGTGGTAATTCAACTTGTAGGTTCAAACCCCAATGAACAAGAGGAAGAACCATGAATACTTGCAAAGTTAATGTATTTGTTGAAATGACTTGGTATTGCACCACACCATCTTGAGAAGTTACTTTGAATACTGTGTTAGTATTAGAGATGACACTCCATACTGTATCAGCACTGATGCAAGAAAAATTGACATTATCAGCGATTGGCTTTTTTTTCATTGATGTGGCCAATAATGTCACTAATAAATGCCGCATGCATGTGTGCAGCCTGGCAGCTTGGAGAGCAGTGTCTGGCTGATAAGTCTATGGGGAGGAAAAGGACATGCAGTGGACAGATAGAGGCCCCTGCAGCAAGAGAGGGAGTGGGGCAGAGGCAGGTGCTGCACAGCCTGGGTGGGGTACAGAACTGCGTGTCTTTGGGGGGGAGGCTCCTGCCACTGTGCACACCGTGGGGGAGGCATGGGGGAGCATGTGCCCCCTGGATCTGTGTGGAGTGAATGTGGGTGCCACTGCATGTTCAGGGCCAGAAGCTGTGCTGGGCTCTTCCTGGCTGGGGAGGCTGGGCCTGGGTTGTGCTCGGGCTAGGCAGGTCAGGGTGGGGGTGGTGGCACTGGGAGGAGGTTTTGAGCAAATTTTGGGGTGCCTGTAGCTCTCTCTATGTCGTTCCCCCCCCCCCCATAATCCTCCACTCCCAGTGCTGCCTCTTCCTGCCCTGCCTGGCCAGAGAGCAGCGCTGGCCCATCCCCAGCCAGGAAGAGGCCAGTGCATCCCTGGTCCTGACCACACGTTGGCAGCCCTCGCTCACCCTGCGCACAGATTCAGGGGACACATGCCCCCCATGCTTCTGTGGGGTGTATACAGTAGCAGGAGCCACCCCCTGTGCTCCCCAGATGAGCCGTGGCTCTGTCCCACGCCTTGTCCTGGCTGTGCAGCCCCTGCTGCAGTCCCACTCCCTCTCTCACCATGGGGACCTTGAGCTGCCCCCTCCATGCCCCTTCCCTCTAACAGGCTTACCAGCTGGACACTGCTCTCCAAGCTGCCAGGATACACATCAGCAGTTGGATCCATATCGGCCGATATGGTTGGTTAAAAATTGGCCATTGGTACCAGCTTAAAAAAATCTTTATTGGTACACCCCTACTTAGTATTTGTTGTATGTACCTATTTTTTGGTTAATGGGAGCTTTAAGAATAGCATGTGGCTGACAAGATTGAGTACTTGTCACTAAAAGCAAAAATTTTGCTTGTGAGTCAGAGTGGAAGAGCCTACTTGTGCAATACACGCATCTTTTTCAGAAAGTAAATCTCATTCTTAAAGGTGTAGCATTATTAAGGGGGCTGCATGCCGTAGATCATTTGCTAATGGGTCTTTTCATTTCTAGGTTACTAGTATGAACCCTGCCTGTTTTTGCAGGGGTTAAAATTGTTCCCATATCTATTTGTATAAGGTACCTTTATAATGAAAGGCGAGATCAATGGTAAGTGTTGTATTGTAGCTATACAGTGAAGTCTGGTTAGTTAGGCATTGGGATAAACTGTTGCTGTGGTCTTTATTAGTCAGTACACTGAATTCCTGCCAGAGTCATATTGATATGTACACAAAACTTTTTGGTGAATTTAATCATCTGTTAAAGTGTAATTAGCCATTTCCAAATGGAGACTCTTATTAAATCACTATGGAATTGCTCCTGCTAAATAGTCTGCTTAAAAGGCACTGTTCTGTCTTGCACATGGTACCTGTCAAGCCAGCTGATGCTCACAAAGCATAGGATACTCTTCACCTTTTGCTTGGCTTAACAAGATGATCAACTATTCCATTTCACAAAATTATTTTTTTGGTTTTGCTGCTAAGTGCATGTAAGTGTGCAAAACAAAAACCTTTAATTACTTTGCTATCTAATACTTTGGTATTTGGGGGTTGGTAGTACTCCGCCACTTGTGTATGATTGTTGAAAATATTTGTTTTTCTGTTATCTAAGGGCATTTTTAAAAAAACCCTGTAAAAAAAAAAAAAAAAAAAGCAAGAAAGTTTAATTTAAAAAGCAGTCCTCTTCTGAAAAGTGACTCTTAAAAAGAGCCTCCCTGCATTTTATGTTCATTGTCCCTCAATGAGAGTTGCATCAGATTTGTCCAATTCATAAAAAAAAAAAATTTTTTTTAATGGATACTGATGTCTGTCAAGCTGTGTTGTTTTTTTTTTTTTTTCTCCTCATCATCACCATGATTATCTGACTCCAATCTGATTTATTTATAGATGTAGTTGAGGTACAATTAAAGCATACATGCCTCTAGATAAATTCTGTGTGATGGGATCTTAGGTAACAGTTCTGTTAATAATGAGATTAGGAAAAAAATCCATATTCCTATCAGACTGCTGTGGGGCTAAGATAGCTAAAGGAAGAGTAGCTCTGAAAATGGAAGCGCCCATGGGAAACATCTCCCACAAGGACAGAATGTATTTACAGTCAGATCGGGCAACTGTGTATAACTGTATTTCTTTCAACTTGAGAGAATCAAACATAAGACTTTCCTCAGGGACCATGGTTTTCTAAAGAGCAAAATTATTCTTGAAACACTAGGAACTTCAAAGTTAGATGACCTGTCCTATCAGAATAGTCATTCTTCAGCTTAACTAAATTGTTTTTGTATGCTAACTCCTGTAAGGGTTGCAGAGGTTTTTCTACCTGTTCTGCTGTTTCCACTTCATGTACACAAACTTGATTATGATGGATTGAAGGCACTAATGCCTGCCAAAGTAATTTTTTAGTATAAGTGTTCCTTTTCTGATGAAAATAAAAACAAAGATCTTTTACAAACGTGCATTACCTACATCACGTTATCTGTGTTTACATTTTTTTATCTTCAGACTCTGTCACCTACAGTTATTCTAACAAGTTACCAGTCATTTTTTCTCTGCCATTGAGCTCTCCTCTGTTTCTTGAACACTTCCCAAAAAATTTGATTTTTCTCCTCAGTGGCTTTTGCAACTAACTTTCAAAAAATGATCCCTCATGCATACCATTTTGATAGCCTTTCACACACCTGACCAAAATACAAGATGTACACAGTTCATTGGAGTTTCATCCAAACAGTGTTGTCCCCAGCAACACTGCACCCTCTAGCCACCAGTTTTGTTTCCTTAAATACACCACAGGCATCACTGTACCCCATTTCTCCTGGTACAACCAATGCAGTCTCCATACAAACACCTCATGGAGCAAAACAGAATTTTAATCCAGATATGTAGTCTGACTGTGGAAAGGTGCAGGTGAAGAAATTGTAATGCTATATAGATATACATATAACATCTCCCCAGTGGAAAGGGGAGAAGCATCTGTACTGCATTGTCCAGGCACATATTTCTGTTTACTTGTAGTCTAACCACCTGCACAATATAAGCCAGAGAATTTTGTGCTGTAATTCTTATATGAAGCTCATAACTTCTGTTTTAAATAGGGGATATTTTATTTTTTAAATACCCACAATCTTGACTTAGGGAGCTTACACAAATTTATTTTTTCATGCAATAAGGCCCCTGCAAGCGCTCTATATCCATGACATAACACATGTTCATGGCTGCAGAGTGCTATTAAAATGGCCAATCATGCTAAAAGTTATCCCTTGTTAAAACAGCTATTAGCTGAAGGTACTCTAGAGCAGAGCACCTTAGGTTCCCTGCAAGGGTTAAGTGCAGGTGATTCCACCTACATCCCATGCTTCTTTGCGGGGCTGTCACAGAGAGGAAAGAGTCTCCTCACTGTGCATTGGGGCTAGGGGATGGTACCCCTTCTGGGTCCTTGGAAGCTGGCCTGGGCTGCAAGTCCAGGGGGCTCCCGTCCCCCTCCATCCCTCTGTCTGTGGCAAAGCCAAGCCAGCAGCTACATGCTGCCTCTACTGGGGTGGGAGGTTGGGGGAATGGAGCCCCCCCACCTCATGGGTCTGGTCTGGCTCTCAGTATTACCTTGGCAGGGGGAGGGGGACTTCCCTTCCCCCACCCAAGCCTCTTGATAGGCACACAGCTGCTGACTTGGCTTCATCTCAGCTGGAGCCATGATGGGGCAGGACTGGGAAGAGTAGTTTAGCAGCCTGCTGGCAAGGGCTGGTGTGGGCAGGCTTAGGCCCCACACCCCAACTGTTAGGTTCAGTTGAGTTGTAAATTATAGTGCTTTGTGTAAAATGCTGTGTGTTGGAGCACCTCCCTGGCTGGCTGCCTACATTTCTGTAGGCACCCTTATGCTTCGAATTAGAGAATCCATTGCATCTCTGATGTATTCTTTCTAATGCCTAATTACCACCACTCCAAAAATGTGTCTAGTATTTATCTAGTTTAAGTTTCTAGCCATATAACTTTGTTAAGCCAATTTGAGAGCCTTATGCTGACAAATCTTCTACCCTTTTAGTAACTTATGGACCATAGTCACTTCTTAAGTTTTTCTTGTTTACACTAAATAAATAACTCTAATTTGCTATAAATCAAGTTTTCTAGACTGCAAATCATTCTAGCTTTTTTTTCTGAACCTTTTCAAATATTTCATTTCCTTTTTCAGACTCTAGGACTGGGCAGTGATTTTTAGTAATTGTCTCACTAACCTAAATATAGTAAATATATCATCTATCTGCTTATATTTTATATGTTCTGATCCCATTCCTAAACATCTCATTTACTCTTGTGGCTTTAGCATGAGTTGGAATTAAATCAGATTTTAATCCAATAAATCATTGCTGCTTCTGTGTGGACATTTTTATTTCAGCCTTGGTATCTTATTTTAGCTTAAACTAAACTGAAATAAACCTAGTTTTAAATGAAATAAAATCATTCTCATGGTACATGCTAGATTAGCTGTGTTTGTTAAAAACCGTGCCTTCAGTTAAACTTATGCAAAATTTTCTTGGATGCAGATTATTATCCACTGAGTCTTACTGGGTGGTCTAACTCAGTTGATCAAACTTCAGAGTCTTGTCTTTTCTTTTTTCTTTTTTGAGGCATTGCTTTCCAGATTCTGTCTCCCTTCTTGACTGTGCAACCTACAGTCTTTTTTCCTGGTTTCATAGTGTTTACGTGTATTTAAACATATGTTCAGATGATCACTTGGTCAAATAGCTTCCAAATGGCTATGTAAAAACTGACTTGTCGCTTTATTATTTACCATTGCTCCAATGCATATGTCATGCACACTGCTTTCTGTGATTTTTGTAATTTTTTTTAGACAATTGACAAGAAGACTGAATAGCAGTGAGTCAGCTAGAACACTTCTACCAAATTAGAAATATCCCACTTACTGAGGCAGTCAGATGTTCATCCACTCTTGTTAAGATGTATTAGTTTTAATAAAATGCTCTTTAAGATTTCACCCATTTAAATGTATACAGTTGAACTTTGTGCAGCATTGATGTTTTAAGCAGGTTGTCATGCAGTGCTATATCATATGCCTTACAGATGTGTGGGAGTAGCAATGTAACACAGAAATAGCTAAGTCAACTTTAAACAATCCAATTTGAGTACTGCAGTACAGAGTTCTGTATCAATTTACCTTCCTTCTATGTAAGATTAGCCCATATGGTGCTCCATGCTGTGATTGCTTGACCTGCTAATTCTGGTAGGTGTTGCACCATAAAGGCTAGCTCCTATTTAACCCAGTAGCATGTGACCTTATTCCACCTAGTTCAAATCTTTGAAAAATAGTTAATGCAAAAAGTAGATGGGTCTTCATCCTGCTTACTGCTTTCTGTAACTTAATCCAAAGGATAAGAAGATGGTGATTTGCCAAAATAGGTGTCTTAATGTTTTTTCATGGACTTGAGCAGTTTGTGGATCAAACTTTGGTACCAAACAAGCGGAATAGGATCTGGTCCCAGGCACATTACATTGGCACAGTTTAGTGTTTCTCATCCAAAGTTAATCTCCTTGGAAGACAATATCAGGTTTTACAAAACCTACTTCCCAGTAAAACTTTGTTGGTGTACCATGCTTTTAATTCTTTGTGTATTGTGTATTGCATCCCATAGCAGATTTACCAGAATTTCCCTTGAATTAAATTCAACCTAACAGGCAAATACTAAGCCAGATTTAAACACTGGCACAATATTAGCTTAGCTAATTAGCTAAGCACTATTAGCTTTTATTCACTCATCTTCAGCGTCCCAGTATTCCAAGACTTGTTAACTATCAACCTCAGTGGATTTGGATATATATGAGTTATCCAGTTATCTTGCACAGTTAAAAAATATTTAACTTCAGCAGTTACTGTTTAACATCCTGCCTGTAATTAGCACTGAGAGAAAACTGTGTGATATGAATACATCATCCGTCTTTTTTCCAAATACAGAACAAATATTTATTGAACACTTCTGCTTTTCTGCATCATTGACTGGTTTACCAGCTCTGTATCTAGTAACAGACCTGGACAATTGCTAGGATTTCTCTTATTCCTCCTATATTTTAAATATCATATTTACCCAAATCCAAGATAACTTTGTATTTAAGATGATCCCCCCCCCCCCCCCAGTAACTAGATTCTATACATGGACAATTATAAATAGTGGAAGGTTGTCTTAAATTCAGCCCCCCACTGTTGTGACAGGGAAAGCAGCAGGGGCATGAAAGTCCAGACCCCTGCCTTTTGCTCCCCTGACCCTTTTTTCCCCATGTCTCCTATCCCCCCCTGCATCCACACCCCTGTTGCCACCTGCCTCTCCATGTTTGTGCCTACCCGCTATGCCCTACTCTCCACTACAGCCTTCTCCCCATCCCTGGCCCCTCATGCCTATTCCCCCTGTTCCTTCATGCCCCTCGATGCTGACCTTTCACCCTCTTACCTTCTGCTGCAGCTCTAGTCCTCTAGGGCAGTCAGGGGCAGCCACATCCCCACCCAACAGCCCAACCTGGCCAATGAGAAGCAGGGGCTGCTTCCAGCCAGGCCAAGTCAGGGCTGGAGGGATCAGAGCTGGAGCAGAAAGTAAAGGGGGAGGGGGCATCTGGATGGGGAGGGATCAGTGGATGGGGTGGGGGTGGGGACTGATAGGGCACAGGGCTCAAGAGGTAGGAGGGCAGGCAATAGGTTTCCCTCCACCCTGCAGTCCCCTCATGCTCGCCCATTTCTGTGCTCCCTTTCCTACCAACCAAGCCATTCTGGCTGAGGGCAGGTGACAGCTCAGCTCTGGCTTCAGTCCTGAGCCTGGGGCCAAAGCCAGAGCCAGCCAAGCAACTGCCTGCCCCATGGGCCCCACTTGAATCCAAGATGAGCCCCAGCCCATGCTGACTGGAAGAAACCTCATCTTGGATTCAAGTAAATATGGTATTCTTTATGCTTTTTAACCCTTTTGACTTTTCCATGGTTCATCTGCTTTTCAAAACTGCTGACTATTATATAAATTTTCTATAGACATTAGACTTCAGAAAAGCAGACTTTTACTCACTCAGGGAATTCATGAGCAGGATCCCCTGGGAAGCCAGTCTGAAGGGGAGAGGAGTCCAGGAGAACTGGCTGTACTTTTAAAGAAGCCTTACCGAGGGTGCAGGAACAACTCATCCTGCTGTTCTGGAAGACTAGCAGATATGGCAGAAGACCAGCTTGGCTTAGCAGGGAAGTCTTTAGTAAGTAAACTAAATCACAAAAAGGAAGCTTATAAGAAGTGGAAACTTGGACAAATAATGTGGGAGGAATATAAGAGCATTGCTCAAGCATGCAGGGGTGAAGTCAGGAAGGCCAAAGCACTACTGGAGTTGCAGCGAGCAAAGGATGTGAAGGGCAACAAGAAGGGTTTCTACAAGTATGTCGGTAGCAAGAGGAAGCTCAGGGAAAGTGTGGGTCCCTTACTGAATGGAAGAGGCAGCCTTGTGACAGATGGTGCAGAAAAGGCTGAGGTGCTCAATGCCTTTTTTATTTCAGTCTTCACAGGCAAGATCAGCTCCCAGACTATTGCACTGAGCAGCACAGTTTGGGGAGTAGGTGAGCAGCCCTCAGCACTGAAAGAACAAGTAAAGGACTGTTTAGAAAAGCTGGACATGTACAGGTCCATGGAGCCAGATGGGATGCACCCAAGGGTGCTGAGGGAGTTGGTTGATTTTGATAGAGCCATTGGCCATCATCTTTGAAAACTCATGGTGATTGGAGAGGTCCCAGATGACTGGGAAAGGACAAACATAGTGCCCATATTTAAGAAAGGGAAGAAGGAGGATCCATAGAACAAGAGACAAGTCAGCTTCACTTTGGAGAAATCATGGAGCAGACCCTGAAGGAATCCATTTCTAAGCATTTTGAGGAGAAAAAGGAGATTAGGAACAGTCAGCATGGATTCACCAGGGGCAAGGCATGCCGGACCAATCTGATTGCCTTCTACGACGAGATGACTGACTCTGTGAATGTGATGTACCTTGATTTTAACAAGGCTTTTGTTATAGTCTTCCACAAGAATCTCACAGGCAAGCTAAGGAAGTATGGGCTGGATGAATGGACTGTAAGGTGGATAGAAAACTGGCTGAAGCACCGGGCTCAGAAGGTTGTTAGCAACAGCTTGATGTCTAGTTGGCATCTGGTATCAAGTAGAATTCTTTGGGGGTCAGTCGTGGGGCTGGGTTTGTTCAATATCTTCATCAATGACCTGGAAGATGGCATAGAGTGGACTCTCAGCAGTTTTGCAGATGACACCAAGCTGAGAGGAGTAGTAGATAGGCTGGAGGGTAGGGTTAGGATTCTGAGAGACCTTGACAAATTGGAGGATTGGGCCAAAAGAAATCTCATGAGGTTCAACAAGGACAAGTGCAAAGTCCTGCACTTAGAATGGCTGACTGGCTCGGCAGCCACTCTACAGAAAAGGACCTCGGGGTTACATTAGGCAATAAGCTGAATATGATCCAGCAGTGTGTTCTTATCACCAAGAAGGCTAACAGCATACTGGGCTGCATTGGTAGGTGTGTTGCCAGTAGATCAAGGAAAATGATTTTTCCCCTCTATTCAATACTGATGAGGCCACATCTGGAGTACTGTGTTCAGTTTTGGCCCCCCCCCTCCCCCCACTACAGAGAGGATGTGGATGAATTGAAGAAAGTCTAGCAGAGGGCAACAAAAGTGGTGAGGTGGCTGTCACTGCTTAAACAAAAGAGATGCTTTTCGGACCTAATTCAGTGTCTCAAGCCATTCATGCTTGCTCTAGGAGTGTCATTTATTAGCATCACAAAATCCAGTCCTAGGACATTTTGTCTTCCAGAAATCAGGTTCAGGAACAAAATGTAAAAAGTATGAGCAAATGGATCATCAAAAGGAGAGATACCTAAGCACTTTTTAAAGTGGTCATATCCCCAGTGTTTTCTCTGACATACCTTCTTACTGAGTGCTTATTTAGACTTGTACTGATTTCAGAATCCTAAAATTCTGGGATCCTGGATAGGTAGGTTTCACAAGAGTGTAGAAGGAAAAGTTTTGGTTTCCTAACTTTCATTAGTTCAGTAATGTTTTTAATTTAGGCATTTTTGCATTCCTTTAATTGTCAATGATCATTGGTCTGTTTTAGGAAAAAGAATGAGAATGGCATGTCTTGATATACTTTTACAAACTTAATAGAGGTTGCAGGTAATTTTCAGTTCTACTGCAGTATTGTTTGTATCCTGAAAATCAGCTATTATTTTTATTCCATTAAATCAACATCTTGGCAAAATTTTGTTATGGTTAATATCTTTCAGCAGTGATTTATTGTTTTTGTAGGTGAATTGAAGCTATTCAGGAAGATACCAAAGACTACTATGCAGCTCCTGAAGGCAGTGACCAAGCCATCCCTCTGCAAAGACTTCAAGGACATTTTGGATTAGTTGGCCTAATATGTTTTTTCCATAATCCTTATAGGATTAAAATAAGTTGTATGCTAGAAATAACTGTTCTTGTTTTGCTCCTTAACAAATGATGTGTCCACAACAACCTTGTTTGACATTTTCCTTAATTGCTTCTTAGCTTGCAGTACTTTAACAAAACAGACTAAAGACCACATTACATTTCCGTGACATCTGTCTTATGTGCTCTTACCCACTTTCGCTTGCTGTACTTAGCTGTAGACCTGTTATCTGTAGTTCTCATTTGCTGCAGTTTAATCTTTCTGCATAACTGTTCTTTCTCTCTGTATTGTAGATTGCAATAGTAATAATAATAATTAAATTGTTAGACACTTGCAAAAATAATGGATGTTTGTCTCAGTATCTAATTTCACAATAATTTGCTACATACATTAAGAGTCTGTCCTGTAATGAGTATAAGACTACCTGTGCCTTCAAGTAGCTGTAGAATGACTAACTGATAGGGTGGTTAGTACATAAGTAGTATCAGAGTTGAAACAAATCTGGACAAAATTTTTTAAACTGAGTCCACATGCATGTTTTGGTATATAAGCCTGATGGTGGTCAGAACCTACAAAAGTTGCTGAAGTACTCCATAGACTTAAACAGTAATTCTTTGAACAGTCATCCACATGCTGCTTAGTTCCTGTGATATTTTTAACTTAGGATAGTGGCTCTCAGATGTTTTAAGACTCGGGGGTACCCCTCATTAGGCTCAAGGCACCCCTCAGAAAATGACTGCTCTTATTTTTCACTCTTTTTGAAAAGTAATAGAGCAGTTCTTCTGTTGTAGGAAACTCAGGAAGACCACACGAGGTCAGAATGTTTTTAACACTGGATTCCTGTTTGAAGTCTCTGAGTTTATTGTGAATCATGGTTGCACACTTACATATGCTAACATTGCATGGCATCCTACAGCACCCTTGGAAAGGATCTCAAGACACCCTGGGATGTTACAGCATCCTAGTTGAGAATCACTGCATTAGCAGTACCCATTCTGTGCTGCAATAATTTCCCTTCACTCCTACTAGAGGATAAAGGGCAGAGCAAATGCCTTCAATCCGGTTTTTGTCAAGTTTCTCACTGAGTCAAACATTATCTTTATCAGCTAGCTCTTGTGGCCCTCATTTGCCTAACCTCATCTTACCTTGGCTTTCCAGTCTATTCCTCCCCACTACCTCCTGGTTTTTCCCTTTTTTCCCCACAGCTTAGGAGAGGGGTTGTTCCCTTCAAAGTCCTTTTTGGGGGATTCCATATCCATTCTTCCCCCATTTTCTTTTGTGGCTTTACATTACAGCACTGCCAGTTCGTAGCCCAGAACCTCTGGGCAGAACAGTTTCACTCAACCACCTTTGGACTTTGTTCAAGTCATCCGGCTGTTATCACAATACCTACACCCAAGTCACTGGATTTCCAAAGGTGTCGTCCTTTGTAAAAGTCTGTTTCACATCTTCATCCCTCACATGAGGTGTCCTTATTGCTTCTGTATCCTACACACCTGATGTGTGTGACATTTGTCAGTTTTTCAAGCCCAGAATAAGGAAGTGCAAGATCAAACATGGCATGTTGCTGTTTGACAGGCCCCTCAAATCATCATCTAATCTTGGCACAAAGTTTAAGCCAGCATCACCACTCTCCCAACTCAGCTTCTTGTTGGTGCATCAGCATTTTGTCAACTGGAACTTGGCCCACTGCTCCAAATTAACATCAAGGGGTTACTCAATGACGGATCTAAATGGAAACTTTCTCATCTCTGATTTCCTTGCATAGGACACTCTCATCACCAGATTTATCTATGCTGAATTTAGAATGTACTATGCCCTATAATAATGATGGTCTTAATAATTCAGTCTATGAGACCTCTCAGTCACAGAAGGATCTCAAGTGGCTCATAGTGCTTTGCGGCTTACTGACCTAAATTTGTCTCCTGACTGCCACCTTCCTGTCAACTCAGACCAGAATTACTACTAACTGATAGGTCTCAACATTTTCAAGAGTGATTGTGTCAGTTTGCTATGCTTCCCCCACACCCAAATCCTTCTTCCTGCATCTTTTCAGGAACTATATGTAGAAGAGGGGTTCATTCTTTAACAGTCAGCATCATTTATGTTGTCGCTGGGCAGAGTAGAACGTGTCCCCATCCATCTGGGAGGGACAGGGTTCTACGTGCCTTTACTTTCGTTTCCAAGAAAGAAAAGGAGACTGATTCTGGATTTGAGAAGCTCAACTTCAAAGCAGTTAGCAACCATTGTTCCATATTTGGCTTATCTTAACCTGCACAGCTCCTACTTTCATGTTAGTTTTTGCTCCTCCCATAAATGATCCCTTCATAGATCTCTTCCAGCCATGAGGTGTGAATGACCAACTGTTCAGAGTGAATTACCAAAAACCAGTCCTGACGCCAGTTCAGGCTTTGAACATCATAAAACCATCCTGGATAGTGTATCCACAAGAGCCTGCCTTCCCCAGGTTCTATTTGCCTATCATGAGCAGCTTGACCTTTTAATTGGAGAAGCATCCAGGAACATTGAGCAGATCACGCCTTTCCCTTTTTGCCCATGTGGCATCCTGTATTTCTATGATGCTGAGTGCCAGGCTAAAGCTCAAAGGCATGTAAACCTGGTGACGATAAGTCTTATTTCTGAGCCAGGCACCACATCAGAACAAAGGTAAGGATTTCCTATTAGTGCTTCAGTTCTTTTGGCGTGCTGGGAGGGCCTGAGCAATGTTTGAAAGGGGCTACCCTTTCAAATTCCATTGCCCATAGTTTCATTAGTGTTCGGCTCAGATCTCTCCCTACCTCAGCATCACCTGCCCCTCTTAATTTCTTCTCTGCTTTGGCCCCAAAAGAGCATTGAATAAAAAGAGAGCGTAGATGAAATGTTCCAGGTAAGGAATTTTGAAGGTGAGGTGACTTGAGAGTATGTTTCCAGTTTTCTATGTAGTGGAAGTGGGTGGAAGCCATACGTGCTACATCAGGACTGAAAGTGGTGGTATATGAAAACATACACTAAACAGCTCTGTTTTTAAGGACTGGCATGATGCTGAGAGGGTAACTTCAATCAAAGCAGTAATCTTTGAGTTTATCAGGTGGAAAAAAAATGTAGTCCTGCTAAGTTACACTAGAGAAAGGAGAAGGGTTAATGCACATTGGGCCCATTTGGCTAAAGGTGTCTTGTAGATACAGCCCCCACCAGAACAAGATGATTTTTTTTTTAATAAACTGCTTTGAAATCCACAGATGTGGAAAATGTCAAAAAGGTGCAAGAGGGACTGGTGTAGATACTCCAGTGCTAATTTGGGAGTGTTTGATTGGGGGTTCTCTGGATATAGGTCTCTATGAACACATGCATACATGATCATCTGTTAATTTTCAATATGCTCTAAAATCCCCATGCTTAGTGAAATTACCTTGAAGGCTGCCATTCTGCCACAGAAGCTGTAGTTGCCTATACAGGATTTGAGAGGGAAGGAGATGTGCGTTGAGACAAATGGGCAAGACAGAGCTGACAGCTGTGACGGTGGCATGTTCCCAAGCAGCACCTTCTGGTTGTCCATGTGTCCTACTCATAGCTGCCACTTCCTTCAAGAAAGTCAAAATTCACTACCCAGAATTTGTAATGTGGAGCTAAGCCTGACCTGGAGTGCTTCCTCCAAAGAGAGGTGTGAGGACTCCAGCACACAAACCAAATACATTGAGATGAAAGGAAGTCATACTTTACCACACAACATCTGCTCCAAAGGAACTGCCTAAACTCAGGATTGGGAATCCATGTTCCACAAGCTGAATCCAGCCTGCCAAGAGGTTGAATTTGCTTTGGGGCAGCATAGGGGATCTGGGTGGTATGCCCATCCCCTTCACAACTCTCATTGCTTCTTTCACATCGCAGTGAGGCCAGGGACTGGCACCAAATTTGAGCACAGGTTGCTTGGGTGCTCTGAGAAACAGAGATGTGTGGCCCATAGCACTGGGGGGAGGATGGACAAGATGAGCTTTAAATCATGATGGTAAAATGCTGATTATGACGCTAACCATTGCCCAACGTGCATGCTTTTTCTTGGTGAAAGCAAACTAGCCTGCATTAGCTTAGTTGCAGGAGCAAGGGATTGTTTAAACAGGCCCAAGCTACACTGTCTTGTGCTTGCTACTGGGGCACTTACTGAACAGTAGCTGACATTGCAAATCCTTATCCTTCTCTTGCAGTATCTTGTTGGTGTAGCCATGCCCCTCTTATACCCATACTTAACTCTTTCTTCCATGATTATCATCAGAAGTTTAAACTTCACACCAGCCTCAGCCTCAAACTTAATTCTCCCTCATGCAATCCCAAATCCTCCTTTCCTGACAGCCATGGGCATGCTTGCTCCTTCCAGATAATATAGATTACATTTATTTAGTTATTCCCTATTGCTTACTTATTATAGGGTAAATTTTAAGCATAAAAGTGAATCACACTTCAGTTTAAACAGCTTCCCAGTTAAGAGGAGAAATAAAAAGCAGTAATAAAAATAATGCAAATGTAATAGTAATACATACCAACAGGCAATTTGGAACCCTGCTGATTGAAAGAGAAAGGTGGATAATACCAATCAGATGGCCAGTAGGGTTAAGGACAATGGGAAGAAAATATATCTGAAATGAATGAAATCCTAGCACTGGTACAGGACTGATGCTCTAAAAGGGTGGTATAATTTCTGTGGTGCTGTAAACTTGAAAGTGTTCAGCAGCTATTTCTGTACTGGAAAAAATAGGATGAGGCATTCACATTTTAGTGATAATGAGATACTTTCTATGCCATCAGGGACTCAGAAGGATGTTAAACATCAACTGTGATGGTTAAACATTCAGCAGGGTTAAATAACCTGCACCCAGGAATATTGGAAGAATTGGCTAAGGATTCATCATTAATGATACAGTAGGAAAATTCCAGAATTGCAGGGGAAGAGGAAGCAAATATTTTTAAAAGGGTGAGTGGGTTGACCCAGGTAGCTCTAGGCCAGTCAGTCCAACTTCAGTCCTAAGGAAAATCATAGGAAAAAAACTAAGACCTGGCATAGGGTACAATCATCACAGAGGATGCGAGATCATGGGCTCGTAGGGAAGTAGGGCTCACATGGATCTCATGATAGCATCTAATCTAGCACCCTGTTCAAGGCAGGCCTAACCTGCCCCTGGAAATTCTCAGAAATGGAGATTCCACAGCTTTTCTAGATAGCCTGTTCCAGTGCTTGACCACCCCCATAGTTAGAAAATTCCTCCTAATGTCCAACCTAAGTTTCCTCTGTTGCAGCCTGAAGCTATTGCTCATAGTCCTGCCCCGTACAGCCACAGAGAATAGTCTATCTCCATTAAGCATGGTGCATACATTACAGAAGCTGTGTACTGTAATGGCAGTCTGCATCTTGTTATGGTAAAAAGGGATTATTAGATAAATGTTAATTTTTGGATTTTTGGTAATGAAGAAATGTAGGTGGGCAAAGTGGGTTTCCTGAGTAAGCTGTCAAGAGTGGAATAGATGGGCCCAAGATAGGTCATACCTTTTCTCTTCAGTGCTTCTGATGGCTGTTCTATTTGCTGATCATTGTGAATACTAGTGTGAGGCACCTAACTCTACCCATGTGTTATACAAGAAGTCCAGGTGCCCCACTCAGGGCCAAGGCTTTTTCCCCAGGGGCTAGCTGCCTGTAAGTGAGGCGTTGTGATGCTGAATATCAGTGTTTAAGTATCTTATGGATATAGCCCAACAAATCCATGCCTTGCCTACAGACTGAAGGTCTGTATCCTGGAAAGTAGTGTCTCTGAAAAGAATTTAGCACTCATAGAGGGCAGGCAACTCAATGTAAATGCTTTGGGAGATGCTGGGGCATAAACAGCTAATGTGTTATGGTTGTGACCAAGAAGCAGTGAACAGGTGAATTTTACCTCTGTATATTGCATTCCATTGCAGTCCAATCTGTACTGAGACATTATAGGTTTGAAAAACATGGTTACAATGAGAGAGAATTGAGCTGAAAGAGCTCAGTCTGTTTAGTTGAGCAAAAAGATTATGAAATTAAGAAGTAACTTGATTACTATATATATAAGTACTTAGAAGAGGAAGAGTTTCTGAGACTAGATAGCTCTTAAAACTAGTAGAAAAATAGCACAGTGAGTCCCAGTGGTTGGAAGCTGAAACTAGATAGTCCAGAAAGAAGATGCATTTTTTTAATACCGAGATTTATATTACCTACCTACCTGAGGATGGGATGAATTCTTCATCGCTTGCAAGTTTTTAGAAAAAAACTGGATTTCTTTCTGAAATTTATGCCATAGCTCAAACAGCAATTATAGATTTAATGCAAAAAATACTGTATGGTATTTTATATTCTAACTGGGAGATTAGGCTAGATTGACATAATAGATCCTGGTCGTAAAATATATATGAATCTAAGCTATTGGTTTCAGTCTCTGTCTGTCCCCTCACCGCACACGCACATGCACACACAGAGACTTACTAAAACAACACTGTATGGCATTCTATTCAAGAACGAAAAAAATAAAAGCTACACAAATGTATTTAAATATGAAAAGAAAATGGTTAGAACTAGGGCTGTTGAATGGTTAAAAAAAATCACAAGCTTAAAAGAAATTGTTGCCATTAATCAGAATTTTAATTGTGTAGTTAAATAAAAATAGAATCCCAATTTATTCTAAATATTTTGGATGTGCACAAACCCTAGATGGTCTCCAAGACCTGGCCCCCCATACACTTACCTGCATCCAGCTGCTGAGTCTGTGTGTGTGTCCCAGAAGCAGTGAGTGGGGAGGGACTGCTTTTCCAGCACAAGCAGCGATTAACACGCGTTACAAAAATTAATGCAAAAACAAATTAACATGTTCATCACACATGTTAACAGCAATTAATTGACAGCCCTAGTTAGAATTCATCTGTCGTCATAAGACAGTATATATTTATAAACTGTAGCAAAACTTTACATTAAGTCTAGGGTACTTAGATTAATCATTTTGTCACCAACAATGTATGTTTATCGATAATGTGTTTGCTTTTCTTCAGTGGCAGGTATCTGAACAGATATTTATTTGAGACATAGGCTGTAGGCTACTTCCACTGTAACTTAATGGTATCTAGTTAGAAAAGTTTTTGGTTACCTATTTCCTTTCAAGTTTCCGAAGTTCCAAAGTTTTCTTAACATCTGTAAAGCTGAATGGGTGGGTTGAAAGTGCTAAAACTGCACAACAGCATAAGAATAAACCCAGGATTAGGTATAATTAAAGCACAGTTTTTCTTTTAATCACTAATTTTATTTTGCTTCTTGGAAGGAACTCCTAGCAAAAAAGAAAAATTATTCTTAAAGCAGAAGTGTACAGACTATTTAGGAAAACATACTAAAGACGAAACAAACTATTGATTACTACTGTCTGAGCCTGATGACCCAGCTAGTTTTCTATCCACCTGACAGTCCTTTTATCCAGTCCATACTTCCTTAGCTTGCCTGAGATAATGTTGTGGAAGACCATATTAAAAGTCTTGCTAAAATCAAGATAGACCACATCCACTGGTTTCCCCACATCCACAGAGTCAGTCCTCTCATCATGGAAGGCAATCATGTTGGTTAGGCATGACTTGCCCTTGATAAATCCATGCTGACTTCCTAATCACCCTCTTCTCATCCAAGTGCTTAGAAATGGACTTCTTGAGGATCTGCTCCGTGATTTTTCCAGGGACTGAGGTGAGGCTGGCCAGTCTATAGTTCCCTTAGTTCCCTGGATCCTCCTTTTTTTCCCTGTCTTAAATAGGGGCACTATAGTTGCCCTTTTCCAATCATCCGGGACCTCTCCAGATCACCATGATTTTTCAATGATGACCACTGGCTCTGCAGTCACATTGGCCAACTCCATTAACACCTTTGACTCCATCCCATCAGCCCCAGGGATTTGTATGTGTCCATCTTTTCTAAATAGTCCCTAACCCGTCCTTTTGCTGTTTTTGGCTGCTCATCTCCTCCCCAGACTGGGCTGCCAGGTGCAGTAGTCTGGGAGCTGACCTTGCTTGTTAAGACTGAGGTGAAAAAGGCATTGAATTTTTCAGCCTTTTTTTCATCTTCTGTTACTAGGTTGCCTCCCCTAGTCAAGAAGGGACCCACACTTGTCCCACTTCTCTTGTTACTGGCAAGGTCACCCACTTCCCCACTGACCTCAGAGCTTTTGTTTCCACTCTCCGATGAATCTAGTTTAAAGTCCTCCTCACTAGGTTAGCAAGCCTGTCTGGTGGATTCCATCTCTTCCCAGCAATCCTTCTTGGATTCCTGCGATCAAAGAAGTCAAAGCCTTGCTGGCGACATCACCTGCACAGCCATGCATTGATCTGGATGTGCCTACTATTGCCTGGGCCTTTTGCCTTGACCAGAAGAATCAAAAAGAACACTACCTGAGCCCCCGTCCCCTTCACCCTTGCACCTGGAGCCCTGTAGTCACTTTTGATCTGCTCAGGGTCTTCCCTGGCAATATCATTGGTGCCCACATGAATGAGCAGCATGAGGTGGTAGTCAGAAGGCCAGATGAGTCTTGGTAATCCCTCTGGTATGATCTGGGTTCTGGGCAAGCGTTAGACCTCCCAAGATAACAGGTCAGGCTGACAGATAGATGCCTCCATCCCAACACAGAAGGGAGTCTCCAACTTGTATCAGTGCTGTGCCAGGGGGCACTGGCATAAAGTAACCTACTCAAATTTTGGGGAAAGAGAAAATTTTCCAAACACATAATACAGTCAGTGATTTAAAGAGAAATACTGATGAAAATATCATTCAGTGACTTTAGCCTATTTATTTCAATTAAGATGAGTGCACAATCATTTTCAAACATTATAAAAAAAGCATGGTTAGTTTCCTGAGGTGCCATATGAATGTTTTCATAGGTTTAAGTCCATGCTGCTTTTTTGCTTTCCTACCACTCTTTTAATCAGATGATAGAGTGCTATTGCAGGGATGAATATGGAAGGAATGCCTGCCAACAGTGCACAAATGGCCACCACCCAGCCTGGGTAGAGCTTCTCCTCCTTTGCAGGGAAATCTTTCTGTGAAGTTAGAAACAATAAGTGAGATATGTCATCCTATAGCTTTACATTACAGATTCTTTACATCTTTTCTGTCTGAGCCATAAAAATGTTGCACGCATAATGTAGAACATTTTTATGGCTGGTTTATACAACTCCTGAAATTGAACATGTGGCCAGGGCCAACAATTAACTGACTGTCAGCCTGGTCTGAGTCCAGGTAGGACTGGGGAAGCCAAAGGGCTTCTCCCACCAGGAAATTTTAAACCTTGTTTCCAGCAGCTCTGGCTAGGCTTCTGGGTATGGGGGATTAGAGGAGCCCAGGGGCTTCTTTGCTTGGAGACTTTGACCCCTAGTGCTCAGCAGCTGGGACAGAGTTGTCAGGTGACCGCCCTGAGAACCTCTTATTCCTATACCCAGCAGCCTAGCCAGAGCCCGCAAATGGAGGTTTTAAACTCTCTGGCAGGGGTAACCATTGGGGTCCCCCTGCCTCGAGCCTCTGATCCTTTGTGCCCAGCAACCTGGTCAGAGCTTTTAGGAACAGGGTTTTGACAATCAGCTGACTGTCTATCCTGACAGCCCCAGATGAACCAGGCCCAGGACTGTTCAAGATTGGGGTTGACAATCAGTTGATTGTCACTCCCAGCCCACAGAGCGCCCAAGTTTTCAAACCAGACTGACAATCAGCTGATGTTCCAGTGTGCAGAGCTGTGGCACCTGGCTTGGACTTTGCTCCCCCTGGGCATCCCTGGCATTGGCAAGTCATAATGGCACAATTAGGCTCTGATCCCCAACCCCAAAATCATGTCTTCTTGCCATGCATGGTAGGAGGTGTGTTTGCTGGGATTAGGGTTTAGATCCCATTGCAACATTAAATGAAAGTGTACCAGGGGTCTGTGAAGTGCTTCCCCTTCTTACCCCTCATGACAAAGAGCTCCTCAAATGAGAGCAGAGGCAGGGCCAAGCATGCACCCCCACGTTGCCCCAAGAATTTGCAGGCTAGATGAGAGAAGCTGGGTGAGGGGGCAGGATTCTCTATTATCTGTCATGCTCTCTGTGCAGTAAGGAATTCAGGGATGTGTAATCCTTTTAGGTAATGCAGCAATTTACTATTCCTTTCAAAGGGCCTGTCTACACCAGAGAGCTAAGTTGTTCATATGTGAACACATTCTCTTAGACACACTGAGGACCAAATGATTCCAGGCATTCACACTAGCCACCAATTTAGCAAAAAGAAAATAACAAGTAGGTTTGTTAAAACTACAATTTTTGGCAAATTTCCCATTCATCCAAAAATGTAGCTCATCTCTAGGTCTGTCTTCGATTGGATACATGGCTATAACTATATTACTGGCATCTTAAAAATTGTTTTGTCCCTCTTATGTGATCTTCAGATACTGATTTAAACCCTAGTTTCATAGTTGTTAGGGGCTGGAAAGGACCTTACAGGTCATCGCATCTGGCCCCCTTCCACTTGGGCAAGAAAGACTGCTGGGATCAGATGACCCCAGCAAGCTGGGTATCAACACATTTTTTGAAGATTGCTAGGGTGGATGACTGTACCACCTCTGAGAAGAACCTGTTCCAAACCCTCAGCCCTCAACTTGTAAAGAAGTTTTTCCTTATGTCTAGCCTGAAGCGATCCTCAATCAGCTTGTGCCCATTATTTCTGGTCCTTCCCAGGGGGCCTTGGTGAACAGATATTCCCCCAGGCCCTGATGTATGTCCTGGATATACTTATAGGCTGCTACCAAGTCCCCTCTGAGTCTTCTGTTCTCCAGGCTGAACAGTTCCAACTCTTTCAGCCTCTCCTCATATTACCTGGTCTCTAGGCCTTTAATCATGTGCATGGCCCTCCTTTGGAGTCTCTTAAGCTTCTTAACATCCTTCCTGAAGTGTGGTACCCAGAACTGGATGCAAAATTCCAGCTGTGGTCCCACCAAGGCCGAGTAGAGAGGGAGGATGACATCCTTAGCCTTGCTCGAGATGCCTTGGTAGATGCATGCCATTGTTTGATTAGCTCTGCCCGCTACAGCATCACATTACTGGCTCACATTCATTTTGTTGTCTATCATGACACCCAGGTCTCATTCCAATGTGGTGCTAGCAAACGTAGCACTGCCAAGCCTGTAAGTGTTTGTAGATTATTTCTCCCCAGATGGAGCACTTTATATTTCTCTGTATTAAACAACATCTGGTTGAGATCCATGCACCTTGCAAACCTGTCCAGGTCAGCTTGTATTATCAGCCTGCCTTTGAGCATGACCATACTGCCCCATAGTTTGGTGTCATCAGGGAACTTTGTTAGTTTACTTTAAATACCTGAATCCAAATCATTGATGAACATGTTGAAAAGCATTGGTCTGAGTACTGAACCCTGAGGGATGCCATGGATCACCCTTCACCATGATGACTCAGTTCCATCAATCAATACTCTCTGTGCCCTACCATGGAGCCAGTTACCTAGCCAGCAGACTGCAAAGTAGTTGAGGCCACATTTTCCCGATTTTTTCATGAGGACTTCATGGGAGACCAAGTCAAAGGTCTTTTTGAAATCCAGGTATATGACATCAACCTCATTTCCCTCATCCAGGTGGTGTGTAATCTGATCATAGAAAGAAATGAGGTTGGTCTGGCATGACCTGCCTGTAATTAAGCCATGTTGGCTATCCTTCAGAATACTGCCTTCTCCTAGCCTGTCTGTAATGGATTCTTTGAAAAATTGTCTTGAGGATTTTACCAGGAACTGATTGGCCTGTAATTTCCCAGCTCCTCCTTTCTCCCTTTCTTAAAGATAGGTGCCATGTTGGCCTTCTTCCAGTTTCCTGGGATCTCTCCTGAGTTCCACAAGTCTTCAAATAACTTTGCCATCAGTTGCACGATGAAATTGGCCAGTTCTTTTAGCACCCTTGGGTGTAGTTCATGTGGTCCTGCTGACTTGTAGCTATTTAACTTTTGTAGGTGCTCCCCTACAAGATCAACTATGGGAAGTGGTTACCCCCACCATGATCATCCTGTGTCCTGTCAAGCAGGCTGATACCTTTGACTGGTGGAATATTGACGTGAAGTATTCATTCAGGGGTTTGGTTTTATCCTGAGTATCAGTTATCAACCATCCCATTTTATTCATCACTGGCCCTATGCTTCCCTTATTTTTCCCCAACTTCCTACACATCTAAAGAAGAACTTTTTGTTGTCCTTGATTCCGGTTGCCAATCTGTATTTGGTTTGTGTTTTTGCTGCCCTGATCTGCTCCTTGCAGATGTGGGCTGTTGCCAAATACTCCTCTTCGGTAGTTATTCCTGACTTCCATCCTTTGTAGGCTTCTCATTTTAATTTCAGGAGGCCCACGACTTCCCTGTTGAGCCAAGAGGGTCTCCCAGCCCTTTTGTTGCCTTTCTTATGAAAGGGAATAGATTTCTTTTTGAGCTTTTAGGATCATTTCCTTGAGGAACAACCACTCTTGTACTACCTTCCTCATCAGACCATGGTCGCACAAGGCCTCACCGACCAATCCCCTAAGCTTGTGGAAGTCAACTTTCCTAAAATGAAGGATTTCTACCTTACTGGCCAATTTCCCTAATTTACACTGGATGGAGAAAGTGATCATGGTCACTGTCACCCAATTTCCCTTCGATCCTCAGGTTGCTCACTAGATCATCCCCTTTGATCAGAACCAAGTCTAGGAATGCCTGGCTCCTGGTTGGTCCGTAGACTGAAACATGGTAATTAGCACAGTCCAGCAAACTTGATCAATTGAGTCTGCTCCAACATGCTGTAATTACAGTATCTCAAAGCAGCCTTTCCTGGCATGCCTACTGACACCCATGGTTCACAAGATAAACTCAGAGATTTTAAATAAGAATCCATAGTATTAAAAACATTTTGAGTTATTGTGGTCTTTCTGAGTTCTTTGCAACAGAAGAATTGCTCTGTTATTTTTCTATAGTCAAAAAATGAGAGAAGTAAGAGCTGGCCTTGTTTGAGGAGTACCTTGAGCTAAATGAGAGGGGCCTCAAGTCAAACAAGGGGTGCCTTGAGTCTAAAAAGATGAGAACCACTGCTTTAGATGTGCAGGAAACTGGAAACATTTCAAGGAAGGTACCACAGAGACCCTGGACGTAAAGCTTCCTTGAGGCCTAAAAAAAATTGCTACCAGAACATGTTTGCTTTTGTAACAACATGTATCAGGACCACAGGCTCCATTTGAGCAGTTGCCAAAGTCCTCTGGGAGTGGTTTATTGTACACAAATTGTATCTTTTATACTATTACAGTTAAGTATTATAAGTTTAGTTCTACTGGTATATGGCAACTTTATACTGGAATCGCTGCATCCACACTAGGATATGTGCCAATTTAACTATTTTGGTAAAGTAAACCAGATCCCTATCCCAAATGATTAAAGTTGCTACAAAATCCTGGATTAGATTAGATTAGATTAGATTAGACCTGACCTCCCAGCAGTTACAGCTCCACAAACCCAATGTAGGCCAATCAATTGGTCAGGTATAAACGAGAAGATAATCTGAAGATCAGTTTTCAGTAGCATTTTTGCCTGCTGATCTATTTTTAATGGTGATGCTATGTGAAAGGGGAGGGACCTTGCTTAATTCCTGGAGTTTGCCTTCACTGCAGTGGGCTCAGAGGATCAGCACTTGGATTAATTTGACGTACGTGGATAAGCCACACCCAAGTTATAATGTCATGACTAGTGCTTCACTCACTTGGTTGTATCACTAGAGCTCACGAAGGAATATCCCATAGTTTTTTTCTGCTCAAGTAAACTGAGCCAGCCAGTGATTCTTACCTAGTGCATTGTGGGAGAACTTGTTTGTCCTTTTGGGCACACGAGGGAATTGTGGGAAGGCACTGCAGGATTATCAGCACTTGAATGATTCAGTTTGTGTCCTCACTGAAAAGCTGGTGGGTTATCAGATCAAGAATAAGCAATCCTGGGTTTAATGGGCCACTTAACTTGGCTGAAAGGCTTGTGTGATGGACAGTAGGATGGAGGGTTGAGAGAAACATCTGTCTAAGAGACTGGGTAACTCTACAGTGAAGGCATACCCCTATGTCTCAGGATGAGATCACAAAAGAAACATCCAATTTAGCTTACAATTGAGCAGATTTGGAATATAAAGACAATACACACAGAAATCTGCTCTGACACTTTTACAGGCACATTTTTTGAGACAATATTCTCAAATACTTAGGGATTTTGTACTAGGTTTTGGGGGGTTGAGGGCGTTTTTTTGTAATAGTAATTTTATTTTTATTTAGCTGCCTATAAGGTAACTGGGTTATGGTATGACAGAAAGGCTGCAGTTATTAGTAGATATGTAAGGCATAATGATTTGCTTTGTAAATAGAAAGAACAACAATTGAAAAATCATAGGTTGAGAATGCTTCCCCAAGAATGATTTGTGGACAAAGAACATTCCTTGCAGGAAGAGAATTAAGGAACTCGGTCTATTTTGAAGGGGAAGAGATGACTTGATCACAGTCTATAGGTACCTATGTGGAACAGAAATTTGAGTCTAACAAAGATATAACAAGATCTGATAGATCAAAGAAGACACAGACTCAAAATAAGGCACATTTTTAGCAGTAAAAATAAATAAATCACCATAATGACTTATGAAAGGTTGTGGTGAAATTTCTACTACTGACCATTTTTAAAATCAAACTGAGATATTTTTCTAAACGTTTATCTGCTTTAGTTCAAACAGGAATAGATTCAGGAAAGTTCTGTGACACGTGTTGTAAAAGAGGTCAGACTAGATGACCAAATGGTCTCTTTTGGCCTCATAATCTGTGACTCTAAGGAATATTTAGACACTCAAATCTCATTGAAATTAAATGAGAGATGGGTATTCAAACTCTTTTCAATTCCTTTGAAAATTCCAACTTCTCATTGTAGCAATCTCTTACTCTCACATGTCAAGACACCTCCTTTTGGAATGTCTCAGAGAAATTATATTTTTAATGAACCTGTGGATTACTAGCTCAGTCCTGAGAAATCCAATGTGTGTATAAAACTTTGTGGGAAAAAGTGCTCTGTCCAAAACTATCAATGGAGAAGATATGGCAGCACGTGCAACTCGTACCTTTGAGCATAATGAGACAATTTTTCCACACTATAAGATATTTTTGGAAACCAAAAGCATGCAATTCTGGTAGGACTTTAGAGCTTCAGGCTCCTTTATATTGGAGAGAGCTGGTTGCATACAATTTTGGAAACTTAGGAAGAGAAGGAGACTCTAACACTGATTCTTTGTAAATAAATAGATTGAAAATATTAGAAAACATACATATTCTGGGTTCCAGGCACTGTAGGTTGGTTGTTTCTGTACTTGAATGCTAACAAAGGCCAGAAAAACAGTTAGCATGAGTAGAGGGCTGATGATCTTCCACATCACCTGCCAGTACAAGTTTGGTTGTCGTCCTGTCATCCACTTAATATTATCACTGAACCTGTGAGACAAACAAAGTTTACAGTTGTTTTCATATCCACAAGGCTGCTATTTCTCTCTCTCTCATTTTTATTGATTT
Organism: Caiman crocodilus; assembly: GCA_030014935.1. Lineage (NCBI taxonomy): Eukaryota > Metazoa > Chordata > Crocodylia > Alligatoridae > Caiman > Caiman crocodilus. Next base: position 156,615,652 of record JAGPOW010000261.1, on the reverse strand, counting down.
TTAAAACTACGTTTTTCAAGCCTCTAAATTTGTCTGCTGCATGTTAAGAACTCATAGGATAACAGAAAATTAGGGTTGGGAGTGACCTCAAGAAGTCATCTAGTCCAACCCCCTGCCTAAAGCAGGACCCTTCCCAGCTAGATCATCTCAGCCAAGGCCCTGTCTAGCCTGGTCATAAAAGCCTCCAGGGATGGAGAGTTCATAGCCTCTCTGGGTAACCTGTTCCAATGTTTTACTAATATCTAACCTAAACTTCCCTTGCTGCAACTTGGGACTGTTGCTCCTTGTTGTTAATCTGCCAGCTCTGAGAACAGTCTAGCTTCATCCTTTTTCAAACCCCGCTTCAGGTACTTGAAGGCTGCTGTTAAATCCTCTCTGTCTCCTCTTGTCTAGACTAAATAAGGCCAGTTCCTCAGTCTTTCCTTATGTCATGTGCCCCAGCCCCCAAACCATTTTCATTGCCCTCTGCTGGACTCTCCAACTTGTCCACATCCTTTCTGTAGTGGGGGGGTGGGTCCAAAACTATACACAGTACTCCAGATGTAACCTCAGCAGTGCAGAATAGAGGGGAATAATCATTTCCCTTGATCTGCTGGCAACATTCCTACCAATGCAGCCCAGTATGCCATTAGCCTTTTTGGCAACAAGGGCACCCACTGCTGGTTTATATCCAGCTTATCTTTCACTGTAACCACCAGGTTCTTTTCTGCAGAGCTTCTGCCCAGCCAGTCAGTCCCCAGGCTGTAGCAGCGCATGGAATTATTCAGTCCTAAGTGCAGGACTTTGCACTTGTCCTTATTAAGCCTCATGAGATTTCTTTTGTTCCAATTTGTTGAGGTCTGTCTGCAAGTGTCCACTCATATTCATACCTTCTTACAAATTTATCCTAAATTTACTTAAATAAAAATAGCCTTAGGTTAGATCTAAGGATACAGCTGATGTATACCAGCTGCATATTTGATCACCCAGTACAAGTGACCAATGTCATTGAGTAAAACTATAAAACAAAACAAATGTTAAAAAGGGTGGAAATTACAAGCTAAGGTTGTAATTAAGAGCCATGAACAGTAGAGAAGGGTGCATTTGCCTGAGTAGGGATCCCAGACAGTGTAATTTTTTCCTTTCCTCTTCCTGAGAGGTTTGAGATGCACAGTAGTATCAGGCTACTATTCAGTAGCATCTCGTGTAGATGCTTTGAATTAATTGCACATGTAGATGCACCCAGTCTGAGCATTTGGATGCTGCCCTGGGGAGAGTAGCTGGTGATGACTGTAAAGTTTTTAGCAAGCAGAATTATACACTATGACCTTAAATACCCAATATACAATAGCATGAAGGCACTTCCTATCCACATGGCAATAAGGATTTCCTCAACTAAGAGACCATTTGGCCTTGGCTCTTCATACTGTATCTAAGTGTAGGTCCCCCTTATCTTCCCCCCCAATAAATCTTAAGCATCTTTAATGAATATTGTATATGCACATTGACAAATGGAATAGATAGGAAACTATAAAAATTACTCACTTTCATAATCATGGTGATAAGTAGTTCAAGGATCAATATAATACATCCATGTTTTTCTCCATGTGATATTCAGAAAGATACAGAAATTAGAAAAAATCCAAACTTGTTTCAAACATACCTTTTAATCCCATAGACATATGCCACAGCAGTTACTTCAAAAAAAGCAATGATGAGTAGAGGCAAGGAACCTGCATAACTGTCAAAAACATGGAGCCAATAACTCCCAGATCTCAGAGTAAAGCACAGAGCCAATGCAAAGGAAATCAGGCATATCACTCCTGAGGAAAAATAGATACTTCTATTACCAAAGTACTTAACTGAAATGATGCGAATAATATTTTGCTCTTTTACTACTTTCATTTACCTGTCTACATGCTTCAGTTTTTCCTTTTGCCAAAGGAAAGCCCCTCCTCACTAATTGCATGCCTGAGGTGGGTTGCCTTATATTACAATAGCTCACATTTCTTTTGAGTTCAGTTTCAGAATAACACCCTTATTGTATCACCAATAATTTGTAATGTGTCAGTTTCTGAGCACATAAGGATATCATCTAGGTGCAACAGAAGACTAGAAGGGAGACATGATAGGCAATACTCATTACATGAGCATTTCAAAGGTAGAAAGGGCATTATGAAAACCAAAAGACATTCCTTTAAATTATCACAGGCTTCAGATTATTTTATAGCAGGATTTTTCCTGTCCTTGAGATCCATTTCCATTTGCCAATACCATCTTTAAGCTCCAGTCAGAAAAGCCAAACTGAATCAATGCTCAATTTCAGGGAACAACTCTTCCAGTAACTGGATGGGGAATTGGCTCTGAGGTCAGACCCAGAGAGTGGTAATAGATGGAAGTAAATTGTTGTGGTGCGTTGTGACCAGTGAGGTCCCCCAAGGCTCCGTCCTTGGGCCTATACTCTTTAACATCTTGATTAATGATGTAGACATTGGGGTCAGAAGCAGACTGGCTAAGTTTGCCAATGACACCAAACTTTGGGGTAAAGCATCCACAACTGAGGATAGGCTGATGATTCAGGCCAACTTCAGCAGGCTCAGAAAATGGGTGGATGCTAACTTGATGACATCCAACACTGAAAAATGTAAGGTACTCCACCTTGGGGGGGGAAAAAAATTGCAGCACGCTTATACGCTCAGTAGTGCTACGCTTGCTAGCATCATGGCCAAAAGGGACTTGGGGATCATGATTGACCACAAGATGAATATGAGCCACCAATGCGATTTCACAGCTGGTAAAGTAAGCAAAACGCTAGTTTGCATCCACAGATGCATCTCAAGCAAATTCCAGGATGTCATCCTCCTGCTGTACTTGGCCTTGGTGAGGCTGCAGCTGGAGTACTGCATCCAATTCTGGGCTCCACAATTTAAAAAGGATGTGGAGAAGCTTGAGAGAGTCCAGAGGAGAACCATGTGCATGATCAGAAGGCAGAAAAACAGGCCCTGTGATAAGAGGTTGAGAGCCATGGGACTCTTCAGCCTGGAAAAGAGCAGGCTCGGGGGGACCTGGTCGCTGCCGATAAGTATGTAAGGAGTGTAAATCAGTATCTGGAGGATTGCCTGTTCATCAGAGCACCCCAAGGGATGACAAGATTGAATGTTTACAAACTCCTCCAAGATCATTTCAGGCTGGACATAAGGAAAAACTTCTTTACTGTCTAAGCCCGCAAGGCCTGGAATAGCCTCCCTTCAGAGGTGGTGCAAGCACCTACTTTGGACTCTTAAGAAACATTTGGACATTTATTTTGCTGGGATCCTTTGACCCTAGCTGACTTCCTGCCTTTGGAGCAGGCAGTTGGATTCGAAGATCTTCCGAGATCCCTTCCAGCTCTATTGTCTATGAAATCTATTAAGTCTATGATTCTCATTAGAAAGATTAAGTTGGTTGTAACATTTCCTACAAAATGAAAATCATACCAAGACTAGCAGCATTTTTTCAAGACTCAATTGTGCTCACAAGTTAAGAAAAAGAGCTTGAAGGATTTGGATAAGATTGTAGTCAGGCAACTCCTGGTATAACCATGCTCTCTAATTGGTACAAAGACATTTAAGAAAGCAAATTAAGCAGTTCCAATACCCTTACATGCTAAGCCAATTTATTGTTTGCATTGTGAACAAATATTTTAGATAACTAATTCCCCCCCAAAATATGTATTAAATATGTAAGCGTTAATGAGTTTCTGGGAGAAAAGCAAAGAAAACAAAAACAGCTGTCTTACCAGATATAGCTTCTTTGGGCACAGATTTAGGTATAAGATTAAGCTCCATCAGAGGAGTAAAGACTCCTTCAATATTTCCAAACATAGAAGAAAGACCCAGGCTGAACAACATTACAAAAAACAGGATAGCCCAGACCTGTGACCCAGGCATCAGAATAATTGCTTCAGTGAAAACAATAAAGGCCAAGCCAGTTCCAGATGCGCTCTGTGGAATTGACAAATAGATAATAGGGCATCTTAGCACTTAGATTTATTTTACAAACATGTTGCAATATCATATGTGCACATATGGTACATTCGAATTCTGAACCATGAGGTCAAAATTTGGGATTAGATATTTTTAAAGATACATTCTAGTTCAAGCACAGCTGAACTAGAATGTACAGCTGAACTAGAATGTGGAACTGAAAGCAGGAACTGATTAGGGGAAGTCCTATGCCAGGTAATGTGCATGAGGTTGGCCTAGATTATTACAGTCATCTCATCTGGACATAAAATCTATGAATTGAGGAGATGAGTACCTAAATTCAGCTCCCTAAAGAAATCCCTTGCTTTGCAGATGCTTTACATAATGAGTAGCTCTTATGAACCTTATGTGGAACCCAGCTTTCATGTCACTCATTTCTCTTGCAACCCTTCACTGGCTCCCCCTTCTCTGGTGCAGTGGTTTTCAACCCATGGTCTGCAGATCTCCAGAGGTCCATAGACTATGCCTAAGGGGTCTGTGAAAGATGACTATGATCAATGAAAAGTATGTGAATACCAGAGATCCTGGATTTCCCTGATAAAAAAATCCCAAATTCTCTGATTAAAACCCCCAAATCCATGATTAAAATGAAAGGGTAGGTAACAGATGAACACAATGTTTTACTGCTATATTGACAGTTTTAAAGCACTTTGGAAGCCTCCCAGTGCCTCAATCACTATAATAAAATAAATTCTAAATGTAGGTACCCTTTGCATTATGCAGTACATGCGTTCCTGAAAAACTGCGCATAACTCAAATTCTCATAAAGGAAACCCACTTTACCAGAGAACAAATAGGGATATGTTCCAAGACCTCGACTGCATCAGCAGTAGGTAACTTTGCTGGGACAAGGAGGCACTGGGCACTTTCCAGTGGGGTGGGGGTGGGGGTGGGGCTGGGCCGGGCTGTGCTCAGGGAAGGCAGCAGCGGGTCGGGGAGGGGAACTATGGGGAGACTGCAACCACCCCCAAATTTGCCATAGCTCCCCCAGCAACTCCCCTGCCAGCACCACCGCCGCCTGCCCCCAGTGCAATGTCCCTAGCCCCCCTGCCAGGAAGAGCCTGGCCTCAGAGTCTGGGTTGAGTGGGACCTCAATCTGGCCCCCCCAGTGGTGGTGAGGGAGGGTGTGGGGCAGGTGCTGCACAGCTAGGGAGGGGCATGGGATAGGGGGTGCAGCTCCTGCTGTAACAGGCTGCTGCTGTGGGCAGAGGCTGGGGGCAGCACCGGGCTCTTCCTGGCAGAGTGGGGGTTGGGCTGCACTGCACTTGGGGCAGGCGGCATCCTGGAAGGGGGACTGGGAGGGCTACAGTGAATTTTGGGGTGGCTGCAGCACCCCCCCAATACCTCCCCTCCCAGTGCCACTGCTGCCTGCCCTGAGCATAGCGTGGTCCATCCACCTACCAGGAAGAGCCCAGTGCAGCCCCTGGCCCCAGCCCACAGCGGCAGCCCATGGCAGCAGGAGCTGTGCCCTACATCCCACATCCCGCCTGTCTCTGCCCCAGCCCGAACCCCAGCCCCACTCCCTTCCCCTCCCAGTACCTGGGGAGTCAGATGTCAGGCGGGTTATAATGTGTCATAAATCCAATGTCTATATTTGGTCTATGATTTTTAGTATCCAGGAGGTTGATGAAGTGGACCTGCCAACACATCTCCACCACCCCTACTATTACTACACCCCACAACAGAGTCATCAGCATCCCCGGATCTTACAGCTGCACCTCTAGAAATGTAATATACCTCATTCAATGCACCAAATGCCCTGATGGAAAATATGTAGGAGAGACCAAACAACAACTGCGCACCAGAATGAATGCACACCGGAAATCTATCAAAGACAGGATTACGACCTGGAAGGACGTGGGCAGCGGGGTTCCGCAGGGCTCGGTCCTCGGGCCCGCACTGTTCAACATCTTCATCAGCGACTTGGATGAGGGGGTGGAAA
>JAGPOW010000261.1:156522255-156593019 GCA_030014935.1 Caiman crocodilus | reverse complement strand
GTACTCTGATTACAATGGCCCTCCATATGTTCACAAAAGTTTGTGAGTGTCCCTTTGGCCAGCCAACTGTATGCTGGGAGGAAATCCTTTGCTTATCAGAGCAGGATGTAGCTATGTGCTGTCAGCCTGGAGCAGTCCACATGGGAAAGGAAAGATTAAGGACCAAACATGATGATATAAAATTTGCATATGGCTTCTGAGGAGCAGAGAGCAAGAAGGCAGTGTGCAGATGGGTCAGGAGATACAGATTCCAGGCATGCCTATGGAGTGTACTTGAACTCTTGCTGAAGGCTATGCTACTGCACAGTAATTGACTTTAACCATGAATAAATTTGCTACCTACAAATGCAAGTAGCAAATTTACTCATGATTAGTAACTGCGAAGTAGCACATGTGTAGACCCCTGACTGGGAATAGATGTGCTCCCAGTCAACCAGGCAGCAGGAGATTGCTCCCTGCCCTCAGGAGCTTCCTGCTACTGGTACGCAGGGACAATGCCCCCTGCCCCAGCAGGAGGGAGCTTCCAGCACCCAATCTGCAACCACGGGGCCAGGGCTGGGAGATCCTTCTCTACCAGCACCAGCTCCACAACCACAGGGTTCAGACAGGGAAATAAGAATCTCCCCACCCCCACTCTCCAATCGGGGAGTGGGGCTGAGAGCTTCCTGCTAGTGAGGAGCTCCATGATCATAGAGCTAAGCAGGGAACAGGCTTTCCAGTCCCTGAGGGGTTGGGAACTTTTTCAGTCTAGAGTAGATCCCAGCCCCATGCCCCAATTAGGCAATCGTAGGATGGGGCTTGGGAAGAACTGCAGGGGTGGCCCAGTCCCAACCCCCTGTTCCATCTGCCAGTGGGGCAGCTAGCAGTGAATCCCCAGCTGGGCAGGGAATCCCCACCCAGCTGGGAGCTCGCTGTTAGCTGCCCTACCAGTGGATCAGGGCAGGGGCCTGGTACCTGCCCCCCACCCTCCCAACAGCTCTTTCCAAGTCCCCTGCCTGTGATTGAGAAGCTGGGACCAGGAGTTCTCTGGTCCTAGGGCAGGGAGACATCTTCCCCACCCTGGCAGTAGGCAGCCCACTGGGGGCATGGAACAATGTCCCAGCCCCTGCCAGGAGACAGTTGTTGACAGTACTCCCTGCCAGCCCCTACAGGGGCCCAGTAAAGGGCCAGTGGGGGTGGGAGGAGATTGCTGCCATGAGCAGCAAATCTGTTCCCGAGACCCTGTCTGGGAGCATTTACTCATGAGTAGTTTACTCATGAATAAACTGCTCTCAGATCAAATGCACGTGTAGACACATCCAGAAAGTGGGGCAGAGAAACAAGCAGCAGCTTAATATAAGTAGTTACCCAGAACTAAAACAGGTCTTGCAAGGTCAGGATGTACTTGCCTCAAGACATTAGTATGTGACCATTAAATATAAAGGATAGGGGGCTATGGGAACATGTTAGAGCCCAAATATACAATTAGCTGGTAATACAGACATACTGTGACACGCAAGAGTATGGGAAATTTCTGGCTGTGGAAATTTCTGGCCTACTGATGTAAATTTTTTGTAAAACTTGGAAAACTAGAGAAATCCCAGGAGTTTAGAAGACAGCTAATGCTGTGCCAATATTAAAAAAAAACAAAAACAAAACAAATTAAAAAAGCCCCCAAACAAGTGGGATTATCTGGATAAATAAAGGCTGATTAGTTTGGTGTCCATCCCAGGCTAAATTTTGGGAAAGGCTATATGAATTTCAAATTAAATTGAAGGATAAGAATATAACTAATCCCACTCTATTTTATGAAAAATTGGTCTTGTCAAACAAGGATTGCTTGATAAATTGTGCCAAATAAAAATCAATGTCTATTAATACAGTCAAATGTAAACTCCTACATGTAAAGTTAAAGAATGAAGGCCACGCCTAAAGAATGAAGAACTGGATCCTGGAAAAAAAAATGTATTGACTCTGAAAAGGATTTAGGAGTAATAAGGAACACATGATTACTTTATTATATTCTGTACAGATGTTTATATGATACTCGTTACCATAGTACCTAAGCACCTTCCAAGCTAGCATCTGTTACATGTTTGTTCTTTTATCCTCTGAACTGAAAACAAGATCCTAGCATAATGCAGTAGTAAAAAAAAAAGCAACATAATCCATAAAAATATAAATGGGAGTAACAAGTAGGAGGAGAAAGGTGATTTTTGTCTCTGTATTTAGCATTAGCTATACTGATACTAGAATACTATTCACAGTTCTGGAGCCAGATCCTATTCCACCTATTAGGGACCTAAGTGTGATCTTATTCTATTCTGCTGAAAAGATTAACAGAAAAGGTGGAGAGGTCATCTTCCTACTTGCTACCTTTCATCACAGCCTTAGGGTTAAGATGATGGTATGCTATAAAAGTAGTTGTTGAATTATGATATTATTTCCAAGTGTCCATATTTTAAATCAGATTGAAAAATAGTCTGATTCAAGGGTTTGATCAAAAGCCTTAAGGTGGGAGATTGAAGCAGAAAAAAATGTTTAGTTTATTAAAAGAAATTCAGTAACAGAGGATTCTTCACTCTAGCTGAGAAGGCCTTACAAGAACAAATAGCTGACAAATAAAGCCAGAACCAATTCAAATGGGAAATTAGATAGACCATTGATACAAACTACCATGGGATGTGGAAGAGTCTCCATCTTTCAGGTTCATCAAACTGATACTGAGTGTTTTCAGGAAGATGTGCTTTAGTCAAACACAGGCTATTATTGACCTTGGTACACTAGGTAAGATGCTGCAGCCTGTTACCAGCAGCAACATAGGGTTTTTTTAGTCTTTTTCTTGCCCTGAAATCTATGAATGTTTGAAGACTGCTTTGTTGTGGTAAGGTCAGAACTCAAGGCAGCAGGCAAGCTGACCAGTCCCAGCTGGCCTTGACTACCTGACTAGACCTAGCTGCCAGCGGCCTAACTATTTCAGGTTGGTTTCAGTTATCTACATGGCCACGAATGCCTATTCATAAATCAGCAGCTCTTTCAGAGCCTAGAAGGGTATTTAACATGACAGAGACTTTGGTGCTGATTTCCTGGCTTGTGACCCTTTAGTGTCAAGCCCTGATTGCTCATGCCCTGGTTATCTGCTGGCAGGTAATATAATTTATGCCAATCAGCATGAATTTATGAATATTAGGTATTTCCAAGTTAACATAACTTTTTGTTTAATAAGTTTATGAATCATGATTAAGTGGAACTTGAGAGGCCAGGATCAGAGAAAAGAAGGGCTAGAAGGGACCTCAAGAGGTCATCTAGTGCCAACTCTTGCTCAAGGCAGGATTATCCCTGTCTAAACTCTCCTATTCAAGTGTTTATCTAACTCAGTGGTCCCAACCTTCTTAGACTCAAGGCACCCCTCAAAAGACTCAATGCATCCTTCAGAAAATGTCAAGTCTTAAGTTTCCATTTGATTTGTGACAAAGAAAAATAGAGCAATTCAAAGAACTCAGAAAGACCACAATAGGTCAGAATGTTTTTAACACTATAAATTCCTATCTGAAATCTTTGCGTTTATTTTGTGAATCAGGCTTGCACACCTAACAGTGCTAACATTGCATGGCACCTCAAGGCACCATTGAAAAGATCTCAGTGCACCCAGGGTGCTATGGCACCCTGGTAGAGAATCATTGATCTAACTTGTTTTTAAAACTAAATAAACAGTCTTCTTGCAGAGATACCAAGCATAATGTCTGAAAACAAGGAATAGTGCATCCAATTTTAGTATCTATACTTTGGAAAGGATATTGAAAAATTAGAGACTGTTTAGAGATGAATTCCAAAAACAAACTTTCAAGAAGAATGGAAAATGTTCCTGACAGTGAGAGGTTTAAGGAGCTCCATCTATTTTGCTGATCAGGGAAAGAATTAAGAGGGAATCTGATTGCAGTCTGTGAGCAAATTTAAATGGATGATGAGGCATAAATTTAACAGTGTGTATAATTAACTCTTGGAACCACTTACCCATGGGGTTGACGAATGCTTGGTCACTTTATGACTTTAATAAAAATTAGATGTGTTTCTACAAAATACTCTTTAGCTCAACCATGAGTTATTGGTTTTAAGGCAAACCATTTGGGTGAACTTCTATGGCCTCTCATATAGGAGATCAGACCAGAAAAGTATTCTAGTACCTTTGGACTTAAAAACCTATGAAAATGTGTAATGAGGATATTAACTCTATCTTGGGTTATGATATTGCAGTAATTCAATCTTTCATTTGGGTATTGAGAAAAGAATGGGACTCTTTCAATACAATACTAGTTTTCTTATGTTTAGCAATTGGCTTTATGGTTCATGTGATGGACAGTGTTGGGGGAAGTTATAATCCAAACAGAGTACTATGCTTAGTTCAGCACACAGAAAGGGTATTGGGGAAATATAATTCCCAAAAGAAACCTGAGAATTATATACTAAAATTCAAGGCATTGAGGCTTGATGAGAAGCAGACCCAGGAAACCTAAAAAGCAGCCTTGCCACAAAAGAGAGAAAAGTTAGAGAAATGTATTGTGTGGAACAGGGCTGAGGCAAGGTCTAGAGTAGAACTCTACCTTCAGAATAGCAGGGGAGGAGCCTGGTGAAGGGTCTGGGAGAAGGAGGCCTAAAGAGACAGGGGCTCTTGCTTGAGTTTTGAATAAGTAAGAAATGGAAGAGTCTCTGGAGAGGACAAATGATGACTGGCCAACAAGAGGTGGTAAAGATTTTTAGAGCTATGATGGCAGGGAAAAATATGGCCTGGGTCAGGAAAGGCCTACAGTTACTGAGGGGCACTATACTATGGTTTCCAGAAAGGATCGAATGAAGACCTACCCTTCATTCTTCTACCTAAATATGGTGATGGCGGGAGGAAGCTGAGGAAGAAGTGTTGGTTTCTGTGGAGAACAGGTTGACCAGGGGAGGGAAAAGGACTGTTTTGTTTCACCTGTTCTTTCTGTTACTCACAAAGGGAAGAAACTTACGGTCTGATAGAAGCCTGCATTATATCAAAATCACTCAACTGTCCCAATTGAGAGGAAAGAGGTACCAAGCTAGGGAAATTAAGCCCTGGCTACTTGCTGCAGTGCTGGATCTTTCACAATATCTAGCCTAAATCTGCGATATGTGCAGAACTCCCATTTGCATCAATGGGAAAATCACGAGGGACTGAAAACTGGACTAGACTCCTAATTGTATAGATTGTATTTCAAGATAATAGAGAAATTTAATTCATATAATTATCACTGGGTATGTCTACACATGGGTATTTAAGGTGCATTTCCCCAATTTAAGGAGCATTAAGAGTGTGCGTCTACACATGTGCATTCCTAATGCACCTTTAAAACGGTGATTTTAAGCTAATCATACCTAAATTTGATACCTGCATAAAGCAAGTATCAAATTTAGGCACAATTAGTTAAAGTACATTAACACTGTAGGCGCGTTAATGCACATTAATGTAGGGACTTCAGTGCTGGGTCTGCCCAGTCTCTAGGGGGTTGGCCAGAGCCTAGCCCCAGGGCTTCTGGCTGACCACCTCTTCTGCTCCAGGGCTCAGCCCCTAGCTGCATGCTATAAGAGCCTCCAGCCATTTTGTGCCTTGGGGCACACTGCACAGGGAACCTGAAAGAGCCAGTGCTATCTTCATGAGGCCATCAGGCCCCATGTGCCCTGCTGGACAGGACCCAGGAAGCCTCTGCCTGTCCTGCCCCTAGCCAGAGCTACTCCTTGGCCACAGGTGAGTGTTGCAGAGGGCTACAGCCTGCTGCATCCCTTGCCCAGCCCTGAGGTTCTTCCCAGGGCTGTTGGCACTGCTCTTTGGCAGCAGGGCCAGCACCTGTTCCTTGTTCCCCGCTCCTGCTCAACCCCAGCTCTGTCTTTTTGCAGGCACTGTGGTGAAGAACCTCTGGCATGCAGCTCCCTGTTCCTAGCTGTGACCCTGTCCTGCGTGTTGCTGGCAGCCCTCCAGGGCTGACGTCACAGGGACAGCCAGGTGGGGGCTCAGACAGCTGGTGTGGTGATCATGTCCACCACATCATCCCCATTGAGCTCCAGCCCTGCCCACATATTCATGCCCATCTTAACTGCCCAAAGCCCCAGCTGGACTCAGAAGAAGGTGTGTGACCTTGTGACACTCTGGGGCAAGGCCAATGTTCAGAGGTAGTTCGTGCAGGGCGGGCACTCCAACACCCACATTTATGAGGTTATTTCAGCAGTGATGCATACACAAGTTTACTCCTGGATGCTGTGGCAGTGCCACACGAAGGCCAAGGTCTTGTGGGCACAGTGGGTGGCTGTGACCAACTTCAGTTGTTGGCCCAATTGTGCCCAGAAGACCATACCATGCCCTTCATGTGGGAGCTGGCCTGCATTTTGGTGCCCCAGGAGCCAGGCCACACCTCTGCTAGTGCCACCAGCAGGGGTGGCCTGCCCTCACCTTGTCTTGACACATATGGTGACACCCCACCCACCTCCCCAGCTGCTGCATCCACTGGCAGCTTGGGGAGCTCTGCCCAGCAGCTGCACTGCCCATGGCCCAGCCCCACACCCTGCCATAAGGAGCAGCCAGCCAAACCACCATCAGCTTCTAACAGTACCAGCTGCTCCCTGGAGTGGGCCCCTGGCTGGTCACTGGCCTGCCATTTACCATAGGCCATGGACACTAGGTGCAGCCAGCTGCTGTTGCTTATGAGGAGGCCTGTGCTGACCCGCCCACATGGTAAGTTCTACACTGGAGGAGAGCCCTCAGTCTCCGGCCCTGCCCCAGCCCTCAGACTCTGTCCACACTCCCTGCTCAGCCTGCCCACACTCCTCAGGCCCCAGATTCCTGCCCCTGCCACAGCCTGCAGAGAGGCAGGACACAGTTAAACTTCATTGAACAGCCTGTGTTCCTGCAGCTGGGCAGGCACAGACCGCTCACATGTCAAGGAAGGTGTTGATGCCAGTGGCAATGTCCTCCTTGACAGTGGAGGGCAGTGACATGTAGTGCTGCAACAAGTAGCCCTCCACGTAGTGGTGGAGGGTTTAGGGTTGCCTTGGCTTGCCCCCTGTGTTGTAGTAGCTCAGGGTCCCCAACCAGGAGTGCAGGTGTGCCCAGGGTACCAGCAGGATCATCAGCAGCAGGGTGTAGTGGCTCAGGCAGCCCTCTGCCTGCACAAACAGCTCATCGTGTACTGCCTGGAGTACACACAGCAGAGGCATGCTTGGCACACAGTGGCAGTGCAAGGGAGGCTGGCCTCATGAGACCTCCCCAGAGAGGCCCGCTGCAGGGTGGGCTGGGGTGTGGCCAGCCCCTCACTCCAGTTGTCTGGGAGCCCTACGTGCCCCAAGCCTGGGAATCAGTGCAGCAAAGCAGGTGCCCTGCAGGGAGGAGGGGGTGGAGTTTGGAGTTGTGGCAGCAGATGTTGCCTGCAGCTTGGTCCGGCCTGCCCTGGAGCAAGCGGGTTCCAGAGAGCTTGGTCAGTGGCCACCTGGGCCCAGCCCTGCCCAGATAGCTTACCATGGTCCCTGGGCACCCGTGGATAGCCAACCTATTTGAGGCTAGGTAGCGCAGGGCCCCTTGTGTAGAGCATCTCATCTCGGCAATGTTGCAAACTCACAAAAGTGACATGAAGAAGGCTGATTTCCAATTTGATTTAATTATCCCCATCATGCACAATGTGTTGATTCTAAAGTTCTTTTTGTGGTATAGCCTCTGATATTGATTTTTCTCTTCAGGGTGCATAGATGTAATCCCAGGTTTAATATATTACTTTTATGGAACTTGAATTTGAAACACCTTAAATAATTTTAATGCATCTTTCACTATGGCAGTTCATATTTTTTTAGCTATTAAGAGTGTATAAGTCAGTCAAGTCCTTTTTGCCCACCAAACTATTTTACTCCCGTTTTATAAATCAATACTCTTATTCAGCTTTGTGTGATATTATTAACATCTGTGGCGAAGTGGGTTTTACTCAGGTTAGCTGCCAGTGGCCTTCCACTTGCCTCTGGGCATGCCACCCACTTACCTCGTCCGCCACATCTTGTTGAAAATAAATAAGTTGTTAAATAAGGCGGGAGGCTGTCCATTTTTCTTTGCACCCTGATATTACGGGGGGTGTCCGCAGCTTGGTACCATCCCTACACCACGGCCCAAGCCTCACAGATGGCATCTCAAGCACTTGGTTGGACCCTCGCCTTCACCTTATTAGCTATGGCCCCCAACCGTAGGGACCTTCAGCTTACACAGGCCCTGGCCCCACCTCAGGCCCAGTCGGGACCCTGAACTCCCTTGCTCATTATGGGCATCCTTTGCAGTGGGACCCTGGCCCTTCAACCCTTAGGTCCTGGCCCCAGCATCGACTAGTCAAGTCCGTCGATGGGATCTTCACCTCCTGCCTGCATTATCGGAGTGGGGTTCCCCCTATCCCCAGCTCAGGTGCTTCAGGGAGCATGCCTGGCCTTCCAGGCTCAGATGCTTCCCCAAAGCTTACCTGGCCTCTACTCCTTCCTTTGATCTGACAAAGCAGACCCCACAACCAGTGCTCCACAGTCTCACAAGTCCTCTTGCTCCCCCCAGTAGAGCAGCAGTTTATTGTGCTCAGCCTTAGATGTTATTTCTACTCACCAGAAGGTGAGGGCTGGGGTTAAGGCACCCCTACTCACCTTTTACCAGAGTGTTCACTAGCCTGGCATTTCCTGGGGGCTCCCGCACCAGTGAGCCCCATCAGGCCACCCGCCCCCATCAGGGTGCAGTTTTAGTTGCCCAGGACCAGGAGCCTCCTAACCAACCCCTACAGCTCCTGCCCTTACCTCCAGGATGATACCATCAACCTTGCAGCCAGGCAATGTTGTTGCCTGGCCTTCCAGCAGTAAATTGCCCTCTTTATATGGGCAGCCCTGGATCCAAAATGGCTGCCCTCATAAGGCATCTGCTGGTTGCTAGCTTCAGGCTCTTAAAGTGGCAGGCACTAACAGTGCCCTGCCACACCAACCTCATCTGCTGATGTCCTTAAACTTGAAACTATTTTGTAATGTTAATATTGTGATCTAAAGCCTACCAAAGTCAGTGGAAATACTTCAGCAATGGTGAGAGAGAAATCAATAGGGATCAGAGGCACATCTATTAGGCACATCTATTTATCTATTAGGCACATCTGTTAGGTTCTTAAGTACCTAAGTGCAATTCTATTGCATCCTACTTGAAATCCTGAAAATCAGTTAATGCAAACATGTGGGGAGGGGTGGGGGCGTCCTTCTCCTTCTCATGATTTTTTTGTGACTCAACCTGGACGATCAATTGATGGCATATTACAAAAGTAGATGTGTTAATGGACTTTCAAGGACTTTAATAGTGTATAACAGAATTGCACTTAGACACCTAAGTTCCTTAGATGCCCAGTAAATGGAATGGAATCCAGCCCTACATGGCTTGATACAAGGTTTTTTGGTATGTCAGAATAAGATAGCATTACCTTTACATATCATTAAAGATGGAAGAAAAGGCTATTACTATCAGAAGAAATGTACATAATATTCATCTAGAAGTACAAAACCCAGCATTAGAAACACAGAAAATTCACAGTCAAGTTTCTCCATAAAAGACACCCGATGCATTAAGGTAGACAAATGTAATTGAGCATCCAAACAGTTGTAATGCTGCCATGAAATTAGAATGGAAGAAGGAAAACAAAGGAAAATTTCTGGTGTTCCTTTGTACATATTTAAAACTTTTTCTGTAATCTGAGACTACAAACAGAAGCCTACCATGACAGTACAGAACTTCCTATGGGTTTTATGATTCCTGCTTTTTGGTTACATACATGCAAATGCCTTAAATATCCCCTCCCTTCCTGGATTACTAGTCAGTTAGATCTGGTGCAGTGAGCTGCTTTCAAATTATATTGATGATTAATGGTTACTTTTACGGCTGTTCCTCACAAACAATTGCCTACTCCTAAAAAAAGGCCATAATCTCCCATTATTTTAATGCTACTGAGTTGCTTTCAGGAAAAATGGTAGTCTACTCTGCTTTGAGGATGCAAAGACATTCAGTGCTATAGAAAGCAAAGGGAGAGACCCTTCTCAAAGTGGCCACCAGATGAGATGACCTGTGTTTTAAGTCCCACTGAGAGCAATAAGAGAGAGTCCCACCTTCACAAAATGGCTGCTTAGAATCTCTTGCAGTCAATGTTAGTATCCTTCAGCAGAAGCAGAAGAAACTTTCAGTGAGGAAGAACACTAAGTGAATGAATGGGGAAGAAGGAATAACCATCAACTATAAAACCATTCCAATATTTAATTTTAATTCCTAAACTAATTCCTTATGAGTTTCACATTCATTTTGTAATCAATAATTCTATAGCTTTGGGAAGGTCACACTATCTTCTTCACAGGTAAGAAAGGCTATGTGCAATGTGCACATCACTCCATAGTGGCCTTTACTCTGAAGTTCCTACCAATCCTCCAGAATGTTTACTCCTTACGCCTATATTATATCATTAGTGAAATGATCAGTACTCATTAAGAGCTAAAATATATTCAGATAATTGAAAGCATTTCTAATGGAAAAAGGTGAAATGAGGTATTGCATAGGTAATAGCTGAAAAATTAATTTCTGAAAGGTAATGAGTCATAAGTTGAAAAAGAAAAAATAATGTTTCTGATTATACAAATAATACTTACATTCGGAGTGAAAAGATAAACTAATCCATCAACCGCTCCTGGTAAAGTAAGTCCACGAATAAGGAATACAGTTAGGACAAGGTAAGGAAAAAAGGCTGTGATATAAATTGCCTGAAAGGAAAATTGAAACAGAGAGATAGATATTGATAATAATATTATCTTAGTTATGCACATGGGCAATTGGTGCTACCTTAGTCAGGTGGGGCATATGCCCCCCCAATGACCAGTCAGCAACCAGGGGGGTTCCCCTGTGGCCAATCTCGCTGGCTGGGGGAGGAGAGGTCCCCATGCAGCAAAACTTACTGGCCAGTGAGCAGCTATGGCCCTCCCACAAGTGGCTGCGGCACTTCCAGAAGCAACCATGACCTACAACTGGTGCTCCCACTCCCCAGCCACTGCTCACATCGGGGGCACCAGCTCTCCCACCTGCCCCACCTGCCCATCGCCTAAGCAGGGAGCACGGCTGGTCAGGAGGTACAGCAGTGCTCTCAGGCCATGCATGTGCATCCTCATGCACCCACTATGTGTCCCCACAGGTTATGCAATATCTAGTGCTAGAAAAGTGTAATATAGCTGCATTTTCTAAACGTTATTTTTGCTGGAGGTAGAATGATATGTTAAAGAATGTCTGTCATAAAAGAGTTTCATAATCTCTGCAAGGGGAAGTTTACTCTTAAGATTATGGGGTTGAAGAAACATGAATTATTTGTGTAACTGGGAAGCCTTCCTCCAAAGCTACAGTTCAGTATTTTGAGAACAAGAGGCAGGAACAAGTTAACTATTTTGAGTCTCTCTCTCTCTCTTTATGTTCCTCACCTTTCCTGTGGTTTCAATTCCTCGGATGGTACAAAGGTACACAACTGCCCAGGCAGCAGCCAAGCACAAAACCAGCCACCATTGTGTAGTGCCACTTTCTGTGATATCAGTGGTTACATTTAAAGTTCTCCTGTACCAAAAATAATTTACTGGAGTGCTTGCACGGCATTCTTCTATGAGCCCTAAAAAAGAGAGGTGAGAAATACTACTAAACTGGCGTGAGTGAGATTTTATATAACACCTTATTTCCCCTACACTGTGGGAACAATAGTTAAGAAGCAAGACATCATATTAGTCAATCCTGGAGACTTGTAATGTAACATCATGGAAAAGGCTAGAGGACCAGAGACTGAATCCCCATATGGAGAATGCACAGAAAGTGGTGAAGGTGATGTCACATTACCTATGTGACCATTCTGTAGAAAGATCAAGTTTAGTTCAGGGGCAATTTTAAGCAACCTCAGGATGTTTCTGACTCTTCAGCATCACAACTACTTTTTAACCCATTCACAGCCACTGCCAAATTGTAAGCAACTTTTGGCCAAGGAAAGGATTTTGGCCAACTGCAAGGGGATTAAAACTGAGCTTTTAGGTGAGTAGCCAGGCTAAGCAGTGATGCTGAAGAAGAGTGCACTTTGCCCCAGTAGCCAGCACTTAGCCCTGACTGTGTAACAGGTTAGGTGCCTGAGGGCTGTTATGATGCCCCCTCATCCCTACTAGGCTCCCTCTGCTCTTTCTCTCAAGGTCACGCCTTGCCTTCACAGCCATCATATCTTGATGGAAACTTCATGAAAGGGAGACTGCCCACAGAGACTGACAAGCCCAGAGGACTCTCCTGACCTAGCTTGCCTTATGAGCTAATTGTGGCTCCAGTCCACCCCTACACCATGGGCCATGCCTTGCAGGTTTTTTGAGTCACCAATCAGGTGGAACACTTGTCCTTAAGTCTCCAGACCCTCTGTCCTTCCTTCCTTCCCTTGTTGGGGTTTCAGCCTTCCCAGCCTCCGCCCCTCTACTCTGGCTAGTCCCTTATCCAAGACCCTGTTCTAGATCTCGCCGTCTGGGCTCTGGGTCCTGTGACCCCCGTGATCTAGGCCTACCACTGTCTGGGCTCAAGGCAACCACCAGTGCAACTTAAACCAAAAACATCCTAGCCCTTGGTCAGACACCCAAATCATTGCCAGGTTTAAAATAAAATAAAGGCCACTTGCATGCCTAAACAAGCCTCTCTCTCTGCCCCAGGTAACTCTTGCTTGTTCTCAAACCTGAAAAGTTGATTCCTTCCAGCTCCACTGTCAGTTCAGGAGCCCTGATGCTCTGCTGCTAGGAGCTAGCATCCAGTCTAGACTGCCTTACCAGCAGAATTGCCAGGTCGTAAATAAGAAATTATTGTCCTGAGAAGCTCAAATTATCATATTTTCTGAAAAACTATCATACACTGTAAAATATGCAAGTAACTATGCAAACAAGCATGCAAATAAATCTTCTTATTCTCTTTATAGTGCTCATAATTAGTCTTCAGTGAGTGAGTGAGAACTGGGTCATCAAAGTCGAAGCATTTCTTTATTTTGGGGCAAGTAGTCATTAGAAAGCACTGCCAGCAAACCTGAAAGTTGGTTAAAATTCCGTGAGAGTGACTTGGGTTTTGAATATGCCGAATTGATTAACTGCCTCAAAAATTATTGTGTGTTTTAAACACTTAATATTATCTATCATACAACACTGCTGACCAGCTCAGGTTCTGGACTTATATGGCTCAAGCCAAGCCCTCTTTGGGTCAAGTGACTCCCCTGTCAGCTGACTTGACTACAGCACTGTTCCTTAACCCCGGCTGTGTGGTTGCCTGTGCTACAAAGAGCCTGCCCTTGAAGGGGCTATGCCGCTTTTCAGTAACAGGGCCAGTGTTCCCTGTTACACTCTGGAAAAAATATTTCCCCCCTTCATTCTGCCTTCCCAAAAGAAGATGTATGCTTTATTTTCTTGCATACCATATATCCCCCAAATATGTTAACCTATTCTGACAGATCACAAGGTCTAAGATGGAGGATGGAACTCAGCACACCAATGATCGAATTCCCATTAAAGAAACAAAGAGCCAATTCCTTTCTCCCTTTATGCACCTAACTGGCCTATAACTGGCATGTTTAGCATGTATGTACAGTCAGCAATTCAGCTCTATATGCATAAGCTCATTCAAATGCACTGAGCATGCTCGTAGGGCTGTGCTTCAGCTGGGTGGCCAAAAACAATTGCCTAGGTATGCATGGAAGGCCAGGCAAGTCCTCTATTTTAGTAAAGAAGCAACAACTATGGTTGGTAGAGAGAGGTATAGGCAATGCCTAGTTGTTAGAGTATTTTGCTGTGGAGTACGAGGTGTGGGTTCTAACACATTCTGGGTGAGGGGGTGAAGACCCCAGGTCCCTTGTTTCCTGGCAAACTATTAAGCTGTTAAGTTATAAGGGCAGGAGTTCTCTTCTCGTCCTCTGGTTTATTTTCAGTGGGTTTTTGCTCAGGCGATTGTTTTGATACAGGCAGAAAACAGAATCCCAAATTGTGCATTAAGATCAAAGACTGCAATTCTGTTTGTGACACACAGATGTGTAAACTAATATAGGATTTAGCCCAGTCTCAGGTGAAACTAATTGCTGAATAACACTGTTGTAACAGTCACACTTAGTTTATACTCTTCTTAATCGTACTGTGAAATCATTTTGATGGTGAAAAAGCTGGATATGCACCCCTAGTGGACCAACACTTAACTCTCCATCCACCCATCTGCTGAAGACAGGGGGGTTAATGCACAGACTTGTTTTTCACATCCTTCTCAGGCTACAATGCAAGGAGTATAGTTTGGCTGCAAAGAGGTGGTGTGATAGAAGGGCTTTACACCCTCCATGACCAGGTAGGACTATGTTACCATCAAGGCCTAAAATACAGAGAGGATTTTATCATGAGCCTTTATATTAGATCTACTAACCTGTTATAGGAATAACAAATAGCAGAGACTGTAAGCCTGGCTATCTCCCAGTACCTACATAGATAAGTCATGAAATATTACTTACCTGTTCTGTTCTCATTGAGAGGACATGTACTCCATGGAAGAGGGTCTTGGAAGGAGTTAAAGAAATACCACAGCACCCAGCACAAAATGGTATTGTAATATAAACCCACTGTGAATGACACTGCCATGGAAGCAACTCCTAGAGAAGACACAAAATTTCAGGTGAAATAAGTAAGTGAAAAAAAATCCTTAACGTTCGCTTTTATTTTACCCTAACAAGTTTTCATGTAGTGAAGGACTATTAAAATCATTTGGACGTTGGGAAACTTGCACATGCTTTGCTGGTGGGCTGACACTTGCCTTATGACCAGGCTCTTCACTGTTTTGAGTGCCCTGTTCAGGAAATGCAGTCACCTGGTCTATTTCTACTGGTGAAGTCTATCTTCCAGTGCACTGAAAGAAAGGAAGTCATTGTGGTCTAAGAACTGTTTATGCAGTGGTAATGGTATTTTTTCCTCCATGACTTTGGGAAGACTGTTATTCCCCAGCACACTGCATTTTCGCTCCCAGATGAAGTTTCTTTGACTGAAGCTTCAAACTCAGGGAACAAAAGTTCTAATTTTGAATTCTAGGAGCACTGCAATGCTTTTGCCCTTGCCATTCTCAGAGAGTGAAGGAGAGAGTTAATATTACAGTGTGATAAGGTGGATTATAAATATATAACAGCTATTTCAATAATTAGGATGGAAGGAAAAGAGAGATATGGAAATGGCAGATTCTGAGCTAGAGGAAAATGAAGCTTAAGTGACCCGTGACAGCAGAGCTTTCCTGTACTGTATTGGTAGCAGGGAAACAGGATGGGTTCTCTTTGCCTCTGTGAAGATGGGAATGGAGATCACTCCCATGCAATAATGCTAAGAAATCATAGCCCAGATGTTCTGGGGAGGTTGGTATGCTCAAGTGCCTGCAGGAGAGGAAAAGCACAAATCTCAGGTCTCTAGTTCAATTACCTACAGCACCAGGTGGCAATGCCAGGTTTCAGCATGTAGACTGTCTTTTCCCTTTAAGAGATGCAGCTGCAGAAACAGCATTCACCACCTTGTGATTTCTACTGTCTGTGGTCAAATGTAAGTTTAGGTCATTTTAAAACAGGAGGGAAATGTACTGCTTAGGAGCATGCATTTTCTGTTCTGATTTAACTGTTATGTCTGTCTGCTCTTGGAGTGGTGCAAGTGAGCTAAACCACTGCCGGGCTTATACCAGCATAGAAAGAGACACCCATAACACCTGTACTTGGACCTCTTGTACATGCATAACTTATATCTGTCCACATTCTACATGATGTTAAGCAGAACTACAAGCATGTTCTGGTACTAGGGTATGAGATTTGTTTCACAGAGCAATTTGCAGCTATGTAACAGGAAGCAAGAGTGCAGGAGAGGAGAAGGAGGCCTCTGGATTCAGAAGGGAAGTAGAGCAACAAAAGCAGCTAACTGTGGCTCTGCAGAGGTGTCAGCTGGCTTTGCTACCCAGGAAATAGGTTGTGGAAGCATGAGGGCACAACCATGAAAAGATGATGCAGACCTCATCATCCTTCATGGTTGTGCTGTCATGTGGCTAGTTCAGCTGCTGACACTTCCTGCTCAACTCCCAGACAGGAAGGTGTGAATTGTTATTTCCAAGGAGAACCCATGTCCCATCTATCACATCCCTGAGGAAGATAGAAGGCAAGCAGAAGAGACCCTGGGGCAAAAGTTCTCACTCCCTACAGGCAGAGTGAATATTAACATTGAGTGTTGCTTGTTAGTTTCGTTTATGTTCTTGACGACCAAAGCTTGGAAAACAAGTAGTAATGAGCTTTGGGGCTTTTTTTTTAATTGTTTACTCTATTCATGTCATTTTACCACTTTGGGGGCATGGAATGATTTATTCTTGTTCCAGCTGTTTCAGCCTGGAAGAGGCAAGCATTGGTCTCTTGGGCATAGGCCATAGAATGTCTCTAATACACCTGAAATCTCCCATCACCCTGCTTTTTATTTCATGTAGTTAGAGAATAGTTGTTTATTAAAGTAACCATAACAGAGATTTCTATGTCCTTGCAAATGGGTAAGCAGCATCTGGAAAAGAGGCTGGAGCCTTAACATTTTAGTCTCTGGAAGAGCCAGGGCAGCCACCCCGTGGGATGGGCAGTCTCTGTGGGTGGCACATGGCAGACTGGGACAAGTAACACAGTGGTAGGTAGGGCAGGGAACAGAAAGCAGAGCAGCAGGTCAGATATGGAATGCAGGACAGGGAATAGCAGCAGTTCAAGCAGAGGAAAGGTATGGAGTGGCACCTGAAGGGTATGGAGCCAATTTGTAGCACACCTGCCAAAACAGTTGGCCCCCAATACTCTAGGCCATATTGAGCTTGGCCATTGTTGTTGCTAGCCACATAACAGTCAGATAACAAGTGGAGAAACATACCAACACCTCCAAGGTAGGGTGAGATGGTACTCCAGATACCAACACTGCCTCTTCTCAGGTATTGTCCTATGGCAAGCTCAAGATGCAATAGTGGAATTCCTTCAAAGATAAGAGCTATGAAGTATGGGATCAAGAATGCCCCTGGGAACACAATAAAATCTATTTGAGAAATGGAACTGCCTGTATTTCACTCAAATTGGCCTTTATTACTATTTATTATATGTTGTTATGATTACACTCAGAGTCCTAGTAAGCGAAGGATCCAATATTTGTAACCTCTGAAAGCACCAGGCCTGATGCCAGTACTTTCATTCGGTTGCTAAATTTGGCAGCAAAGTTCTGCAATGAATGGCTCATATTTCTGGTGCTCCAAACTATTTACTCTTGAGCAACTTGGATTCCCTTCTATTTTTCATTAGCACTAGAGCTCTGAGCATCTTTGAAGATTCTCTCCACCCCGCAAGCCTACCTTTTTGCCTCCACTCTCTCTAGCAAGTACTCTTACCTCTCCCCCTCAACCGTGCATTTCCCCACGTTACCTCTGACTTTACCTGTTAAGAGTCCTCCTACTTCTGCATCCCTGTTTTCATTTTCCATAAGCCTGACCTTATGTGAGCTCTTTCCCAACTTATTTCTCCTCAGCTTCCTTCTGCAAAGTCCCTCCCTATGCCTCTGACCTTCCCTAGGCCCCCTCACATCTCCCACATACTTGGACCTGGTTCATCTTGGAGGGAGAGACAGGAAGAAGCTGGAGGTGGACTTGTGCTCCCTGAAAGGGTCTGGTAGTTTAGCCCACTGCCTGCCCCGCTGGGTTCCCCATACAGCATATTCAGAGTTAAGGCATGGGCAGGTAGGTGGATAGGGAGCTTTATTATGTAAGGGAGTACAGCACTGACTGGCCCAGAAATTAAAAGATTTTAAGACTGAGCGACAAATGATTTAAAAATAATAATGTGAAAGATCTTTTGGTTGTTCACAGTGTGTGTAATGGATGCAGAGTTTCCAATCCTCATTAGTAAGGCACATTATGGCACTAAATGCAGGAACTTTCCAGGAGCACATATCTGAGATCCAATCACAAAATCCTACATGAGGTACCGCCTGCTGCTCTGGTCCTCTAGTCTCGCAGAACTCATGTGTGCTGCTTCTTTTTGAGCTCCCCTGCCTTATAACTTCCCAACCCTCAGTCCTGCCTTTAGCTCCTGTGAACATCTCTGCTCCTCTTTTACCTATGGAGGCTCCTCATCTTTGCTTCAGGACTTGAAGGAGACCAGACCCAAGGTTTCTTCACTGCCACCCCACTCTTGGCCTTTATAGGGAAAAGGAGACAGGGTGTGGGCTTTCTGCTTCCTCTATATAGGAGGCCTTGAAAGAGTGGAAGGAGGAGCAATTCCAAAGGGTCTTTCACCCCAACCCTCCATTCCCAGGCTAAGGTGAGGGTCATCTCTTCTTTCCAGGCCAGGTGTTTCAGACCAAGAGAGAAGAGGAGCTACCTCTGTTTTCACAAAGGGGTGGGTGAAGTGGAGGCATCTGCCCTCAGCTCCCAGGTCTCCTTTACTTCCCTCTTGCCCACTGGGTACTCCCTTTCCTAAACCCAATTACTTCTGTGGTTCCTCAGAGGAGAGAGAAGTGCTGGGTTTTGCTTCCTTCAACAGCTTTTCTTGCCTAGGGGGTGGAGAAAGCAGCCAAACAGAGATGAGGGGAAGATCTGGCTATCATAAGTATACGAGAGCTTATTTCATTGAGAGACTGGTTCTGGTGAGGTTCTAGGCCTTACAATTTGCAAACTAATTGGGTGAGTTGCCAGTGTTGGGGTAGATTGATGGCCAGGGCTTGAAGGCTACAGCTCCCTAGTTATTACCCAGCCATGCAGGATCCCATCCATCATGAGCTGTTCAGTGTGAGCAAGGCTGACCAAATGCAATGCTAAGCAGAGGCCTGGTGTCACCAGTGAGGGTTAATAGCTGGCATTCCTATGGCATAGTCCTTCAGGTTTTGTGGCATGGTTGTCATGGCTGCCACTTCTAACTAATTTTTGTCCTTCCCTCACTTGGGGCAAGGGAAGGGGTGAATTATGATAGAAAATGTTTTAGCAATGCCTGTTGGCTAATTAATTTTTTTTCAGCCTGTAAAATAATATAACCTTGGAGAAAACAACAGTTAAGCCACAACCTCAGAACATAAGTCGTTCTGATGTCCCCAGCGGCACCTTTCTCTGAAATAAGAGTCTGGATTTCACTCACTCCATCCACAAACCACAACTATGTTTAGTGTCATACACATAGGTATGAAAAATGTATGTTACACTTTTCACAAGGAAATTTTTGCCCTGAATTTGGTAAAAGTGAACACTTATACTTGGCTGGCTCTTTCAGACATATTAAGCAGCTCCCCAAGGGGCCTGGGTACCTGGCGTATGGACACATAGCAACAGTGAGTTAAAAAATGTTGTGTGTGTGAGGGGAGGTCTTACCATGTGTCACATTATGCATAGTGACTCCCTTTGTGTACTCTCTTGGCTTATGGTTAGAGACCTACCTAATTCAAGGCGGCTGCCCCTCACTTTCACAGGCAGAACGCAGGCCCAGACTGCTATTTTGTGGGTGGAGCACTGCAGCCCCTCGCATGTCTCTCATTGGCCAAGGGGCCCCAGTGGCCCAACCTCTCATTCCTGATTGGCTGCAGGGACTGCCTGCCATGTGTCCTTACCCCTTGCTGCTGATTGGCTGTCCATTGTATAGCCCTGTCTCTCACCACCAATTGTTGGAAAGGGGTGGGGCCACATGACAGGTAGCCCTTGCAGCCACTCAATAGCAAGAGGCAGGAGCAGCAGCCATCTTGCTTGCAGCCCTTTTAGTGAGCAGCCTCCTCTTCCCTGCCCCACTGGGTTGCTGCAGCACATTGAGGACTGCTGGCTCCCTCTGAAAAACCAGCATTTTCTTTTCCATAAGTTTTTTTTTTTCCCATGGATTTTGTGGGCTTTGCCCAGATTTCATGGGCAATTCACAAAATCGTGAATTTGATAGGTCTCTACTCATGGTATGTCAAAAATAAACTGCGCTAGTTTATTGTTGAATGTAAGTGGGCCATTCTGCTTTCACTTGCCATTAGGCACAGACAAATCCAGGATTTTGAAAAAGGAGAGTGTGGGACCTGACAAGCACTTCACGAGTGGCTGCACCCCAGCTCCCAGGCTTCCCCACTCACTAGGACAGGAAGAACATGCTGTGGAAGCAGCAGCCAAGGACTTGCTTTAAGTCCCCAAATTGGGTAAGAATCTTCCTCCTGCCCTCTGCAGTGCTCCCTCCCTTCTCCTCCCTGCTCAGTGGCACCTCCCCTTCCCTCCCACTCCCACTCCTTGCCCTCTCTACTTATCCCTCCTGACATATTAAGGGGAAACCTGCCCGCTGCTGCTACTGCTATCTGGGCTACTTCTGCCCTGCTCCAACTGGGTCCGCTGGGAAGAGTTTCACAGGGAGTCTGTCTTGGCCAAGGACAGCAGCAGTGGTGGCAGGTGAGTCCCTCTCCCTGTGCCTGCTTCCAGGCTGGCAGAGAACATGCAGGGGAAGAGGCAGAGAGAAGGAACCTGCCTGCTGCCACTGCTGTTGGAGCCCCTGGCTGAGCCCAGCTCCCCACATAGTCACTCCCTGCAGCCCTGGCCAAAGCAAAGCACCCCTGCCCCCTGTATCAGCTAAGGATAGCAGCAGCAAGTCTCTTCCTGTGCCCAGGGGCATAACTAGGGAGGGAGAGGGAGGAAAATAAGAAAGGAGGTGAGGTATTGCTGAACACAGAGGAAAAAGGAGAAGGTTGGGGGTGGTGGCAGGAATTTTGACCTGCTTCAGACACTTAAAAAAAAAAGACCTCGGCTGCTGCTCCAGCTGCTGCTC
Source organism: Caiman crocodilus (assembly GCA_030014935.1). Classification (NCBI taxonomy): domain Eukaryota; kingdom Metazoa; phylum Chordata; order Crocodylia; family Alligatoridae; genus Caiman; species Caiman crocodilus. The sequence continues at coordinate 156,572,179 of JAGPOW010000261.1, read as the reverse complement.
CAGACTAAGCAGGGGATCCAGCCATCCAGGCTAAAGGGAACTGGAGCTGCTGAGCTACACTGAGGAGATGGGGTGTACCTATGCCTCTAAATCTTCCTCTACCAAGAGGTACGTACATGCCAATGTGAAACCCAAACAGTGAGTGACATCCTGGCACAGTAAACAGTTCAGCAGTAAAGATTATAAATAAACAGCTACTTAAGTGTTACTGCTGACACTTGAGGGCTGCTCTCATTAATGCAACTTTACCTAATGATGAACATGTGATCTCTGAGGCTAAAATGTAAAGGGAGAAGAACACTAACTGGGGTCCTGACAAGTTCTTATCACTAACCATGAGAAGAGAGAGGAGAGAATGCACTTAAAATCCTCACGAAAACAACTATCAGAAAGCACCTATAGACCAAATCCAATTATCTTTATGTTCCACAGAGGAAATTTTAGGCACTTGTGTATAATGATTCAGCTCTGTGCATGCGAGCCCACTAGATATGTTCAGTAAAGCTGAACTCTGGCTGAACAGCTATGTGGCAAAATAGGATGGCCCAGCTATGGGTACAAGGCCCAAAATTTTCATTGCAGAAAACAGGAAAAGGCCACTCTTATCTTTTAGCCTGTGGTTAGGGCACCTGCCCAGGAAGTATATAGCCCAAGTTATAGGCCCCCACATATATTCTGAAAGGATCTGCATCTTCTTTACTCATCAAGATGCTCTAAACACCAGGCCACACTAGGCATTGCCTTGATCCCTGCCATCTCCACTTCAGCTCTCATCTTGAAGCTGGCTCTCTGGGCACCCCAGACAGATAGATTGGTGGGTGCAGAAGGAAGAGTGTGAGTCTGTGATTCAGTCAGAGTAAAAACAGATATCACCAAATGAAGCAGATCATCCGTGATGGGATATGTCCTACTATAGCTTTAGAGAGTGAAATCATGTCACCTGACGTGTTGGGTAGGGCCCTGATCCATCCCTTGTTGGTCTATCCCTTGCTGCCCTGTGCTTCCTTGCTAGGACCTGCACTGACCTGTGCCTCTGTGTGAAATGGGTCAGTGCAGGTCCTGGCAAGAATGTGTGAAGTGGTGCAGGACCCAGGGAATTCCTGGCATCCTGTGCCTCCTCTCTGGGACTTGTACTGGGTCCCATACCGACTTGTGCTCCACATGGAGGCACAGCTCAGCATGTGTTCTGGCATGGAGGAATTTCCCTGTCCTGTGCTGCTTGTGCCTCCTTGTGACTGTGCTGACCTGTGCCTCCATGTGAAACACAGGTCACTTTGGGATCCAGTATGGGTCCCAGCATGGTGACACGGGGTGCCAGGGCTTCCTTGCATCCTGTGCCTCCATGCTAGGACCAATGCAGGCTTTCCCTGCTTATGAAAAAGTGCCCCTGGAGATCCCAGGGTTCAATTCTGTAAGCAGGGAACTTTGACTTTCTCCACTTATAGAAAGGCACCCTGAGGTTCTCTGTAAGTAGGGAAAGCTGGGCAGGTGCTCCTAGAGCCCTGAGGGGTCCAATTCTGCCTGGGCATTCTGGGGCACACAGGATCAAGCCTGGAGATGCCCATGCTCACCCACCACAGAGCAAAAAGATGTCCATTGCAATAAAGAGACACTATTCTACACTGCCTTTTGTCGCACCACTCGTGCAACATAGCATAGGGATGTCTGTTTGCTCGTCATTTGTGCCACCATAAAAATGTTTATGGCTGCACAGATGTGACAACAGGTGATGTCTGTTCTTTCTCTTAACTGTTGTTCTGGAAGGAAGCAACATCCATGCTTCAAAACAACAGAAATTTCCCCTCCAATCTCTTTTCATTTTATCCGATGACTATTAAAGATAAGGTGCAATATATCAGCTTCAAGACTATCATCTGATGTCTTGTTGACTCTCAGTTTTTTTAGCCAAATGCTTTTTGTTCCCTTCATAATTCTTACTGTTTGTAGCACATTTCTACTTTTTGGTAAGAAGTGAGATACTCTTTGGTCTGCAAAATGTATATCTTTTACAGTATTTTTAATATATGCATATTCTGTATGCATATGCAGGTTTCATTTTCCTATTTATCATGGTAGGAGTTTATTTTATTCTAGGCCCCTTTTGCTTCTTCTGGTATCCAGTTCAATATTTTCAAGATGGTAAATGAGTCTTTATCTAAACTGTTACCTAGGGAGCAAACAATTTAGCTCTGTCTTCCTGATGGGATTTAAATGGCCAGGTTAAAACCAATATGGTTTTATTCCTCTATAATAAAACTGTTATTTGTCATAGTTAATCTATTTTTAATTCTTCCTGTAGTGTCGAATGTCTGGACTAAGGGCCTTGTTTTGGCCAAGCATACCTACAGTACACTACCACCAGGAATAAAACACCGCAGCCAGTTGCTATTAAAATCATTATGTCTTGCCAAATACTGCAATTTCCCAAACAGCTATGTAAACTGATGAGAAAAAAACTTATTTGAATGTCTGTTTTAAGTGCCAAAGTACATAAGTAGTTCTTTAAAAAACTATTTTACAATTTCAGTTATCTGGGAGTGTGTCTGTTTGCCTCCTTTTCTCTGGCAAGTAACCTCCATATCCATTACTCATACAGTGTCAATAACTGGCTCAACGCAGGCAATACATCCAAATAATCAGTAACAGCCAAGAGTGATAAGTTGCAGAAGAGCTGCTATTATATCTTTATCTCTGGTTGCATGAGCTGAGCATGTTAAGCCAAGTTACTAAGTAACACTAATGTGCCATGAATTAAATTCAGGGGTCTGATAAGAAGCAACTGACACAGTCAGAAATATCAGTCTTTGCTTGTTTTGTAAAGCACCTAGAGATGAAGCAAAATACAGTCTCTGATCTTTCTAAACACTTGGATAAAACCCAGACACAAGCCATTTGTGAGGCTGTGGTTAATACAGCAGAAACTATTCAGTTTCAGGCCTCTTTGTACCAGTTTCAAATTATGGTACACTGCATCTACACTGGACATTTGTACTGGTGTTCCTGCACTGGTATGTACGTCCCCAGTAAAGGCAGGCTCTGAGGCACAGTGTCACTCAGGACTTCACATGGGCTAACGAATCTCATGTAGTTTTCCTTGCTCAGGGAATTTTCCAAAGCATCCGACTGGAACTCAAACTCTTGAACCACTGAAAATCAATGGGACTTTTGCTTCTAAATCATGTATGTACTTTGGAAAATCCAAACCAGTCTTGTTCCATATTAGTAAGAAGAAAAAACCTTGATAAGCCAAATAATCATCTTTTTTTTTCATTATAATTTTCATGATTTGCTCTAATGTCTGTAATTTTTGCTTTCCAAAGTAAGTGTTCCTGAGTGCGTCAAATGCACAAGAAGCACAAAGTCCATCATGCTTTGACTACCTGTGGCCTTTTCTGGTCCCTTTCTCAAAGTGATACAACCAAAGTGAGAGGAGCTCTGGTGCAAGGAACTCAGAAAGACCATAACAAGTCAGAATGTTTATAACACTATGGATTCCTATTTAAAATCTCCGGGTTTATCTTTTGAATCATGTTTGCACACATTGGGCACGTTCAGATGGGCACCATCCTGCGGTATGTGGTGCTGTAAGCAAGTTTGCAGTGCCACATACTGCACAGTCCAGTGTTCTCTGTCCTACAAGGGTGCGCTGCTCAAACATGCAAAGCATCAGGTTTTTTTTCTGTGGGTTTTTGTGACCCCTGGATATCCCGAGGTCACACAAACCCACGGAAAAAGCCCCAGTGCAATGCACAGTCGGCCAGCGCGTGCTGATGAAAAGTGGAGCTGGGATGCCCAGAGCTGCGTTGCAGCTGCCACCAGGCTCTGCACAGGAGAATCTCCATGGCTGCAGCACCAGGAGACTCCCAGGACCACAGGTAAGGTTTGTGGGTCCATCTCACTGCTGGCCCTAGACTTCCCTACCCCACCCGGAGCAACTTGCCACGCACCAAAGTGCACATGGCATGGGTGTGGATGCGCCCATTGGATGCGTCTACATGAGATACTATGTCGCTGTAGTGAGGAACTACAGCAACATAGCATTGGCAGGCACAAGCAACATAGCCTGTGACACTGATGCTATGTCACCTTAGCAATGAGCTATGCTGCTTTAGCTTGTCACTATGGCGATGTAGTGTCTAAACATAACTGTGCGCTATTGGGACTGCGCAGTACCAAATGCGCAGCCAGGGGCATGTGTAGGTGCGCCCATTGTGTAGCACCTTGGAGTACACTTGAAAGGATGTCAAGATCCCAGGGTGCTGTAGCACCTTGATTGACAATCACTGGTGTAAAGCTTGCAACAAAATGTTTTGTATCCCTTCCAAATTTTTGTTGGAAATAACTCTGGTACAGCTATGGATATTCTTGTTGTTAATCATATAAACATGGAATCTTTTTATTTGAATGTCACTAAGTTCTTGACCCTAGTGACATTTAATATTGCAACAAATTCCACAATCTAATTATGCACTTACTGAAAAAACATTTCCATTTATACTTTTTAATTTGATGTTATCACTTTCATTGGCTGTTTTGTGCCATGAGATAGGGAAAACAGCCTTCCCATATCAACCATCTCTTTGCCATTCTTCATTTTACTTCTTTTTATTGTGCATTCTTATAATTGTAACTCCACTGATGTTATCTGTGTTCTGTGTAACATCCCTGTGTGCTGCCAATCTTCATATCTCTATTTGTGTGCGTGTTTTGGATAGTTGAGAACTGTTTCCCTTATATGCATACCCATATTGTTATGTGTGGTCAGTGCAGTGGGAACTATTTGTGTTTCTTTCAACTGTTTTGAGGTAAAAAAAGTTTGAATGTTAGGTGCCAGGTGAATCAGATTTTCTGTGCACTGACCTTCCTTTCCAAAACTGTAAAGTTTATAAGGATACTAAATGCTGGAAGATAATATGAGCAAAGGTCATTATGGGATTAGTATTCACCATGACTTCTGTGGAGGTCTGAGGAGGAGGGACTTTCTGGCCAGATATGATAAGAGAAAGTTTGGAGTTTTGTCCAAGAGATATTTTTGCAGTGGTATTGCACTTTGCTGTCAAGCTTCAAAATGAAGAATGCTTTGGTTGCATAGTTTCCTATGGTTTATTCTGGTTCAGATCTGGTATCCACTTATTTTTAAATAGCTGAAGTCCTTGGAGTATCTGTGTGAACAGTTGTTTATAGTGAGTGGCATCAAGACCTGTATAGACTAGATTCTGAAAAGCTGAAATCCTTGGGCTTGTTCAAAACCTAAAAGAGCTGGCTTCCATCAGCAACTGGAAACAGAGGAGCTGTGCTCCTCTCAAGTGGTGGTGAGGAGCCCTGGCAAGTCCCTGTAGGGAATATAGATGCTTAACCCTGTATCTGGGAATCACCTTCCTGGTACTAGGTACCTAATTTGTAGGCAGTGTGACATCCAAATTGGAGTCGCGGGTGATGGGATATGCATATATGGAGGAGAGGGAATCTGAGTTTTTCCCAGTCTTTTTCCATAGCTAAATAGACCAAACTCTCTAACTCTTTCATTTCAAGGCAAGTGTCCCAAATTTTGAACCATTCTTGAGCTATTCTTGGAAGCATTCTGCATCCTTTCCTTTCCATTTTTTTCCATTCTGCTTTTTAAAGGATGCACACACCCTTTCAAAAATGGTCTCACTAAGATTGCTCAGAATGGTAATAACATTTCCCTCCATTTGACACCCGTTCCTCTGCTTATATACCCATTGTTCATTGCAGTGGGTCTTACCTTCCATGTTGTCCTAGGAGCTGATGTTCAGTCATTTATCTACCGATTCACTTAAGTGCCTTCTGCCATCTAAAATTCCACCATGATTTAACTGGGGACTATGTTCTTGGTTTCTAGGTAGACTGGCTCCTATTTAGCTCTGTGAAAGTGCACCTAGTTTGGCAAACCTACATTGCCAAACAGTTCACATCAGCCTGTAGAACTGACTTGTTTTCACTTACAGCTCCATGAAGTTTTTTCTTACCTGCAGACTTTAAAGGGCATTCATTTGAATTTTTTTCCAGTTCCTTGATAGATATTGAGTAGCACTGAATCAAGACTAGATTACTGTAAGACTCCAGTTGAAATTTCTGCAGTTCTGATAATTCTTTATTTATTGTTACTTTTTGAGCTCTGTTAGTTATTCAGTTTTTAAACATTTAAGCTATGCCACTTTATTTTCATACAATACATGTTTCTTAATCAGAACACTGCACCGTATTAAGTGAAACATGTCTGAGTAGGTACATTATGACAACAAAATTACCTTTGCCAACCTGCCTTCTAAAATTTAATACCATAGTGAAGAAAAATCATTTTTAATAATGTAGAAATTATTTTAAAAACACAATTTAATGTAATTTACTTAAAATTCTACAATATGGGTGGATTTTTACTGACATGCAGTGTGACTGGTGGGATTGATTGATATGATTTTCTTAAAGGAAAGCTCCAATTTCAAATGTTTGGAATACTGGCTTACCAGGCCTTTCAGGGACTTATCCAATGTATCACTTTTTAAAATTCAACTATAAAGTAAAGAAACTACATCTGTATAAAAGTATAAATGTAAAACTATATATGTATAAAAACTATACATTTTTAAACTATAAAGTCATTTATTGTTCTTCTGTTGGAACGATAATAATGAGAAACTGTTTGCAGGACATGCTAGCTTTGATTTCCTCCATACATCATTATTGTTAGTTTATGGTTATTTCTTAAATTATTGTATCTTTTAAAAAAATATGATTTTCACATACAGAAATCTATTCTACTCAATAGTTGAAAAACAGCAGCTAATATATGAATATTAAAAAATGAAAGTATAATTAGATCTAAAAGCACGTCTTCTCTGCTCATTCATTCTTTAATATGGTAAGTTGGAACTGTGTATTTAATTCCATAGCAAAAGCGCTATTTAATACTTACCGCCTCCATATATTTGGCACAAGTATGGAAATCGCCACACGTTTCCCAAACCAACAGCAAATCCAATACAGCTTAAAATATACTGGAATTTATTGTCCCACTTTGGTCTGTCATCTTCTTTAAGAACTTCAGGAAGCATACCAACTGGTAGAGCTTTGGGCATCCTTACAAAGTACAATGTTTTTACCACTCCTGTTCTTCTCTATAATGATGAAGAAAAATTAATAGAATTTGAAACCTGGTTTTCTTACAAGTTTTATACAGGACAGTGAGGAATTCTGGGGAAATGGGAGGAGCTTTCTACTCTATGTAACACAAAAGAATGCATCAGTGTAAAAAACACATTTTATATTCACAAAGTTTTACCCCTTTTGCTTTTTGTGTAATTTCCTTCTATAGTTAGCGAATACACAGCTATAGTGTTAATTGATAACTGAGGGTTAAATAGTTCTTTGTGTATGTACATTTTCTTTAAGCCTGTTTGTTCTCAGATAATTTGCAAAAGTTGTGTGTCACTGAACACAAATCAAAAGGAACTTTGCAACATCTAGCTTACAGTAATACTGCAAAATTATATGAACTGTTTCTTTCTGAGAAAGCCACGAGATAGATCATTTTTCTACTGGAAAGTTTATCCTTTCTTAATACCAAGTTAAAAAGTTTGACTGTGCAAGGACTGATCTCTCAGTCCTTGCACAGTCAAACTTCCCATTGCTTCTTGTCATGTTTTAGGTCTGTTTCAAAGTATTTTAAAGATATGAGGAATAATATATTTTGCAGACATTTAAAAACTATGATTTATTTAATTCTTCAGTCATTTCTTAGTACTCCAGTTCTATAGTTTAACAAATAGAAAAATAATTCTGCACCAAATTACCAAGAAAGGACCAAGTTACTCAGTAGTAGCCTTGAACTTAGAAAACAAATCAAAATATTTAATATGATCAAAATGCTAACTATTAATCAAATTAAAAATAATAAAATAAATATCGCCAGCAAATGCTTTACATCTGAATTCTTGTCACTGTTTCTGAAAAGAGAGGTTGGAATCTGGTCCATGGTCTTTCATCATATCCCTTAAAGATTAATCAACCTTTTGCCTGTCAATGAATCCCAAAGTGTCTGGTTTTATTGTTAATTAAATAGTTACCGAGGAATGTAACAGCTGTGTGCGTCAAGGGTCATGTTTTGTTAAGTTGGAGAGTGAGTGAAAAACCTTTTTTGCCCTTTGCTTGCCCAAGTTTCTTGTTAGCTTGCATTTTAAGTAGTTTCAGACCATGTGCTGAATATACCATCTAATAAACTGTCTTGCTGCTTGAAATTACCACTTTGGCCAACGTCCTATTTCTCATTGAAGGGGACTGAGCTGTTGCTCTCCTCAAGCTAACAGGTCAAGGCTCAGGAGCAATTCTTTGCTGTCCAGGGAGGTTTATTCTCCCAGTAAGAAGCCCAGAGTGGTTCCAGAAGCACTTCAGAGCGCCCAAGCTGCCAAAGTCAGCACACCATCTGGAGACACTGGCAGCATTGCCTACTGAATCCTGGACAATCATATATTTACTGGAGTCCTGTGAGGCCACAGGATGGGGGAAACAATGGTGTCTCCCATAAGCAACTCTGAGAACATGAAATGAACTGCCTTTGCACAAAGAACAAAGATACCTGCATCAAAAACTAAAATGCTGAGCAAGGATACATGGGCATGTCCCTGCTCTGGCTGGGAAGCCCCTCAACATTCCTCACAGTCTCTTTGGACAGGTTGATTGACCTCCCTGTCCTGTTGAACGACAGCTGTTTAGCTCTAGCACACCACAAGTTGAAAGACCTGTCTGGGTCCACAGCAGACATGTGGTAGCTCTGACAGTAGCTCCTGGGGCTGATCAGCTGTATGCTGGGAGAAGGGGAGACTTGGGAGATGGGGGTGGAGAAGGATGGAGGCTACAGGTACACTCTGGCAAAACTGTACTGTTTCCTGGCCAGAAGCTCAACATATCCAAGGACCCCACCCATCCATTCTCCCAGAGTTGTCCCTGAATCACATCCACAATTACTTTTAACATCAACATTCCCTAGGTCCTTGGGCCAGCAGATGACACTGTCTTTATGCCATAGCACTACTCAAAGGACAGTATCTCAGTGTCACTTCAGAGAATGAAAAAGCAGGGTTTTCTTCCATGGGGAAAGAACCAGAGATGCCTTCCTCTTCCATTGGTGTTGTACTTGCAGGACATTTCCCTTGAAAAATATGTGCTCCTGCCAGAACACCATTGGAAGTAGGTGAGAGCCACCATAAATGAAGCTCTAGGCTGAGGCTTAGACTTCAACAGCCAGACACAGCAGTCCTGTAATCCATGACTTCTAAATCCACCCTCCCCAGTTCCATACTCTCCCTTCCTGCTTGACTCAGCCCCCTGTACATCACCCTTCATTGCCTCTGGGGCAGACACCTGATGCCACTTTGCTGGTTCCTTATGCCCCAGAAAGCATACAACCTGCTACAAAGATGCATCCTAGAAGCTACTTAGCATGGGTTTGCACAAGGCTCCTTGGAAATCCCTGGTCAAGCTAGATATATTTAAATTGCATTTGAACAAGTCTCAGGAAGTCAAAAAACAAAATGAGGAAGGGTGTTACTCTGATAAGCCAGATGTGTGTGACTACTAAAACAGAGATCATAGAACTGATCTCTTGCGGTCTGAAGGGTCTCGGAAGAACTTTGTACCATGGAAGACATTTTCTGGGCTACAGATTGGGCTGTATTATGTACTGGATACTGAAAACATCTCTATCTGTGGTGGCAAGACTTGAGAAGCAGCAGTAGCTAGGGAAACATAGGGCTTTCCTAACAGTCCCTTCCCCAGGCTGGCAAATAAATATCCAGTCTGCGTCTGACCACATACCTGGCAAAGGGGACTGTAGCTGCCATGGTTTCCACAGTGAAAGACCTCATATTTTTGAGGTCCTGTAGTTCAGGATGTGACCTACAGGTTATTAGATACATTTCCAGGTATCTAATAACCTGTAGGTAACATGCTTATTGTGTTACTTACTGTGTTACTGGTACTTTTGTTTTTGTTATTACTCAATTACAGTGGTGCTTTGAAAGGTGTAATTCTGAAACTTTTCTACCTTCTATTGCATCTCTCCTCTTGCTTCAGATAAGTTATCTGTAAGCATCTGCAAAGCTACCTCATTCCCCACCTTGATTAGAACTTCATTAGAATCCCTCATTAGACCTGTCTTTTTCCTTGATGCTTAAAGACAACATCATAATTATTTATTTGATTGACAAATAAATAATTTTTGCTCCATCAAAAAGCTCCGGTCGACTAACAATAAAAAAAAGTTGTCATAAAAACAGATGAAAAATTAAAACACAATAATAAACGATGAAACAGTTCTTCAAACAAACCCCAAAATGTAGCCCCCACCTGCTAAAAGCCTGCTCAGATAAAAATGTCTTACAAGGCTTCCAAAAGATGTCCAGGTTTGGACTCTGATGGGCCTCAAGGGGGAAGGAATTCCAAAGTTAAAGAGTGACTATTGAGAAAATGACTTCCTACATGTTTTCATCATGTGAACATGGGGTACAGATGCAGCTTCAAGAGGCTGATCTTCAGGATCACAATATGAGGGAGGAGGCAGTCCATTAGGTATGTAAGGCTCAGGCTGCTTAGGGTTTTCTAGGTCAAAACCAGGACCTTGAATTGCACTTGGAAAGCTAATGGAAGTCAGTGCAAATGTGGCTGCTGATGTGCTATGACCACTGCCTTTGGGCTGACCAATGATATTGCATTGATTCCTTGAACTCCCTTGTGCATTAATAGTCATCTGTTGTTTCTTGTCTTATGTTTAGCTTATCTGGGGCAGTGACCTATTTTTCATTCTGTACCTTTATTTATTATGGTGTGTCCTGGCCCATGATAAGGCGTCCTAAGCATGACAGAGACACAAATAATAAAACGATGAGAAAAAATAAGTTTATTACTTTAGAATGGACAGAAACCTGCAGAAGTAATACTTGAATGGATGTTTCATGTACTACATCAAGAAAAGTATTCAGTTGCATAGACAGTTGTTTTTCTTAAATATGTACTATAATGTCTCTGGGTACCTGAACTCAGCACATATTTTTCATGAGACCCACCTCTCACTAAAGCCTCTTAAATCTATCAGAACAGAATCTAGAATAGCTGTATTAAACTAATGTGATGGGCTGCTTACAGATATTTTTTAAAAAGCTCTTTATTTTAAACTTGGTGTGCTCCCATGTTGAGTCCAGTGCATGCCCAGAAGAGGCATCACGTTAGTTGGACCTAGTTTGCTCAACATCTATATATCAGTGCATGCCCAGAAGAGGCATCACATTAGTTGGACCTAGTTTGCTCAACATCTATATATATCAGGTGCTTTAGTGGAGCTTTTTTGGCACTTGTACCTGCTCATTTTTTCTACCTGCCACCAAAATAACAGGAGTTTCCTAGTACCGAATAGAGTTTTTAGGGGCTTACATAGCTGTAGCAATGGGAAACAAGTTTGTAAGGCCAGAAGATGTCATGACAATAATCTAATCTGGCTTGCATATCACAGGTCCAAAACAGCCCTGCACAGAAGAAGAACACATTGCACTCAAAAGCTTGCCTAAATCTATCCCAATCATGCAGTTCCTCCAATAACAACTATTGCTCACAAAAATCTTTACCTCTAATCCCTACTCTTCTCTTAGCAATTTCTGCATCAAGCCTATTTTTCCATGTGCGCTATATCCTATCTTTTAAAAAAAGTCACATAGGGTTGCTTTAAAAATTCCAAGGGGTGAAGAATTCATCATGTGTTGAAGTAAGCCACTTCTGTTGGTAATTGGCTAAAATGTATGCTTTAATGCTAGTCAGAAATATCTTTTTCATGCATAGTTTTGTAAAATGCCATTGTAAGGAACAGATTCTGTTCCACCAACTGCAGTTCTAGGTGGAGCTAAGTGTGATTTTATTCCATCCTATTTACATTCTGAAAGGTCAGGAATGCATCTACTTTTGTAACACACCATCATCTGACTGAGTCATAAAATAATGATTACATTATTAAAGTAGTCATTTAAAGGATAGGAAGAAGGCAAGAAAGTTTTGGAGCAAAGAAAGGTTATCAGAACTAGCTACACAACAAGTAAACAGCAATTGAAATAGATAATCCTAATTATCTATTCAGTATACAGTTCCCTATAGCCTCACTCCATTAGCTGCCTATAGCACACCTATGCTTTTTTTATTGGGATATTTTTGAGAATGAATCAGATTATTCTTGGTCCTTTCTTTTTTAAAATATTCATTGTAAAATGCTGCTTGTAGGAAGAAGGGACTGTTGGGATCTTGAGGCCTTTGTGTCTGGGTTTTTAACTCTGGCACTTAGCATAAGCACAAGTACATTCTGCTGTAGATTAGCTTGACTTTAAACAGCTGCAACTCAGCAATGAGATCTGATATGAGGATCACCTGGACCATGACCTGTTTTTGGCGAAGAAGAGGAAGTCTAGAAATACCTTGTTTAGATGACCAAAATCAAAACAAGAAGTTGGCCAACCAAAATAAGAAGATTTGGCTTGGAAAAAGAGGATCAATCAGTAGCAGAACTAGCTCCTACATAAGAATGAGAAAAAGTACCTATGGCTGGAAAATTCCAGTCAATCATATATGGCAAGGGGAAATAAGCTTATTAATATGCATATAGGGAATGACTTAAGCTAATTATATGATAAGAAACATAGTAACAATAAGGTATACAAGTAAAGGAATTGGAACCCCTTTCCAGAACACTCCTGAAGGAAGCCTGAAGAAATCCAGTCACCAAGCCAAGATCCTGTACAAACATCAGATGCAGGAGCTAGGAGCCCCGAAGAAGAGCTCACACAGCCTGATCAACCAGTGAAGTCATGTTGGCAATACCTCAGGGTTTTACTTTTGACTAGCTATAGTATTAGAATAGTAACTGCTGAGAACGCTTTACTTTTGATTTAGAATTGTAACTGTTAGTGTTCAATAGACTTGCTTATAGTTAAGAACAACCATGTCTTAGTCTTCATACCTGGTAAAAGACCCGTAGCATCATTGGATGTAACAGGACAGTTGGATGAAAATGTTTTGCAGTGCCAATGCCTATGCATGCCACACTGACTTGCTCCTGTTTATACACACCAAGGCCAGGAATGTAGTATGAAGGTTGATCTCAAAAGCTGGCCCCCATGGGATGTAGTGTTCTTGGCAGCAGCAGTGTCCAGCTATGCAAGTGTCCTGGTGCTACCTACCTTGATGGTCAGGGACAAGGGGTAAGATTCCTCTCCCATCTCAGCTCCTCTGCCATCACAGAACTCTTGGGCAAGTGGATTGTGTTCCTCAGCACTTTCTGTTCAGCAGGAGCTAATGCAGGCAGTTTTTGCCCTTTCCTGAGCTACTGCTGCTACTTCATTATGTCACTCCCTCTCCTATGTGATTAGAAGCTGGAAGAGCTCTCTGCTGGCAAGTAGGAAGTAAAAGGGCTGTTAATAAAATACCCAGAGCTATAGTAAAGTAAAATATCATTTACATACTTCCAAATATTTTAATTAAATATTCTAATACTTCTGCTTGACAAAAATACATCAATGACTTCATGCAACACAGTGCCATGTATGGTAAAGAATGGTAAAGATGAATGACTGTGCAAGACAAGTTGGGATAAATATGGCATTGTTGTTGGAGCCTGAACAATTGGATAGTCATATCTGTCCTTGTAGGGATCTCTTCGCTTCATCGTTTCCCTTGAAACCTCACATCATTATCCACATTGGGATGAAACTAATCACGGTTTTTAAAAATTTGTATTTCCTTTCCTCATTAACAAAGTCTTTTATCTCCCACTTCTCTGGAATGTTTTTATGCAGGGTTCTTCAACTCTCCATTCATAGAGGGCTCAGAAGCTGAGCCAACAAGACCCCGTTTCTTTCTAGAGTAATTGTGGATGAATTTATAGATGGCAAAGACAGGGATGACCAGACTAGGCACTCCAGCCAGGATGACAATGATGGCATAGACCCAATCAGGATATCCAATTTTCTCTGTTTTGGGGAACTCTTCCTGTGAGAATGAACAGTCATGTCAGAAATTTATAGCAAATAAAATGTATAAAAACATCACATATTGAACTCTAACACAGAGAAAAAATAGAACTGTGACAATAATTTGCATGTAACAATATTCTAACTCTGAAAGGACAAGGGAATATTAGCAGTTTGTGCTTAAAGAATATAACAGCTTTTTATGAAAAGCATTTATACTTTCATTGGGTTCTATAGTAATATTATTTAGACTCTTAAGAGCACTTTACATATATTAATGGAGTAATCCTCCCCCACATTGTTATAAGATACATACTTACTGGACCTCTTTCGGATAATAAAATGGAGAAAAAGGGAGTGCTGAGTGCTTTGCCCGTTCTCTCAAACTAAGCTGTGCTGGCCTAGCTAGGCTTAGACCATAGGAATGCCTGGCTGTGATCCACTAGCTCACAGCAATTTCTGACTTACTGCACTTTACAGTGAACCATTCTTCTTGCAGTGAAAAGGGATGGGTTTTATGAGGTTTGCAGGTTTTGTTTTAAGCCTAGGACTGGATGCATAAATAGTAGAGCTGAAGAAAGTAGCTGTGATTTGCAGCCCAGTAAGGTAGGAAGAGGAAAGGGGCTGAATTTGCATTAGAGTTAGGTGTTTGCTGCACACCTGCCAATGTGATGAGGCCTCCCACAACAACTATCTTTTGCTGGGGCCTTTGCAGGGGCACAAGCCACAGTGCTACCCTGAGGGGTGCATGGTGTTTAGCCCTGCTACAGTCCACTATAAAAAAAATAGGTTCCATATGTTCCAAGACCTATGTAGTTCAGGTTGAAATTGGTCTTTCCTCAGGTAATATCCCAAAAGCTTTTTCTGGGAGCAAATATTAATATATAATAAACACAAGACCTGCAGAGGTGGAAGCAGGCAGAGATACTGATCATAATTATAAGTGAAAATCTGAGTAACATCATTGTATATCCTATGAGCTTACATTGAAAACTGGTTTCAGAATCTGATCTAATAGATATCTTGTAAACACTGACAGGATGTTACATGACAAATTCCCCTGCAGTCCATACAGTGCAATTGGCATCAATTCAAAGGCTTTCGTTTTAATCCTATCTCACAGAAGGATCTTTTTTCTTTTTTCCAGTCCTCCTCTTCTCTTAGGCAAAATTACCAAGCAATCACTCTCCAGCAATGTCCAGACATTAATGGCTGAAGTTGGAATAGCAACATCCTCTCTCTAAGTGCTAACGCTTTTATATTCCATTATAGGCATTGCAACAAGCTGGTCATGAAAATAAAATGTTGAGTGGGATTATCTTGCCACAGGCAGGGCACTGGACTAGATGACATCTCTGATCCCTTCCAACCCTACTTCTCTAAGATTCTATGACCAACTTGGGGAAGATGGGTGTATTTCATACTTCCAGAGAAAAGAGAAAATCAAGATACATATTTTGGCTGCAAGTACTTACATAATTAGGATCCCAAATACCATAAAGCAGTTTTTGGTTGACTTTCACCACAAAGTAAAAGAAGAAGATAACTAACATTATGAGAGGACTGACAACTCTCCATGTGACCTGCCAGAAAATATTGGGTTTGTGTCCAATCATAAACTCGATGTCACTGTTAAACCTAAGAGTAAAAGAGAATATTTAGAAACATCACTGCATTGCACAGTGATAATAGAAAACACATTCAAAGATTGGTCAACAAGTCACAAATGACAAGGTGACCTAACTACTTCTCAGAACTTTCTAATGTGAATGGGTAACAATAAAATTTAAAAACATTTTTCTAATTGAGGCAAATGTTTATACAATTCTGCTATATGTTTTTTATCCAAGTTTCACAAAAGAAAGCCCAGAAGAGGCTCTTAGAAACACACATCATTTCACCAGACTGTTTCTGATTTCATAGAATGGTGGGAAAGGGAAGATCCTGATAGAGCTATTCAGGTGCCTTAAGAGCTATGAATGCAACATAGATTTTGGAGGAATCTGTCATCATGTATGTTTTATGTTTCCCTTTTATATGAGTGAGGTAGAGGCTCAGTTGCCAACTGAAAGTTGCTAAGGGTTTGAAAAGGGTGATTTTAAGGTTGGGAATGTGCTTGAAGGGAAACAGTTTGCTGCATGTGACGTTCAGGCCACTGGCCTTTCCTGAATTAATTCCTGCTTGAACTAGATCATCTGTTTTAGAAAAGAAAAACCCAAAACCAATCCTGATTCTATCACTAAGCCAGTGATAGATAATTCACAGCCTGTGATGACTTTTTCCATTTGTTAATTATGCGTATTGTTAAAAATGAATTCCTTATTTCCTGTTGGGATTTCCTAAATTCAACTTCCAGGCATTGAATCTAGTAAAATTTTGTTAGAGTAATCCTTCAGGTGACTTTTATATAATTACAGATTCACTCAATCTGACTAGTCATTTTGGTTATAATTGTACTTGGCTACAATTCCCTAGATCACCTCTGGAACCTCTTAAACATGACAGCATTTATTATCTATCAGTCCTCTGGAACAGTTGCCAGAAGTGAGTGCTTGTTTCTAACAAGCAATTGGATATTTTTGTTACTAGATCAGTCATTTAATGTTTAATTTTCCTAGAACTCTTGGATGAAACTTTTGGAATCCTGGTGACTTATTGGCTTTTAAATGTATCGGTTTGCTCTACCACAGCTTCCTCTAACACTTCAATTGCTGTTACAATTTCACCCTGATTACCAGAAATTATTTATTTAAAGCAGAAAGTTAATTTGTAAAGCAAAGTCCATTGTATATAACACTGGATCAAGACTTCAGAATACAGGTATATTCTCTCTGAGGGTTAGGTAGTCATCCCTTCACTTAAGATTAGAATGAAACATGATAAAGTTTACCTAATTACTGCATGTCTGCATTGCTCTATCTGATTTTTAAAAGTATGGAATTCACATGCAGAATATTCTATGCCTGATTGTTTGCTAAAGGATTTTATTCCCTCACAGTCTTTGGGAAACCTAGTTTAATAGGTATGTGACTACTTATGAATGATAGATCATCATCTATTTTTAAGTGATTTGAATAGTTCTTATATAATATGCAAGTAAAGAACACTAAACCTAAATTGGCGGTTTTTTCCTATTAATTGAGAACTGACTTAAAAAAAGCAGTTAAATTATTTAACTAAAGCTAATTTATATTTGCATAATTGAAGGGACTTCAATTAGAAAGCAGATATGGGCAGGGATACAGCAAGTTCTATCACTTGTGTTACTACATCATTTCTAGCAACACTCAGTTTTACTAGTACTTCATACCTGTCTACTCCATAGATGTACACAACTGAAAACATCTCACAAAAAGCAATGATCAGCAAGGGAATGGATCCAGCAAAACTGTCAAACAGAGCCAGCCAGTAATTACCAGAATTCAGTACAAAAATAAAGGCTAGCAAATAAGACCCTAAACAAATTAGACCTGTAAAGAACAGAGACAAATAAATTATTTTAGGTATGAACTAAAGCAACAATATTAATGTTTAGAAATCTTGACAGTAAGCGGGAAATTCAACTGTTAATTTCTGACTAATTTTAAGATTGAAGACAGCTCCAAAATTTTTAAAGATGACACATGTTGAAAAGCCTAGAATGAAGGGGTATGCAAACAACTTCATTTTTAGGAGTAGAGAGAGGTCGTTAGCCAAGTTAGTCTGAGGTCAGGAGGAAGGCAGGTTGGCATCTTAGAGTAGAAACAGACATCACCTAACATCACATCACCATAAACAATTCTATAGCAACACAAATACTGAGCAAATAGATGTACCAACCCTTTGTTGCACCACATCAACCACAAATCAAAAGCACTTTACTGTGGTGGATGTCTGTTTGCTCTATGGCAGGAGAAAGCAGGCAGCCCAGACTGCCCACACTGTCCAGTCACTCTGGGTGGATGCTCTAGGAACTTCAGGGGTTCAGTCCTGGACACCCCTGGAATTCCCATGCAGGACTGGGCCCTTGAAGCCCCCAGAGCGCCTGCCAAGCTTTCCCCACTTACAGTGATGCATCCAGGAGAATCTTGGGGCACTTCTCTATAAGTGGGGAAAGTTGGGGTTCCCCACTTATAGAGATTTTCCCTGGGATCTCCAGGGGCATGGTGTGTTTCCTTAAGCAGGAAAAGCCCACATGGGTCCTGATGTGAAGACACAGATACGGGGAAATCTCTGGAGCCACATGTATCCATACTCAGACCCAACCCAAGGTCTCCAGGGACCTATCTAGATAATCAGGGAAAGCCAGGGTTTCCTTGCTTACCCAAACACACCCCTGGAGATCCCAGATGGATCAGGAAATGGGTCCTTGGAGATCCTGGGTGATGGCTAGAAAATGATATTTAGAGATTTGCTTTTAGGAATTGGCCTGTAGGTAGAGTAAACATTGCATTACAATAATGTTCCAGGGAAATGGCAAGGGTTAAAAGGTTGCAAAAGTCTGTTTGTGACAAAGATCCATAGTCTCAGCCTTTGAGGCAGGCACTGTGTCTGGAGCTAGTAGGCAAACAGGCACATATATCTTGGGAAATAGAAAACATGAGCAGTGGTCCATTACAAAGATAATGGACCTTCAGAAATAGCATTAAGTCACAATGACCAGCTGCAAAGTCTCTGGGATTTCTAGTTGTGGTGGGCTAACCAAATTAGGAGGGTGGGCATGCCCAAATTAAGACACTGGTAAATGACCAAATTAAGATGTATGCAGGCAATATGCTTGAGAAACAAAGAGATTATGCTGACAGGACAGAACGTGGACAATGTGACAACTGCAGGGAGACCAATCAATGGTACCTGGAAATGAAGTGTCATTAGGAAGAAAATAATACAAAAGGAAGGATTTTCAGAGCAGTCAGGATCCTGAGGCCATCGTGGGTAGAGGACACATTACTGGCCCATCTCACCCACCTCATGGGGGGTGGGGTCAGCATTGGCTTTTGACCTCCAAGACTGTTGACATCTGACATTCAAGCAGAGAACCACAGGGTGGTGCTCATGTGCCAGCCAGATATACCATCCCTCTGTGAAACCCTGGAACATGTAGATAAACAGGATCAGGGGAGTTATTTTGTTTGCTTTGCCTGCATTACTCTTATCTGCTATTACTGCATATCATTAAAATTTGCCTATTATCAAATGGAAGAAGTCATGATCAGTCTGAGGGTGGGGTCTGCCTGGAACAAGGTATCAAGACTGGGTCATAAATCTAGTGACAACACTGGGGAATGCGTCTGGGTAAGGGGGAAAAGCTGGGCGGGGACTCCCAGAGCTTGAGAGGCTTGATCCTGCCTGGGAATTTCTGGGGTGCACAAGATCAGGCCCCTCCAGCTCTGGAATAACACATTACCCCTTTTCCTACAGCATCAAGTAGGACAAGAGGCAATGTACGTTTCTCCCACTGAAGAAGATCAGCTGTTCCATGACGCATTGCAGCACAGCTGATCTGCTTCAAATGGTGACAGTTATTCAGAGAAGCAAGAGCTTTTGTAGGTGACAGCCTACTTCATCAGATACTATTATCTCTCAGGATAGCATCTAATGGTAGATGATAGCATCTGATGAAGCATCTCCTGTCTGTCTGAACCAGTTAATCTCTAAGATGGCACCCTGCCCTACCTTCTACCTGACAGAACGTTCAGTTCAGTGGATGAACGAGAAATAGTTTAAAAGCTCAGATTAACCTAAAGCATGATCTTTTCAGATTTTTCTGTGAATGAAAAAGAGTCAAATGAAAGATCTAATTCCTCTTCACCTTTTCCTTCTCTCTCTCCCATTCTGGCACTTCTGTAATAAGCAAATAGCTAGAACCACATGACAATTTAGCACAAAATGATGGCTCCGATTCTTCACCTCACACCGTAGTTAAAATACTCACCTAGGGCATTTTTATTGTTAATTAAGAAAGCATTTAAATAAACAAACCTGGATTACACAACTAAGGCTAAATTACTTTTGCTGAATTCTGGTGAGATCCTTTGGAAAGCAGATATCATCTGAAATTCATTTAACATTCAAGGAAGTACCCCAATCACAAGCTGTCAGGATCCTGGAATACATCTTTCTCAGTCTCTCCCATTGACATTGTTCTACCTTGCATTACTTTGCATACAAAAGTAAATGTTCATTCAGCAAAAGAATGGAAAGCAAGTCAACTGCCTTGTGAACAGAACACTAACCTTGAAGGATAGCGCTTGGGTTTTGATCTAAGCTGCAATGGAATATAGAAGTAAAATATCTTTATCATGAGATGCTGAGAGAGGCATATCCCAGAATACAGTGTAAGTTCCTCCCTTGGGAGGCCCTGGGAGAATTCAGTTCCTGTTTCTGCTGAGGCAGAGATATGGTGTGAAGTCAGGGCCCCCACATCCCAGGTGAGTGTCTTAATTAGGTCACCACCTTTTTGTCTTGTGAATGATTCCCAAGTCCCTTTGTAAATCTATCTCAAGAAATCAAAACAAATCATCATTACAATGTTTCCATTTTTTTTCCATTGGCCAAAACTCTTTGATTTAATTTGCCAATACTTTTAGATGACCCAAACTACATTAGATTCACGGAAAAAAAATTGTCCAGCCCCAGAATAACACTTACCTGTTATAAGTTCCTTAGGCCATTTTTTAGGAATAAGATTAAGGTCTTGTAAGGGTACAAGGACACCTTCCATGTTTCCAAACATCGAAGACAAGCCCAAACAGAACAGCATGATAAAGAAGAGGATGGACCACAATGGTGAGACAGGCATTTTGGTGATAGCTTCAGTGAAGACAATAAAAGCTAAGCCAGTTCCTTCAACTCCCTGTAGAAGATTACAGATGGGTCAAACTTTCAGGAAACTGACAGTATTTAGCATTTAAAAGGATGGTCATGTTACCTGAAGATGGTAATACAATATGCTATACGTTGTATTCTTCAATCATTTGATAACATTTTGGATGATTGATTTTACAGTCTTAAAGTTTTTTTAACATAGCTTTTCCTTGTTTTTCTAAAAGAAGAGAGAGCCGTGTTACATGTAACACTTGTGCAAAATAATTTGCTTGTACTTCTTTCTTTCAAAAAGGCAGAACATGGTAGCACCTTAAAGACTAACTGGTTCAAAGAAGCATATGCTTTAGGTAAAAGGAGAAAGCAGCCACGTTTTGAGCTTGAGGTTTGACATCTAGGTCTAGAAATGGGTGTTGGGGAAGAGTTGGTCCAGAAGCTGGGGGGAGCTCCTACCCCATGTATTACCCCAAGTGGGACATGTTTTAGCATATGATCAAACCTTTCTCTCATTCCCGCACTCATTCACTCTCATCACAGCTCTCATGCATTACCTGTTCAATGTCTGGGGCAGCTCCTGCTTATCAGCTGTCTGAGCCTAACTTTAGAATATCTGTGTTAAATTATCATTCTAGTAAACAACCAATTTTTTTCTGGGGAATGAATGTAAGAGATAAGTAATGCAGAAACAGTGTTCTTTAAGTTTACAACTCAACAAAATTCAAATAGAATTTCTTAAGACAATGAAAAGCACTTCCCCATTGCTGCAAGCAATGGATATAAAAAGGTGTCTTAAAGGAAAGATCAAAGGTGTCTCAAAGGAAAGATCATTTTGATCTAGATTCAGGCATCAGATGCGGGCTGGCAAAGTTTGCAGGCGACACAAAACTATGGGGGAAGGCAGTCATGCTGGAGGACAGGCTGGGGATACAGGTCAACCTGGACATGTTTGCAAAGTGGATAGACCAAAACTTGGTGGTATTCAACATAGAGAAATGCAAGGTACTCCACCTTGGGAGAAAAAAACAGCATCATACTTATAGGCTCAGTGGTGCCACGCTTGCTAGCACTGCGACCGAAAGAGACTTGGGGGTCTTGATTGACCACCAGATGAACATAATCCACCAATGCGATGCCATAGCCAGCAAACCAAACCAAACCAAACACTAGCATACATCCACCAATACATCTCCAGAATGCAAAACCAAAAACATCATCCTCCCGCTTTACTCGGCCTTAGTGAGGCCACAGCTAGAGTACTGTGTCCAGTTTTGGGCCCCGCATGTCAGAAAGGATGTGGATAAGTTTGAAAGAGTCCAGAGAAGAGCTACCCATATGATGAAAGGCCAAGAGAGCAAGCCTTATGAGGAGAGGCTGAGGGACATGGAACTCTTCAGCCTGGTGAAGAGAAGGCTCAGCAGGGACTTGGTGGCTGCCTATAAGTATATAAGGAGGGTGAATCAGGATCTGGAAAAACAGTTGTTCACCAGGGCTTCCCAAGGAAAACTAGGTCTAATGGCTACAAACTTCTAGAAGGCCAGTTCAGACTCAGTATAAGAAAAAACTTGTTTCCAGTCTGAGTGTCCAAGGCCTGGAACAGACTCCCGCTCAGAGGTGGTGCAAGCACCTACTCTGGACTCATTCAAAAGGTGTTTGGATGCTTATCTTGCTGCAAACATGTGATCCCTGCAGACTTCCTGCCTCTGGCAGGGGGGTTGGACTCAATGATCTCATGAGGACCCTTCCAGCCCCTAATGTCTATGAAATCTACAAAATAAAATTTGCTTATATTGGAAGGTGTTAGGCATCTTACATGCAAGCTTATCCTGTAGTAATTCTATAGATTCCATCCCTGATGTCAACTTACATCATTTAAGAAACTTTCTAGGTTACAGGTCTCAAACTTAAGGTTTGCAAAAGCCGCTGAATCAGTCATGTTATACAACTTCTGTAGTTCTCCAAAGTTTTCCTGGGTTACGTTACCCTCTGGCAAATCAAAAGCATTCATCAGGGTGAGAATATTTCTGCAAAATTAAAATAAAAAGAATTAGTGTTAATGTGTATGTGTAAGCAACTTCAGGAATCATTTTAATCCTCAGAGAATTTATCAAGAGTTCATTTTCTCTTATAAGGAAGGGCATAAGCAATGTAGTGCTGCTAAGAGAATGATACGGACAGAATAAAGAATGCCCTGCAAGGTACAGACACAAGTATATGCACACAGTTTTTCACAGAAATATCTGGAGACTTGGAGATGAAAATCTGCCTTACAGTTAAGTAACAAATTAAGTAACAAATGAAAGACTTGTAGATTAAGATGCCTAGGCTGGGCATCTTATTGTGAGTATATCTCCTGGGGTGCAGCAGGATTGTAGATTGATGAGAATGGGTACGTGAGGAAACCAAACAATAATTCCCCTGATGGGCTTGAAATTTGAAATTTGACTTCTTCGTGAAAACTGTTCCTTTTCTCAAAAACAGATTTGGCAGAAATCCCAATTTTCTATCACAGTGGTTTTACTTAATTCACAGTTGTATTCACTAGCTCATCTCTGATTACACGAATGATTAATGGTTTATATCACTTTTACAATTATTACTGTTCCATCATTTTCAGGGGGGAGACTGTATTCCCAACTCACTACATCTATGCCAAAGGATTTTGCCATCTTAACTGCTTTTATTTCTCAAAGAACTGTTTTAAAAATTAAGTAAAATGGGGTACCAATGACTAGATGGCTAACTCCTCTAGATCGTCACTTTCTGGAATAATTGTCGCAAGGAACTATATAAAACAGACTTTAGATTACCTGTAGTTAAGGCAAATCAAACAATAGGTTGGTAAAGTCAATTTGGTTTACCTACTTATATTTAGAACACCCCTCCCCACCACATCTTTGAATAGCAGGTTATTATAAGCTATTGGTTTTGCATGTGATTTTAATTTTTTGAAGTTATAGCTTCAACTTGATATATAGAACATGATTTTGTATGGGACATGACACCACAACATGTCAAGATGGCTCTTTATGTGATCAAGTGCCCCTCAAATAAATGATGGAGCAATTTTAATTTAGCTAAGAGTGCTGAAAACTGAAGCTGCTTTTGTTCAGGCCAGACAAAATTCTCTATATTAAGTTTTTATGCAACCTTACCTGTCAAAACAAGCATCATATCTCTCTGTGGCTCTGAATCCAATGATGGAATAGATGACAGTTGCTGCGTAAATGGATGTGAAACCATTGATCACAGAGATAATCACTGCATCTTTCTCACAATTATTACTGTAAGTCAAAAGGTAGAAATCTCAGTGAATATGAAACATTTTCCCCAAATTTCACTATTAAAAATTAATTAACAAGTTTATCAAAGCATTTAGACTAATAGTTTATATGTTCTTAATACATTGTCTGATAATGTACTAGTAATTCTGTCATTTAGAGTTACAATTAAATAAAAACTGGATACTAATAAATGTAGTATCTCTCTTCTTGTATCAAATTCCATTAGGAAGGCACTACAACAGATTGTTCAGTCTTTATAATTAAATTTTAAATCCTGCGCAGAAGCTTGAAGAAATAATCTTCTAATTAAGCTAATACCCACTTTAAATAATCCATGCATTGTTAAACTGCAGAGGTTACAGACAGGGAGAGATCACCAGATCAGGTAAGTCACTAGGGCTCTGTGATGGACTCAACAAATCATAGTCCTTCCTCTACAGTCAGTTTAGTTAAAACAATTTTATTAGTTCTATAAACTTGGTGTTGATTCAGACACGTGTGAAAAGTATTTGTTATTAATAATGCTTATATTTATTAGAATAGTGCCTGTGGATTAGCCAAGAAGGAGATTCCACTGTAGGAGGTACTGTACAAACAAGTGCTCTCATTGGTCCACTTGTTACCTTCAAAAAAAACACTCCAGCTCTGAAGAATATTCATATAATTAAAAAGCAGAGCCTGAGCACAACACATTTCATCTCAACCATTAAAAGCAACTTTTAATGGCTCCTACTGCATTTCTGTTTTAGTACTTTTGGCAATGCAACCTTATGGAGAAAGGAAGCAAGGCTATGGGGAGCCTTCTAAAGATCTAGTAGGATTGGATTTTTTGTGCTGGATACTTACTGAATGGAATTGTAACTTGAGAAGGATATGAGGCCTCCAAAGGCAAGGGAGAAGGAGTAGAACACTTGTGCTCCAGCATCCAGCCACGTGACGGGGTTGGCCAACTCAGCAACCTGTGACATCAGACAAAAGGTAGTGAGTGTCTCAGATCAAAACTTGAGCTGAACATCAGACAGCACCATCCCTGGAGGGGGTGCAAATCAGGGTGACCGCCCCAGGCCCTGCGTTTTGGGGGGTCCCACAGACCCGGAAAGAGTGGCTGAGGCCCCTCCTGCAGGGCCCACCTAGTACTGGTGATTCTGTGCTGCTGCCTCTGGCAGCTGTGTGTCCGGCTGCTGGCGGCTTTGCATTTGGCTGCTGCCCTCCACCCCGCTGCCGCTGGCTTCTTTGCATCCGGGCCCCGCACCTGGCTAGGGTCATCTCTGGCTGATGCATAGCTTATTTCTGCTCTCTATGGAAGACAGCACTCTGGACAGCAGACAAGTAAATGCCTTTATCAATTTCATTTTCATTTTCATAAATAAACTACTTATATGTTAAAATTAAATCAGTAAGATTTAAAGCAGAAATAAGATAACAATGCTCATATAATTTTGTCTCCTTTTATCCGATAGTGGGTTCCTCTCTTGTTTCCTCAAATTAGCCAACAGATAACCTTTAATATTTGGACTCTCCTGGGCAGCTACACCCTTTCTGTTCTGAGGAGAAACTGCTATAAATGTAAGACATCTTAATGGTGGTATCTAAATTACAGGCATTATCATCCTAATTCTACCATTTATGTCTGAATTCAGGCCTGGCCCTTTCTTCTAGTAAGGTATGGGTGCATTTGAAAAAAAGAATGTAGATTCCCTGTTAAGAGGAGGTAAATGAACAATCCAGATCACTCTGGAATGACCCCTTGTCCATTCAAGAATTCCCCAAATCCAAGGCAGTACATACATACATACAGACATGCATATACACATGTATATACACACATACATTATATATATAATATCTGAAACAGCAAGAAGAAATATTTAAGGGCTGCAACAGTAACTGATCAACAAATCAACTTCAGCAGTATCCTAATGTATTTGGATAATGCAAAGCAGAGCTCTACTATTCACAGTTCAAACATGAGAAGCTGTCTTTAAGCAAGCCTGAAAGATACTCAGAATAAATATAGATGACAGGTTCATTTTCTCCTTGTTGCTAATGACATTTTGGGCCAGATCCAGACTGACCACTTAGCACCGTACCTTTGACATGACAATGATCAAAACAGACTGGG
Source organism: Caiman crocodilus (assembly GCA_030014935.1). Classification (NCBI taxonomy): domain Eukaryota; kingdom Metazoa; phylum Chordata; order Crocodylia; family Alligatoridae; genus Caiman; species Caiman crocodilus. The sequence continues at coordinate 156,545,951 of JAGPOW010000261.1, read as the reverse complement.
TTAGGAGTCCAAGACCCCTATACAATAAATGAGACTTGAGTACTTCCAAAGGTCAGTGCAGAGAGCCAAGAAGCACCTAAAATCAAACTAGTTCAGCTACACTAGGCACAGAGATGTGTCTGAACTTGCACCCATCACTGAGCTTAGGTACCTAACTCAGGCTGTGCATTAGTTGTTTCCTTTCACCTGGGATCCAGACCATTCAGGCCTTCTTTTAATGGCTGGCACCTAATGAGGATGGTTGTGGTAGTCACCTTTTATAACAGCCTTGTGTTTAGAGTCTTAAGCCAAGAAGTGGGAAATTGTGGTTCTAAACACCCCCTCTATCCAAGAGGATTCATACCCACACTTCACACTTCCCAGTAGAGTGGCCTACCCACTAGACTGTAGAATGAAATGGCTAGAGGTCCTTTCCAACTTCACTGTTGAAGCTTGGTCACTGAGCAGCCAAGGCTGCAAGATTCATGAGAAATATGGGGTTAGAGAGACAGAGAGCACAAGAAAGAAGAAACATCACTCTGCAGCCCAGTGGTGAGGGATCTCCCATGGGAGGCAGGAATCCCAGGTCCTGATCCCTCCTCTCAGAACCATTTATAACTTTAAAATTACACAATCATTGATTTAAAACAGGAAAAGAATGAAACCTAACATCAGCCCAGGTGTTCTTTCTCTCCTCTCAGCCTACCCACAAAGGTGTGAAGGCTGGTTTCCTTTGACTTGCTCCAACTTCCCAGGCAAGTTCTCTGACCACTGGGCCATTAGACAACAATTGGCAATAGCACCACTAGCATGCTGGCCATGTTTTTGGGTGAAAGTGATTCTAGCCACTGCATTTAGTTCTAAATGTGATTTTGTCAGTGGATGCATCCATATGAGATGTCTCCACATCTACATGTCTGGCCCTGTTCGGTCATAGTAAACTAATAAACGCTGTCAGAGGTTGAGACTTTAAAGACAAGCATTGTCCTGCAGTGGCATTATTTACTGTGTAGCAGCACATGTAGATGCTGATGGGGCTAGCTGGTGCAAAAGGGTGCTTCAGTGCAGGGGTTGCCTGCTGGCTGTCCCTACACTGGAGCACTCTTGTGCCCCAGCCAGCCCCTCTGCAGCATGTTGAGCTGGGTCAGAGCAGCTCTGGGCTGGCAGGCTGACCCCCCTGGGTTCCTTGTCAGTCAGGGCTGCTCCAACCCAACTCAATGTGCTGAGGTCCCAGGCACATGTGTAGATGCAGCACGCCCAGAAGCAATAAACTCCAGTGCTACGGTTTATTGCTCTGTGCTAATAGCAAGTGTAGATGTACCCACTGTGACTTAAATGAGCTCCAGGGATGATTTAGAGATCAGGTTCTTCTAGATATATAGGCAGAGTTTTCATAGGACTGAGACGCTTAGGAGTTCAAACTGGATTGCTTTTGAGCATGCCAATGTTGCAGCAGAGCTAGTCTGGATCACATGAAGGATGTGGACAGTTTGGAAAGAGATCAGCATGGGGCAACAAAAATGATCTGGGGCCTGGGAGAGAAGACATATAAGAAAAGACTGAAAAAACGGGCTATTTAGCCTGGAGAAGAAAAGACTGAGGAGGAGTTTGATAATAGTCTTCAAATACCAGAAGGGTGATTATAGAGAGGATGGAGATGACCTTTTCTCTGGGGCTTTAAGAGACAGAAATAGGAGGAATGGCCTCAAGCTTCAGCTTTAGGTTGGGAGTTAGGAGGAACATTCTGACTATGAGGGTGGTCAGGCATTGGAAAAGGCTCTCTAGAGAAATTGTGGTGTCTCCAACCTTGAACACTTTCCAAAGCAGGTTAGATAGACACTTGGCTGTGACAGTTTATTCAGGGATGCTAGACTAGATGACATGAGTTTCCTTCCAGCCATACTTTCCTATGACTACATCCCACTTAGGTGATGATAGGACCAATCTGGATCTAGCCACCAATAGCTTCATTGACAAGCAAAGAATCCAATCACTTACATTGGGAGTGAAGAGATAAACAATTCCACTGACTGATCCTTTCAACGTCAAGCCACGGATCAGGAAAATGGTAAGTACAACATATGGAAGCGTAGATGTTACATACACAGCCTGAAAAAAAAACCCAGATACATATTTTAAAAGTATAAGATAAAGCACTGTTTCATAGCAAGAATAGCTAAGGAAGAAAGAAAAGAGGAGCAAAAACATGGAATTATAAACTAATAGATCAGATTAGCCATGATTAATGTGCTGTGGAACCTTAAGTTCAAGAACAGTTTGAATATTTTAATTTATAATTACAAAGCACTTTTTCAGTCAGGGCCCAAATTTAGAAAAATAGTACTTCTTCAGCATTCAACTCAAATTATTCTATCTGGATCTGTAGCAATAAAATCAACAACCCACAACCTGATGTTTGCTAATTGTTGCTGACAATTGGTGGTCATTAGAAAAATGTGTTTATAACTTCTGTGCCTCTTCCCTGCACCAAAAATTTAGAACCAAAATGTGCATGTGCAGAAAACCTTTGTCAGTATAAAGTTGTAGAACTACCTGATATGTCTTAATTAGTTATGGCACAATGTGACTAGCTTCTCATATCCATGTATATAAACAGGGAATCACAATAGCATAATCAATATTATTTCACTCTCATGTGAAATTAAATGTAGTACCTTTCCCGTTGTTTCAATGCCTCTGATTGTGCACACATACAGAACACCCCATGCACATGTTAAACATAGTAAAAGCCACCATTGGATAGTGCCAGACTTGTCAATGGAAGTGGAAACATTTAATGTTTCTCTGTACCAATAATAATCTACAGGAGAGCTTTTGGCACATTCTTCTACAAACCCTAAAAGCAAAAAAAAACTGCAATTCAGTAAATCCTATATTTATTAGGTAAGAAAAGGAGCAGATATTATAGCAGTAATATTGAAGTATTATTCACTTGGATCTGTCCCAGCCTGACAGTATTTTTACGATTAAACAAAATCCTGTTGTTTGCATCTACAAAAAATGCTCTAGAATGCTAGTGTCTGCACTGGATCCTCCACTGAGAATACTGTGTATGTGACAAAGTTAACACATCAAACTATCTCCTACAGACTCCTGTTTTTTTCATTTTACTTAAGATGCCCACTTTAGTGTCAAGTAGTGACACAAAGTTTGATCTCATTTTCCATAAGTTGCTGAATATTTTCCTGCAAAACCCAATTATCACATTATTAAAATGTTCCCTAGTAAATCAGCATATTATCCTTATACAGAAAGAGACGGTATTACATTTGTTGCTAACTGCAGAAATGTGGTCTATAGAAAAATGTTCCGTTTCATAAACTGTACCTGTTCTGTTTGCATTGAGCGGGCACTGGCTCCAGGGCAATGGCTCTTGGAAGGAGTTGAAGAAATACCACATCACCCAGGCAATGATAGTGTTATAGTATAGGCCCACAAGGAAGGACACAAGCATCGCTGCTATGCCTAAAAGAAGGAGGAAAAAGAGCATGCCATGCAGCTTGCTATCATTTTAACTGTAAAACTAAAATGAACCCTCAGACTGTGTCCAGTCAGGTATATCAAAGCAAATTTTATTTTTAAGTGATGTGAATATACACAGCCCTTGGCTTCTAATATGTATTATAGGCTAGTCCTTACACACACACACGCACACGCAAAGATCAAGCATTCAAAGTCAAGAACTGAAGGGTTAGGAAATGCTAAAATTAAGGTTTCCTCATTTAGGACACAGACTGGAGGATGGTGGTTGAATGCTAAGCTGTTCAGTGTTTCTTTTTATCCTCCTCATTATCAGCCATATATACTTATCACACTAAAGAACAGATAGGAAACTACTGGCCAAGAAACATACCAGCCAAGCAGTAGCGTAACTAGGAGTGGGTGAAAGGGATGCCTGTTTGGGGTGATAAGTTAAGAGGGACATTGGTATCTCTTTCAGTCCCCACAGAATGTGTGCCCTGGAAGTGTTCCCATGCTGGAAACTCCAAAGCCCAGCAGCTGCCACTTGAAGAGCAATAAACAGGGCAAGCAGAGCACACATGCTGGCAGCAGCAGCTCAGTTGGGATTGTGGAGTTCCTGATGTGGGTAAAGTGCACCCCCTCCACCTTCAAATCTGCGCTATCACCTCCCTCACCCATCTCAGGACCTATAACCCCTGCAGCCCATGTCCCCACCCTGCTCTCGCTCTTCGAACCTGTGCCTCCCCAGCCCTGCTCTCACAACTGTGCGTCGCTCCCCCCTCCTCAGGGTATGACCTAGCAACTCTGTTACACCACTACACCTAAGACCTCCTCAGTGTGTGGCTCCTCAGCATTGCAAAGGGCCTCTGTAGCAGAAGCAAGATTAGAATCCATTTTCCAGGACAGCGTGCAACTGGTCGAACCCTGAATCAGAATCACAGAATCATAGAAAAGAAGGGCCTGAAGGGACCTCTGTAGGTCATCTAGTCTATCCCTCACACAACTACAAGACATAGCACCCTAAATGGTCACAGATAAAGCAGAGGACAAATGGCAATCAGTGTCCTGCTCAAATGCCCATCCAGAAATTGCTAAAATACTCTCAAGAGATTCAAGGAAGAGAACCACACTGCCTGCTACAGAGGAAGGAAAAAACCTCCCCGGTCCATGCCAATCTGACCATAAGGTAAAATTCCTTCCTGATCCCAAATATGGCGATGAGTCTGACCCTGAGTAGTGGGGCATGCCCCTCTATCCAGGAACCTCCATATTTTAGTCCCAGCAGGAGCACTGGCTCACCCAAGTCAAAATATTCAGCTTTGCCTTAAGCTGACACCCAATGCTTTTGAGGAAGGGAAAAAAAGCTGTATGATGTGTAGCAACAGGAGAGGAAAACATTTCCTTTCCAGCCTCATTTGGCAACTAGGAGAGCCTGAAGTATGGGAAATACCCCTAGCATAGCATAGGCATAATTACTTCTAGATCATCCCTGATCAAAGCTTATCCAATTTCTTGAATATCTCCAGCGATGGAAATTGCACAGCTTTCCCAGGCTATCTATTATACCACCTCACTGTTCTAACAATGAAGTTTTTCCTGGTATCCAGTCTAAACATACTTTGCTGCACCTTCAAGTTATTGGTCTGTGCCCTGCTCTCTACCACAAGAGAGAAAAGGTGTTCTCCCCTTTCTTTATGGCAGCCCTTCAGATATTTTGAAGACTTCTATTATGTCGCCTCTTATTCACTATTTCGGCAAACTGAACATACCTATTTCCTTCAATCTCTCTTTTCTTCAGCCAAGCCTTTTAACAATTTTTTTTTCCCACTTCTGGACCCCTTCTAACTTCTCCATGTCCTTTTTAAAATGTGGAGCCCAAAACTGCACACAATACTCTAGACGAGGCCTAACCAGTGCCTATCACTTCCCATGTCTTGCACCTACTGCTCCTATTGAGGCAGCCCCAGACTGCATTTGTCTTTGGTACAGGTGTCACACTACAGACTCATTGAGTCTGCAATCCAAGATCCCTAGACCCTTCTCTGTAGTGCGGCCATCCAAGTATTTGTCACCCATTTTACATTTGTGTTTTTTGATTATTCTTCCCGTGGTATAGCACTTTGCATTTGTCCTCATGGAACTTCATCCTGTTAGCTCCAGCTCAGATTTCCAAACTGTTAAGATCCTTCTGAATTGTGCCCCTGTTCTTCAGTATTTGCAGTCCTTTCCAGTCCCTCCTTTCTTTTTTGCAATCCCCCTGCCTCATTTACTAAACATTTTAATTTCTTCAACAAACCAACCAAGGGTCCTACAGACTACCACCTCCTTCCCTACACAACCTTGAGCCCACTTCATCCTTTTCACTGACTTAGGTAAGGGTGTTTAGGGAAAAATAGTTCTTCAGTGAGCATGAGTTACATACCAGCTGAGCATCACAGAGGAGCTAGACAAAGATGGAGCATGCTCAGTGCAGAAAATCTTCCAAGTAGTGACCTCAGCTGCTGATGAACCACTACTAAATACATGTAGACTACAGTTTTCATAGGCTCAGAAGTACCAATTTGACACAGATCTATGATGCTAATGTAATCCTACCTCCTCCCTATTTCAAGGACCTGCACCATTCCAAAGCTGGAGACCCTTGAGGTCCATGAAATCATTTTGTTATGATTGTTTGAGGGATGACATTACATATTTTTGTCTAATGTCATTCTCCAAGAGACCTGAGTTACTCCAGCTGGAACTTTAAAACATAAATGCAATCCAAGACAGCCCTCTGGAACAGAAGATGCTGAGCATGCTTATTATAAGAAAAGCACTAGAAAATGGTGGCACTGTCTGTTGCATTTTTACTTAAGACATGTTTAAATATCTTTAGATGACAAGGATAAATAAGGAGTAGACCGTGATTCAGGCTACACACTCCCACTTGGATTCATGGTTGCAATCTGCCCTGAGCCTTTTTGGGGGAGGGAAGCATAGAGATGAGGTCCCAGGTTTATTTTTCTTCTTTCAACAAATGACCATAAAATACATAGGCAGTCCAGGGTGCAAAGACTCAAAACTCTGGACTCCCCATTCCCAATGGACTCGGCTACACATTCCGGCTCCTTCTTGTCTGCTCTCCTTCAGGTCACTCTCAACTGCTCAGTAAGCTGCCTTCAAAAGGAGGCATGGGAGGTGCCCTGCCCAGACTAGCCTATGGCAGGAGGTTTGGGCATTCTCCTGGAAGGTGGAGATGGGCATTTGAGTCTCTCGGGCTTAGGAGAGCCTGAAACCGGATCTCCCACTTCCTGAGCAAGTTATACACCTGGTAGGCTTTTGTACTGAAGACCGAATCCTCCTCCTGGTATCTTTTGCAATGAATGCTGGTATGCTATTCGTGTCATACAGTTGCTAGGCACAGAGCAGGCCCAAGGAATTAGCAACTTAAGTGCTTCTAAGTTCACCTGGTTCACAACAGAGCTGATGCGGGAGTCAGGCATGTGGGTGTTTGAACTGGTTTGCTTCTTAGCAAGAGGAGTAGCCACAGTCCAGGGAATCTTTCAGGTGAAAAAGGAAGGACTTAATGAAGTTGGACACTTATGTGGTTTTGCAACAGTTGGAATGGGATTGATATGGATTGCTTTTTGTAACCTACCATAATAGTTTGGATCTAAAACGAAATTTCCTGAAAGGATAATAAATGGTGAGCTACATAGAAGAACACAAGCAAAACCCAGAAGCTGACATTAAAGATAGAAAACAAAAATGAGTGGTCATACTGATGTTATGAGCCAAGCCCTAGGGCAGAGCCCTCGGAGGACAAAAAGGAAGACAAAAAAAAGAAGCCCTGGAGAAAAAGAATACCAGTACATCATGAGCTGAGGGAGACATGTATGACCTGGAGTGAAGTGAAACAGTGAAGAAAGAACTGAGTGGAGGATCATTGCAGAAGTCCTTTGGACTACTGTTCCTCTCACATGTGGCCTGATGCAGGTTGCCAGCCTTTCACTTTTCCTGTTCAGTATGTGAGAGAGGCTGTCAGAAGGGTGAGTGAAGGCATGAGTAACAGTGTTTTTATCATCCTGACTACACCCAGTTGGATGGCTTTCTTAACCAGTTCAAACACATACGGCTTCATTCAGATGAGAAGGGGCGTGTGCTTGCAGCAGCACAAATAGTAGCAGCACGAATTTGTGCTCTTACTTTGTGCTGCAGTGCATGCCTCTGCTCATGCAGTTTGCAGCAGGACACATTGTCCCGCTGCACTCTGTGCCACAGCCAGCCAGGGAATGGCACATGGAGATGGGGAAGCCCCTGTGCTGAGGCACCCTGTGCCTAAACCAGCCACTCCCTGGCTAGCTGGGGCTCAGGGTGCCTCAAGACAGGGGAGCAGGAAGCCCTGGGCTGGCTGCTTTCCTGTCTCCATGTGCCTGAGTGCAAGGGCTCTGCTGCAGAGCCCCTACGCTAAGGCATGTGGAGCCCCCATCCTGAGGCACAGTGTACTCCAGCCAGCTACACAGCTGGCTAGGGTGCAGTGTGCCTCAAGACAGGAGCACTGAAACATGCCCACTCACACTAAAACACCTTCATGCCCCAGCCAGTCGGGGCAGCATCCATGCATGTGCTGCTGCAGAGTTTTTTTACTGCTGCAAAGTAAATTAATTTATTCCAGCCTAATAAGAATGCATGTGTAGACACAAAATGTTTATTGCAGAGCTAATGAGTCTACGCTACAGTAAACATCTCATGTAGAGGTGCTCACAGAGAGAGAACTCCTCTATTCATCCAGGCTGCTGGCCCAAAGTTCATTCAGAATCTAGCAATATCAATACTGCTGGTGTTGTTCCCATCCCTTCCATAGGGAAGCTCATTGAAACTTCCAATATCCTTAAAGCCCTATAAACATACAGGACTGCTCACAGTACCTGTCCACTGGAAATGGGACACCAGTCCGATAGCTTCAGTAGTGCTCTGAAGTTGAGTCCTCCAAGCAGTCTACAGTTCTCTGAGCTGATGACTGATCCCCTGAACTACTCACTTACCCTGGAGGAAACCTGTAATGCCTCAATACCAAGATTAATTATGTGGGTTCTTGTGCCTTCTGTTTTATTTAGTTATAATCTTCCTCAGACTTACCTACACCCTTCAGGGTGGGATGGATGGAGCTCCAGACCCCCACACTCCCTTTTCTCAGCCTCTGACCAATAGCAAACTCAAGATGAAGCAGTGGGATGCCCTCCAGGACAAGCAGAATGAGGAAAGGAATCATGAAGGCTCCTGGAATTCAACAAAGGAAAACATTTAATACATGTGAAATACCCTGACAAAATCACAGATTGCTGTTTGACATAGGTATGACAAATGGAACATAAACCTAGGTAGTACTTAGATAAAATCTCTTTCTATTGTCTGATAAAAATAATATTTCTGACTAATCTTATTATTCAGATTGTTCAGTTGAAGAAATGTTAGCTTTATGAATTCAGCCAAAAGAGATCACTTTTTCCTACAGTGGCAAAAACGGGCCCAAATTATGTCCTCATGTTCCAGAAATAAAAATTTTGCATGCAAGTACTTGAAGATTGTTCAGAAAACTGGCTTATATGATTATACTTGCTCCAGACAGGTTATGTAGTGCTCAGTGTACCACTTATACTAAGTGGTTAGACGTGGGCAGAACAATGTGCTTCTCACTATCTACATGCACAGAGAGGGGTCCTGATTTAGATGCATTTGGGGCTCATAACTGCAACCAAAGTGATTAGAAATTGTGAGTACTTAGTATCTCTGGTATCAATGTCACAGTCTAAATGATAAGCACCAAGTCAGAAGTCAGGAAATGGTGAATTTTAATGTTGGGGTGGATGGTGAGAGCTTATATAAACTTTGAAATTGTATCATATTCACTGCATCAGTTAAAAAAAAATTTCAGTTTTGTTTGGACCTATCTGTTGTTACTGTGCTGACCTTAAGCCAGCCAGTCTGTTCTTCTGCTTTATCTTCTTTATCTGCGGGGATCATGATTCTCTCTGTTAAAAAATTGCAAATTATCTGATTGAAACCCCCAAAATCCATGATTAAAAAGAAATGCCACTATATATAGAACACACATTTTTATTGATGTATTTAGAAGGCCCACATCACCATAGTGAGACCTCCCCCACCCCCTGAGCAGCAGCAAGGGTGGTGCAGCAGGGGTTGTGCCCATTGCTGCTGTCAGGCAGGCAGGGGGTCACTCACCATGGCAGTGCAGAGCTCCCAGTAGCAGCACTGAGCTTCGCTGCCTGACTCCACTCTGCCTTGCCACACTTGGTCCCTGGAGGCCCTGGTAGGGAGGGCAGCAGGGCAGGGAGCCTGAGCTCACAAGGGACAGCCCACAATCACCTCCACCATGGGCTTTGCTCTGGCCATGCTGCCCGTGGTGGAGGGGGAGCCAGGCTCCACACTGTTCCACCGCAGCAGCTGCTGCCTCCCATGGGCAGCAGCTAGGGCTCGGGTGATGCCGCAGGGGGCAGGGAGCTGTGGACCTGAGTCCCTGGCCCCATAGCCCTGGCAGCTGGCTGGGAGGGTGGGGAGTGAGGGGCACCAGCAGGGCTGGGGGATGTGAGTGGGGAGTGAGGGGCATTGGCAGGACTTGAGAGCTGTGGGTGGGATGTGAGGGGCACCAGCAGGGCCCATAGGGCTATGGGTGTGGAGTGAAGGGCACAAGCAGGACTGAGGGATTGTGGCTTGGGAGTGAGTCACCTGGACCTGTGTCCTGGTGAGTGAAGGAGGCAGGAGCAGCTCTGATTTTCCATGATAAAAATCTCAAAATCAAATGCCAAAATGTATAGGTATTTTGAATCGATTTTATTATAGTGATTGAGGCACTGATAGGCTTCCAGATAGCTTTAAAATTGTAAATATATCAATAAAACATTGTGTATATATAGTGGCATTTCATTTTAATCAGTGTGTGTGTGTGTGTGTGTGTGTGTATGCACGAGCGTGCATGTAAGTATGTAGTGGCATTTCATTTGAATCATTGAAAAACACAAATTTGGGGGGTTTTAATCAGAAAATCTGTGCTTTTTTATCGGCGAAAACAAGAATCCTGCTCATCACTGAGCAGTGAAACTTTCTGTTTTTGCAGTGTTTAGAAAACAGCATTTAGTCATGCTTCTGTACATTCTGACCTAGCAGGTGCTAAGTTAAAGTTAGCAAGGTGCTAACTTCAACTTCAACTTAGCACCTTGCAGGATTCTGGTACCTGCCCTGCATTGGGTAATTCTGAATGGCACTGCATTGTGCTGCCTAGACTTGGCCTTACTGGATAATTACTTTTTAAGATTCATCAGTTTGCCAGTTTTACTGCAATGAAGGTGGGTTATTTTGAAGCAGTATATTCCATGTTAATGCTATGTTCTAAGAGGGCCTAATTTTTGCTGATTCTAACCAGAGATGATTACTGGAGCTCTGTGCTAACATGTAATACATTGCTTCTCATAACCAGCTCTTACCTCCTTTCCCTTGGGATAGGAAAAACCCAGTGAAAATCGCTGGCACTTATACCTCTTTAAGCATCTTTCCTACCCTAGCATTGTCATAACTGATCCATGCCATACCAGAATCCCATGCCATACCAGGATACCAAGCCATACCAGGATCCTACTCCCAAACTTCAACCTCAACTCTGTCATGTATCTGCTCACCATGTATAAGACACTCTGCTGTTCTCCAGGTCTTTTCTCATCACAAGTCAATCCCTTCTAAATGGAGAGTCTCCATATCACATAAACTGTCCCCTACTGATGTTAACACTCTGGTGCTTTCCATGAAAGCCTTCCATCTTCATGTCATTGTAAGCCAGGTACAGTTCTACCTATAAGAAGTGTAAATGGACTGAAAATTGTGGTTGGGTAGGTTCTCCTTTTCCTTCCTACTTTTTAGTGATTCACATTTAGTGTCAGCAATCAGTGTGTTACAAGAGTAGATACATTAATGAATTGTAGTAAGGCACCTACATCTACTTAGATGTCCAGTAGGTGGATTAGATTGTGGCCCATTATGTATATTATGCAATACATGTTGGGGGATTTTTCTGTTTTAAATATTGTTTGCTTCCAATATGTGACTAAGCTGTTTTGCATTCCAGTTTTTCTTTAGATGCAAATGAATAATTAAGCCAGAAGACATTAATGAGTAGTTAAGTGCAATAATATTCCACGGTGTTCATATCTTGCATAATACCTCATTGCATACAATCATAGATAAACTTCTAGAGAGCTAAAAAGCACTGATAAAAAGCAATACAAATGTAAAGTTTGCTGTAGCAGTGCTTGGTGAATAAATAACTGTAAGTATAGCTATATAAATGAACATAAGGATGTGTTAAAATCAGGGATTTGTTTTTCCTCTTTGTTGGGTTTAGCTTTAGTTCTGAAGTCCTACTTTGCAAAAAACCCCTTCAAACTTCCTATTCCTCTTTGTACCATCCTGGGAAATTATATTATGGGGGAACCCATGTGCGTATTTTTTGAGTGAGCACCCTTTTGTGAACCTGCACAGTGGCCACACATGACATGTTAGGGCTTATTCACCTTCAGGTTATAAACTCTACTGGTCCACTTCTGTCCTGTGCATAACAAACCCAGAAATGAGGTTGTGAGAGTCCTGGGGATACTCTGGGGGTGTCCTCAAGCACAGTAAAAGCTCAGATCTTGAGCTTGGTGCTAGGGGCACTACCAACATATACTACTTTGCAGCATTAAATCCTTTGTATAGTAAAGGTATAATGAGGGCCTGACTCAAACCCTTTTCATAACTGCAATTCAGTTATTTTATTTTTTATATTACATCTGCATTATTATTGTGTCTCTTTGAGTAAATTTAGAAATTCATTTTTCTAACAATTTCTAATTTGCAATAGAAATTATCCTTATAGACGTCACTTGATTTCCAACAAACAGATCACATATGCATTTCAGTCTGAAAAGTTTCTGCATGCAATTGCTTTTCTGTTTGTTTGAACTGTGTTTGAGCTCCGGCTGAGGAACAGCGGTTTATTGACTGTTGACACGGTATCATCTCTAACATCTCTGACATGGTCAATTTAATAATAGTGCCACAACAACAAGTAAGGTCTCTGTCACAGAGTAGTACAGTTTGCTATAGGCTTATGCTAATTGTATAAAATGATATTTTACCAAGACTGAAAGATTAAACATTACATCCTGTTTTTCATAGTGCCTTGTCAGGGATGAAGCACAAATATTTAACACAGTCAACTAAATGAGATAGTTCTCAATAAAGATTAACCATATGACAAGGTCTAATGTCAGGAATATCTAACAAATGAAAAGAAAGTTCATTCTGAGGCTGCCAGTTGAAGTGCTGATGCGTACTTCCTAACCTTTACACTGCACTCATATTGAAATCAAGTGCATATTTAGTAATGACATATTTTGGAATTATTTAATACATCATTTCAAGGGTAGAACATTTTATTTCACCCCATTGTGCTACTGTAAATACTCCCCTTTCAAAGGGAAAGCCACAAACTAAACCAATACAAAGGCAATGTAACCATTCATATCCATCTCTACATTTGGTCATCAAAAAAAGGCTGTTTGTTGGAGAAAGAACTCCCTCGATCCTAAATTTAAAGTTTGAATGTTTGGAAAAAGAAGAGTTTGTTATAAACTGCAAATGTTGCTCTTATTTCAAGTTAATATTGTCTGCATTTAAAAAGTTCCTTGTTCATCACAGTTCAAAAAAACACAGGGTAAATCTCTGCTTCACTCAGTTCCCTTTGCACTGTTCGCAGGACCTGAAATGATTTGTGACTGACTGGGCATATGTACACATGCATTAATACACCATTGTTACTGTACATTAAGTTTGTACATTGTGTAGTACTGCAGAGTAGCGGCAGCACATGTACTTTTAGTGATGCTAATGCGCTATAGACTAATTCTACTGCACATTATCGCATTGGCATGGCTTTTGCCATGACACGCTAATGCGCAGTAGAATTAGTCTACTGCACATTTAGTGTCTCATGTAGACATGCCCTCTAAGCTCCTAGCTGGACAGAGCCCTGGATTTGGAGATGCCCCTAGTGGTAAGAAGTTCATATTGTTAGCATCTGCACCTCTGGTATAAAGAGAGAGAGGAAGTGAGCACAGTGCACCCCAGGACCCAGTTGGCTTTTGACACCTTACAGATCACAGGCAGTAGGAACATCTTAGAGAAGAACTGAGACTGCTCAACCCTGTCCATGGGATAGAGAATCAATAGATGAGTGCTGAAGCCCTGACAGAGCTGCTCCCTGCTGGCCCACCAGAAACTGAATTTCTCATTAAAAAAAAAAGCATAAATAGCAGCCAAGTGGAATAAATATAACTTACCAGAACTCAGCATTGGTCCTGCTCCATTTCCATGGAAGCAGATAATAAATCTGGGCTTACAAAAAACCCACGTTCTGTGTATAACTATATATACCCTCACGTTAAAAAGAACTTTAAAGATTGCAAAATCAAGCATTCAACATCAGGAAACATGGGCTAGGGGCCAGATTCTATTCCACATGTTAGGCATGTAGAAGAACATAGGTGCCTCACAGTGTCATTCTAGTCCATCCTCCTTGAGTCCATGAAAAAGTTAATTGAAAAGTTAGGTCAATCCTCCTCTTTGCTATTTTGTGATTTAATCTTAATGGTTAAATGACAGCATATTACAAAAGTAGATGCATTCATGGATTTTTAGGACTTGAGCAGGATAGAATAGAAGCCTGCTTAAGAGCCTAAGTTCACTAATGGTTTTTTTACATGTTACACTTCAATCTTCACAAATGTTGATCAGTGCTAGTGTTAGCTTAAGTTTAGGCCAGGCATACATTCAGGCTAAAAACCTTCTCTGACTGTCCCTGACCTGCACAGCTGGGACTTGCTACTAGAGAGCTGGCAGGCAGTGGCCTGACTAGGAACTACAGCTGTGAGGTGCCACTATAGGGCTGGTGAGCCAGGACAGACTGCTCTTCATGGGAGTAGGTTGGAGAGGTGGGATGGTGGGAGTTGGAACATCAAGCTAGAAGGGGGAGAGTTTAATGAAGGGAACTGGGTAGTGAAATGGGAGGTGAACAGGCAATGGGTAGGAATGGCAGCTGGGCTAGGTGATGAAATGAAGGAAGTCAGCCACTGAAGCCACTAAAGGATAAAATAAAAAGAAATAATTATAATTATAATAATTATAATAATAAAGAATTTATAAAGAAAGAGGAAGTAAATTAAAGAAACTCTTGTGTCTTAATAAATTCGGATTGGGATTGAGTATCCCCAAGTCCTGGGGATAGTGTCCCTACCCTGGGAGGGAAGCCCGAGATCATAGGGACCCCTATCCACAGAGCTGACCTGAGTAGGGTGCAGGACCCAAGGCAAATCAGCCCATGTGAGGACCTGCCCCTCATCTGATCCCATGGGCCCTGGACCTGAAGCAGCGACAGGGGAGGGGTAGCTCACAGCTGGACACACAGCTGCCACTCCGCCAAGCTCTGCACCACTGCTGCTCTGCCCAGCTCCACAGGGCCCCCCAAAGTGCAGGGCCCTGGGCGGTCACCCCGATTCACCCCCCTAGGAATGGCCCTACCTATCTGGCCTCTTACTTTGCTTCACCCCAGCCCCCCAGCCCTCCCTTCCAGACCAATCTGTGCCCCTGCAAGGTGCCCAACCAGATCACACCCCAAGGGGCGGGAGTGGGGGTTGTCTTGGTAGCAGTACTGGCTCCGTGGGCAGTAGAATTCATGGGGTGGAAAGTTTGTCCACGCAGAACAGGAGGGTGGGGGAGGGGACATTGAATCCAGGAATGCTGAAGGATTGCAACTTGGATGGCTTATCTCTGGGGTGTGGCTACCCATTTGCGGAACATGAGCTAGGTAACATGGGTCAGAGATAAACTTGCCCTGGAGTGGTGTAACTTCAAGAAGCCTAAAGGGCAATTAAAACTAGTTTATATAGCTTAATGTGTGGACAATCCAGGGGTTAAGAACTCCCTGAGCTGCCTAAAATTAATGTGTAACAAAGCCCTTAGATGTCCAATAAGTGGAATAAAATTGGATTTCACGTGACTTAAATTCTGCTCCATTGTGTGCATCTATATTGGGGCAGTCTTCAGTTACGTTATTACACTTGATTTATTCACATGACCTTTTTCTTCTTCGGTACATTGGATGCAGGGTACTTATGGCATAGCCTGCTGTGCATTATATCTATACAACTTCTTCATTCACCATATGGTCCTAGGTCTCCTGTAGTTATGTCTACACTGCAGGATGCATTGTAGTTGCCCCTGAGCGAGAGGCAGTCAGGTAGCTTGCACAGTATAAGCAGTGTCGTTCCTGTGCCCTGACTAAACTGTTTCCCAGCACCTCAATACCATCTAGCAATTAGAGCCATGTTGCATCACACATCATGCAAACTTTGCACAATATTACTCACTACTTCACATGACTTAACAATTTTTTTGGTACTCCTCTTCATAGTAGTACCTAATGCTCATAGCACCCTGAATTCATTTATCTTTGCACACCTCTCTGGAATAAAACACATCTCAAAGATAAGGCAATATGGCACAGAAATTAAGACCACAGTTTTCAAATGCCCACAAATTTGGGACAACCTCTCTAAGAAACATACAGCTACATCTTTCAAGGCATTGAAGGGCTAAAGACATGGATAGGAACCCAATGGGATGTTCTAAAGACCATAGGTGTCTGAAAGGATTGAGGCGCACAGATGTTTTGAAAATCTATTCAGACAGACATCTGCATCTTCAGACAGTTCACTACTTTTAGATCCTTTGAACCTGATTTTTCAGCAAGCTTAGCATTTTATATGCTCAAAGTTCAGAGCTGTGCCCACAGACATGCTCAGTCATTCTCTGGTTCAGTGTACGCTGGACAGCATCCTATTCAGACCAGGTGTTTGAGGAGCAGCAAGGACCTATGAAAGGTGGAAGGAGGGAACAAGGAGGACAGGGCACTGGGAGGCAAGTCCAGGCTGCAGACGTAGGGTTCCTGGGGGATGTGAGGGATTAAAGGGGTGGGAGGTGGAGCGTACTGGATGGCAGCTCCTCGTGCGTGTTTAGTAGCGAGGAACAGGAATGCTCTCTGAGGATCCCCGGGGAAAACCATTTGATTATCCTTACCAACTCCTTTGCAGGGTTCTGAGCCCTGCAAGAGAGGTCCTGAAATGAAATTGTTTCTGAAGCTGGGCATGTGGATAGAGCTGTGTATGAGAAACCTGGCTCTGGACTTAGTAGCAAAGCTTCCCTAACTCCCAGTGGCCTTGGGATCCTTTTCTCCTTGCAATCTGGGTGCAGGGCTAGAGGAAAGGGTAAACTGGGGAAGCACTACCAGGAGCTCCAGTCAGGGACAAGCCCCAGGAAGGAGGGAGTGATGGCTATTTAAAATAAAAGCTCATTACTTTTAGGTGTGGGACTACAAGTGGAAGGATATTTCTTTAAAAATATGTTTATTGTAATTTTTTGGATAATTAATATTTTTTCTTCAGAAAAAAAGCAGTATTGCTGTCCTATATTAGCAGGTGCATCACTGGGAAGTCAAAGTGATTCTTCTACTTTATTTGGCACTGGGGAGGCTTCACCTGAAGTACTGACTCCAGTTTTGGGTCACTTCCAATAAACACTTCCAATAAAACAAATTAGAACAAGTCCAACAGACAGCAACAAAATGATTAGAGGAAATAATCTAGGAAACGAGACTTCCGTGAAAAGTGGAAGAACTGGGATTATTTAGTGTGAAGAAGAAAAGACTTTGGGGAGGATTTAGGAACAGTTTTTGAATACAAAAAAGTGCAGAAAAGAAACAAAGGAACATTGGACTGGAGTCCAGTCCAGTGCAGCCACAGGTTATCATCAATCAAAGGGATTTCCAAAATTGCCTCTTTGAATCCTCACCTATAACTACAAGAATTAATGTTTGAAGCACTATTAACACCCAATAGCCTGGCACAGATGAAAAACCTGGGAAGCAAGGGCATTTCCAATGCTCTGCCACTGCAATAACAGGGAAGCAGTTAAGTAATATGATGTGAATCAATTATTTTCTGTGTTCTCAGAAGACAGGACCAGAAGTCATGGCTTAAAGTGCAGCAAGGGAGATTTAGGATAGATATGAGGGAGAACTTTTTCACCCTGAGGGTGATTGAGCATTGCAGATTACCTAAAAAGGTTGTAGAATCTCTAATCAATGGAAATTTTGAAATGCAGGTTAGACAAATATTTGTTTGGAGTGGTTCAGACAGATAATACTGCTCTGAGGAGGATAGGTTACATCCTATGACCCTTCCAGTACTGTTTTTGTTGTGGTTCTGTTTATTTACAATACTTTAAACATATTTTTGAAATGCTTTCAACATGTGAAAATTGAGCATTTTTTAAAGGATTTAAGGTTTCTAAATATAAACACTGCACTAAAATATTCAAAAATATATCTCTGATTAGCATTTTTTCAGCATTTAGTAGTGTGATCAATGTTGTAAATCTTTCATACAAAGATCTGTTCAACTTAGCTAAATCTTTATTAAAAATAATCCTAACATTTTAATACATTGAAACGGGGTAGTGTGTTCCCTTGGTGGTTCATTTCCCAGCAGCATTTTCTAGCCCTGGGACAGGAAAGGTATACATGCATCAGGTGAGAAAGTAGGAGGGGAAATGCAATTAAGTAATGGAAAATGCCATCTGTTACCTGGGGGTGACCTGAGAGGAAAGATATGTGAAGAGTTGCTTCAATTTGTGTGGTTTCACTTTGACTAGCCAGGAAGAAGCATATCTATTTATGTGCATTAAAGTTGACTTTTCACCTTGCAGTTCTCTCATGCATACACTGGCAAGCAGAGGTGGGGTTATGGTCAGGAAACTAAAAAACATAGTTGTCTTGACACAGGCATTTCTCTTAAAAAACACATGTGTACATACGCAATCTCCAAAATGCACATGGGTTTCAGAAAAAAACCCTTAAAAAGCATCTCATTCTTGGGGGGGGTGTGTGTCTGGCTGAAGAAACAGCTCCCAATAACTTCTGACTTGCATCAGTAACTCTGCCCTTCATCCTAATCAGGTGTAGTTATTTTAAAAATAAATCACACTAGGCTTGTGAGTGGCTTGAACTATCAGCTCAAAACAAGAGCTTCTCTTTCAGAACAAAACCTCCCCTTCACATCTCGTTCCACCCCACCGAGAGCAGAATGCAAGTGGAAAATTACCAGGAAACAGCCAATAGCAGGATTTAAATATGCACTATATGGCTGTAGCTTAAATTCAAGGCCACAGCATATTATCTTGAAACAGAATACAGACAGACATTGAAGAAGATGGTCCATGAATTCTGGCTTGCTGCTGAGTCCCCATTCTAGTACCCATGTGCAGATGAATTTCTCATTCATGGTGCCCAGGCTTGGCCCATGTGGTTGGCCCAGATTTACTCTAAAAAACCTTGAAGTGGCAGTGAATCGTGGACACAAAGGGATGAAGCCCTTGTGCAGGGTATCAGGTGGACGGGGGTAGGGATGTAACTTGGCCCACTGATGTGCCCACTAAAAAGTGGTAAGAACTATAAAAAATGGATGGCATAGTATCTTTAGGAGAGGGAACTGCATTTCAAGAACATTTTTCAAACAAGTTCAAATTTGCCCCACATTTCTACTATGAACCTGTGATTCACATTAAAGGTTAAGGCAACCTAAGTATATATATGGGGGCATATTCTATTCCAGGTATACATAATAGACATAGGTGCCTAAGTGCAATTCTACCCTGCTTAAGTCCCTGAGACTCTGTTAATGCAAAAGGTGGATGAGTTCTCCTTCTCATTGTGTTTTTGTCAGATGAAGATGTGTTACAAAAGTAGATGCATTCATGGGTTTTCAAGACTCAAGCACTGTAAAATAGAATCACACTTAGGTGCCTAACACTACTTTGCTGTTGAATAGATGGAATAGGATCTGGCCTTTGATTTTAAGGCACTTAGCAAAAACCCCAAGTGTTAAACAACAAAATATCCTACACTGGCACTGCTACCTTACTAAGATATTTTGCATTCACTCAGGTATCACAGATGTGTCATACATTATCTAAAGCAAGTGAAAAACCTCTGAGCTGTACTTGCAGATGTCTTCTTTAATGGAAACAGTAGTATAACCCCCCACAAACCTTTCACAGTCCCAGGAATATAGGACTGAATAGGGCCTCTGGCCATCAAAGGCCAGCCTCTTGCATTTTCAAGTGACTGCTTGTTCAGAGGTGTCTCTGAGAAACCCTTCTTGCCCACCAAGCCACAAAGCACCCAGTGAAGGTTTTGCAGGCATGGACAAAGAGTAGATGGGACAAGGGTGTTAACAGAGCTTTGGCTACTGCAGTGGCAAGAATTTGCTAGGTAAAGCATACTGTGAGGGTTCCTAGGAAGCAAACTGCTCATGCTACAGATGTAGGCAAACAAACAAATGAAAAACAGGTTCACAGTCTTTTTCCTAACCCCAGATCTGGGGATTAGTCTGTCCCTAAGTGCAAGAGCAAGACCTGCTGCCCAGGAACCCAAATCAATGTCTCACCTTGACCCAGAGTAGGTATCTAATGTTTCAGAGGAAGGTGAAAAAACCCTAGAAGTCCAACAATGCATTAATGAAAAGATAGAATGCCTGGACCCTGCAGGAAACCGGTGAAGCCTTGAAGCATGGGTTACCAGACACCTTTTAGAGTTGAGTTTGTTGGGCCATTTTCTGTGTTAAAAAATAATTCTTGCATATGAAAAAGGGAAAGTCATTTCATATTAAATGACAACAGATACACATCTAGTTTCATACAACCATACTTTCATGACAGTAGCCTGTATAAAAGACTTCCCTTATTAGTACATTATGTCTTGGAAATTGAAATATATCAAGTATATATTGGCTTTACTTTCTTTGAAAATCATCTCCATCAAGCAATAGATTCTTGTCAGTTTCTAGTGTTTGCTTAACATGGCTTTCTGTGCATATATTACTACAATATAAATGATACATTTATTTTAGACTTTCCACTGTTTCATGTAAGCAATATACTTGATGGATCATGGATTTCAAACCCACAGAAATATCTTCCATAATATCTCCAAAGCACCCATAACCAACATACTTAGAAAGCAAATTGAAAGAGTTGTTTTGCAAGCTAGAGACAATGACAGAATTTTTAACAGAGATAAACCAAATATTATTGCAATATGCAATGCATCATTCCATATAAACTGATTTCCCTGAATGAGAAACTGAAGCTACTTTTCATTCTTTCTATTTCTTTAAATAAATGATTAAAAAGCATACCTCCTCCATGACTCTGGCAGAGATAAGGAAACCGCCATACATTTCCTAAACCCACACAAAAGCCTATGCAGGTTAACATATACTGAGCCTTGTTATCCCATTTCGGTCTTGAATCTGCTTCTTCTTTCTCAAGGATTTCTAGTTGTTGATGGGAAGGTATTCTATTTTCCAGGCCTGGATTAGGCAACTTTATCTTTACCATTATGTATGTCTTTTATCTTAAAATAGTGCTCTGGACAAGAATGAACAGAGCAAGCAGCCAGTTATAGATCTGAATCAAAAGGGATCATCAAATGTTGGCTTCAGCTATATATAGTGAACCTTTGGCACTAAACCTGAAAGTGCAGACTTGTGGTAAAAAGAAGCGTCAGCAAATCATTTAATTAACCAAGTCAGCACTGATATTTATTAATGTCTTATCTGCCAAGGCTCCATGGAGCACTTTGTTCATTTTGTACAAGACATCAATACCAGTTGCTGCAATTCAGGAGGTAATTTGCTCTATAAATCTTAATCACCTACACAGTTGTGAAACACTTCTTGCCACTCCTCCTGTGTAAATTCAAGTACAATACATATTTTTCCCTATCGGGTGGAGAATGAAAAGATTCCCATAGATTCAAAGCTAATAAGTATGTGTCCAGTTTTTAATTTTTCCAGGTGAATGAATTTTATGTAAATCTGCTGCACATAATTTCTCCCAAATCATATTTTTAACTCTTATTTTTACTTCCAAGTTCCCATGAATAGGATTTTAAACCAAGCTATTTCTCTCTTTCTCTACTAGATGACATAAGCTATTGAACAATCTACATGAGGAGTGTGACAGGGACTTTAAGATCTGTATTGTTATAAAAATGCTGTACATCTAATCACCACAAGATAAAGCCCAAGAAAGGAAGTGCCTATTTATAAAAAGGTTTGAAGTCATAAAAATGCCTTATCTTTATTTATAATGTTATGGTATGTTGATAGCAAGTGGTTCTTTTTTATATTGACCAAAGGCACAAAAATCACAGTTTTCTCTCGTTCTCAGCATGAGTTTAAACTGTGGTATCCAAGGCTACATTTGTACTGCAGACTTGTAAGTTATCATGCCCAGCAGTGGATCCCTCAAAGACTTTGCATTGCTCTGGGTAAGCAGTCCCCTGAACTGGATGCAATAGAGCCATGTCCACATAGTGCTCTGGGCAGCCTTGTTTGCCCAGGGGCAGGCTAAACCCTACAGTAGTGCTTCCTGGAGGGGATTACACTGTTTCCAATTCAGGAAGCAACCCACATGGAGCAGTGCAGTTTATATTAACAGTGTGACAGTAAGTTTATCAAACAGACAGGGACATAGTCATTAATGTATGTAACTTGTCAAACATTGAGTTAGATAGCATGGCAGCACTCACAGTGCACATGAACACTGCATAAATCAAATGTTTGATTTCACCCTAAAGTCCCCAGGTTTGGTATGGGAAATAAAGGACAGAGGACTGGAAAGGCTTTCCAGGACAAATAGTCTCATCACCAGTTATCTCAGAAAAACACCCCATACAAACCCTTTTACTGACCTGGTCAACTCCACCTTCAAATGAATTAGGTTGCTTTGCCTCCAGTACTTCTGCTGGAAGGCTAGGCAAGAGCCATGGGAATCTGCCATGCTTCATTTGTGCAGGGCTTTGGATGAGATAACCCAGGATATCCCTTCCAGCCATACTCTTCTGCTGTTAGAAGCTTTCTAATATCTCTCCTGAATTTAGTCATGGCTTGTTCTAACCCATTTATTCTTTATTTACATAGCTTCCTTCCCAGCCTGGCTTTTATGCCACCGAAGTATCTATTTATCATCAAGTCTCCTCTTCATTTTCATTTTGATAGGCTAAATCAGAGACAGGCAAAGTCCAGCCCATGGGCCAGATCTGGTCGGCAGTGGACTCCATTTCCCAGCTACCCACGTGCATGGCTGGGGCTGGTCTCTATGGAGACCCTGTCTGCAGCTGCTCAGGAAAGCTCAAGGCTGGGTTTGCTGTGGAGTAGCCAGAGGCAGAGTAGGGCAGGGGGCTGCTCTGGAACTGCTGGGAACTTACGATGTGGACAGCTTGCTTCAGAGTCAGGGCAAAGCCATGATCTGTAGCTGCCATGTTCCAGGCAGGGGCACACAAGCGGGAGATCATGGCTGTGACCTGGCTCCAGACTAGGCTGTCACCACTGCAAGGAGCTGGGGCACAGCTGTGATCCCCTGCTTGTGCACCCCTGCCCAGAGTGTGCAGACTACAGATCATGGCTCTGGCCTGGCTCTGGAGCAAGCTGTCCCCATTGCAAGATCTCAGCAACTCCAGAGCAGCCCCCTGCTCTGCTCTGCCATGTACACTGCCAGTGCGGCTGCAGCTGGTCTCCATGGCGACTCCAGCCTTGAGCTTTCCTGAGCAACTGTGACTGGGGTCTCCATGGAGACCGGCCCTAGCCATGCAGGCAGGGGCTACTGAGAAATGGAGTCCGGCTGCTGGCCAGATCGGCCATTTTGCCCACCTGTGGGCTAAAAGAAACAATGGGTGATTATGTTATACTAGTCCTCATGTATGCATCAGAATGCTGGACAATATCACCAAGTATGGAACAGAGAATTGAAGCAACTGAGATGTGGTCCTTACGGTGCATCTTGAAGGTGAGGTGAGCATGTTTGTTATTACCCTGAAATAAAATAGTTTTCTGATAGCATACTATTAGGTTAACAATAATTTAGATTATTAAGAAGTATTAGCTTTGCAGCTGAATACAAGGGATGATCTGTGGCCTAGCAAAGCCGCTGACCACAAGGCAGAATGATAGCTAAGCTTTTGCTTATGTTAAGTAATCATTTTAACTGTGTTAACCATTTTCTGAGTAAAATGCAGCAAGTGAATC
>JAGPOW010000261.1:156497184-156522155 GCA_030014935.1 Caiman crocodilus | reverse complement strand
GCTTATGTTAAGTAATCATTTTAACTGTGTTAACCATTTTCTGAGTAAAATGCAGCAAGTGAATCTGTGTCTGTGTGCTGTAAAATCAGCTACAGCAAGAAACAAGATAAGACAAAGAAGCCATTGTTCTAAGTACAGTGATTGTGTCCTTAAGAAGTATCTACTACTGTGCAAGATTTTGCTAACATATCATAATGTTACTGTTACTTAACTTTTAGCTTTTAGAAAGTGCTAGTTCAGTTTAATAGAAATATGCTGTTATGAAGATTTGTAAAGCACCGCCCAAGTATTGCTTTTTGTTAACCATGTAGTCTTGCCTTGTTGTAAAAAGTATAAAAGAACGCCCCACCCTTTGGGGGGGGCCATTTTGCCTTTTTGCTGGCTTAATGGTCATTGCTCAAGCAAATAAACTGTAGTAAAGCTTTACCTGCATTTCCTGGTTCCTATGCAGCTAGACAACAAACTCCTGGGAGTTTTCTCCCATCACAAAGGTATGTTGCACAAGTCACAATTCAAATGAAGATATTTTGTTAAGAGCAGGCTAGAGGAGGAAGCTGCTGATTAACATCAGAAAGAGACAGTTAGAGTTTCTCAGACACATTATGAGGAAAGAGGAAAGTAAAAGTCTGGTCATAACTGGAAAGAGTGAAGAAAGGAGAGATCATAGAAAACAGAGGTTGAGTCTATCCAAATGGATGACTGTTATCAACACTGGAATTTCTATATGCCTCAAAGAGAAGAGACCTGTGG
Organism: Caiman crocodilus; assembly: GCA_030014935.1. Classification (NCBI taxonomy): domain Eukaryota; kingdom Metazoa; phylum Chordata; order Crocodylia; family Alligatoridae; genus Caiman; species Caiman crocodilus. Next base: position 156,521,405 of record JAGPOW010000261.1, on the reverse strand, counting down.
AAGACCATGGTCACCAGTGTCCTGTTTGGTTATGGTACCTAGAGAGAGAGAGAGAGAAATGAAACAAGCTTCTTTTGTCTGCATCTTAACAGATATTCTTTTGAACTTCAAAGGAAATGCCTTGACTGGTACATCCTACAGTCTTTCTGGGGCTCCACCAGATTGGTGGGTTAGGCACCCTCGAGTCAAGTCAAGTCAAGTCTGTTCCAAGGCTGCTGCAACTGTTGGGGCACCTTAGATGCTGCACATCATTGGTAATTCTTTGGGCTAGGCACCCTGGGATCAGCTATTGTACCCAGGTCTCTTTACCGCGACTTTCAAATGGTGCATTCCCAGCTTAGAGCTGAACCTGGTCTTCACTATAATCTGTTATACTTCACCCAGTTGCCATTGCTCAAGTTCTCAAGGTCACTCAGGGAATGTGTATATGGGAGCATTGTGTACAGTTGCTCATATTGGCTCTGAACATGTACTAACTCAGGTCCCAGAAGGAGAATATCTGCATTGATGCACCAGAGCTGCTCCTGGTTCCTGAGCTTGCATAATGAGCTGTATCTTGGTGTCTCTACATGGCACTGGATCATGTCATATAGACATCCTCTCACTCCTTCTTATATGATGCTCTTATGCCCCTAGTATTGACAGGACCCACTCCTGGGAGCCCTCAGCAGATTTTGTTATCACAGTCTTACTGTCTGGGTCCTGATCCTTGATCCCAAAGGGAAATCATAAAGAGTGGATAACAAAATTATTCCTACCCTTTAGTCAAAGTTAATTTCAAGTCATACTTTGGTTGTCCACTAGGTGGAATAACATTCTATCCTTACTTTTAACACTTTAAGTGGTCTTTGCTGGGAAAACTTACTACCTAATGTCACAATTATTTAATAATAATTCAAGATCCAATCAGTTAGCAGACAGTACCTATACAAAATGCTTTACTTGAGATTGGAGCAAATTACTGAATAATAAGCATCACCATCTACACGTGCAGACATTTACTGCATAGCAATTTGCTCTAATTGCTAGTACATTTTCTACCTGTAAATACAATTAGCAGATTTACTCTGGATTACTTACTGGCTGTGTCTACAAAAGCAATGGACTGCATAGTTGTTTCTGCACAGTCATTTAGTATTTGCTTATATGACTGTGGAACTAGGGCTAAGACTCTCCCAGCCTGGGGCCTCACGATCACTATCATGGAATGGAGGTTGGGAGCTCTGTGCTGTCAGGGCAGGTAGACATTGTCCCTGCCTGGGCTCCAGTGGCAGAGTCTGCCCCATCAGCAGGCAGCTCCCAGGGGCAGGGAACAATGTCCCAGCTCCCACCAGGAGACAGCTGTCTTCTGACTCAGTGTTCCCTGCCAACCCTTGGGCTAGCACCCAAGAGGAACCTAGAGCTCCCATGGCTGCTGCAGGGGGCTGGTGAAGGGCCAACAGGTATGGGAGCAGATTGCTGCCATGAGCAGCAAATCTGCTCCCACTTCCTCACATGTGTAGACGCCTGTCTGGGTAGGTTTACTCTACAGTAAATTACTCTAGAGCAAACCCACCCCAGAGCATTTGCAAGTGGAGATGCACACAGTTCTTGCAAAGCAATTTGTCAGAGAAATGTAGCTAAAGATCTCCAACAGCAAAAAATGTACTTTAAAAAAAAATTGTATAAAATAGGAAGAGCATGCAGGAGAGGGCAACAGGGGAGGTGCTCTCATACTTTCTGAGAAATCAGGGCAATCAACTAGTTACTTCAGGTACCTGTATACCAGTGGTCAAGAACCAGTGGTCAATCATGGAGCCTCTGACCGTCGATCTCCATCTGGCAGAGGCTTCATGGTTGGAAGCAGCAGGACATACATGGCTGGGCTGAGCCATGCCTTCTGCCACCTGGGCTGGGCAAGGGCTGGGAGAGTGGGGCCAGTATGTCCTGGGGTGCTATTTACTTACAAAAAGTGATCTTCACCATAAAAAGGTTGGAGATCACTGCTGTACACAAATGCCCTGGAAAAAAGCCTGGGAAATAAGCAGGAAGAATTAGAAGTCCTTTCATAAGCATGGAACTATAATGTGATTGGAATAACAGAGACTTGATGGGATAGTTGCATGACTGGAGCATTGCCATGGATGAGTACAAACTGTTCATGAAGGACAGGCAGGAAGAAAAGGATGAGGAGTTGCACTTTATGTAAAAGAGCCTTATGATTGCACAGAGCTCCAGTATGAAGCTGGGAAAGGGCTGTTGAGAGTCTGTGGGTTAGGGTCAAAGAGGAGAGCAACAAAGGTGATGTTGTGGTGGGGATCTGCTACAGACCACCAGACCAGGAGGAAGTGGTAGATAAGACTTTCTTCAAACAGCTAGTGGAAGGTTTCTGATCACAGGCCCTGGTTCTCATGGCAGACTTAAATCACTCTGACATCTGCTGGGACGGCAATACAGCAGGGCACAGGCAATCCAGGAAGTTTTTGGAGAGTGTTGGAGACAACTTCCTGGTGTAAGCGCTGGAGCAGCCAACTAGGGGCTATGCTCTTCTTGAGCTGCTGCTCACTAACAGGGAAGAGCTGGTGGGGAATGTATTAGTGAATGGCGACTTGAGCAGCAGTGACCAAAATGATAGCGTTCAGGATCCTGAGAAAAAGAAAGAAAGCAGCAGAGTAAGGACCCTGGACTTCAGAAAAGCAGACTTTGACTTGCTCAGAGAACTTATGTGCAGGATCCCCTGGGAAACCAGATTGAGGGGGAGAGGAGTCCGGGAGAGCTGGCTGTACTTCAAACAATCCTCAGTGAGAGAGCAGGAACAAACCATCCCAGTGTGCAGGAAGACTAGCAAATCTAGCAGAAGACCAGCCTGGCTTAGCAGGGAACTCTTCAGTAAACTAAATCACAAAAATGAAGCTTATAAGAAGTGGAAACATGGACAACTAACTAGAGAAGAATATAAGAGCATTGCTTGGGCATGCAGAGCTGAAGTCAAGAAGGCCAAAGTGCAACTGGAGCTGCAGTGAGCAAGGGATGTGAAGGGCAGCAAGAAGGGTTTCTATAAGTTTGTAAGCAACAAGAGGGGGATCAGGGAGAGTGTGAGTCTCTTACTGAATGGGGGAGGCAACTTTGTGACAGAGGATGCAGAAAAGGTTGAAGTGCTCAATGCCTTTTTTCCTCAGTCTTCACAGACAAGATCAGCTCCCAGATTACTGCACTGGGCAGCACAGTTTGGGAAGGAGGTAAGCATCCCTCAGTGGTGAAAAACTAAGTCAAGGGCTACTTAGAAAAGCTGGACATGTACAAGTCCATGGGGCTGGATGGGATGCACCTGAGGGTGCTGAGGCAGTTGGCTGATGTGATTGCAGAGCCATTGGCTATCATCTTTGAAAACTCATGGCAATCAGGAGAGGTCCCAGATGACTGGAAAAGGGCAATCATAGTGCTCATATTTAAGAAAGGGAAGAAGGAGGATCCAGGGAATTACAGACCAGTCAGCCTCACCTCAGTCCCTGGAGAAATCATGGAGCAGATCCTCAAGGAATCCATTTCTAAGCACTTGAAAAAGGTGATAAGGAACAGTCAGCGTAGATTCACTGAGGGCAAGTCACGCCTGACCAACCTGACTGCCCTCTATGACAAGGTAACCGGCTCTGTGGATATGGGGAGACTGGTGGATATGGTGTACCTTGATTTTAGCAAGGTTTTTGATTACGGTCTCCCACAGCATTCTCACAGGGAAGCTAAGGGAGTACATACAGCCTTACTGAGTGGACTGTCCGGTGGATAGAAAACTGGCTGGATCATTAGGATCAGGTAGTAGTAGTCAATGGCTCAATGTCTAGCTGGCAGCTGGTATCAAATGGTGTGCCCCAGAGGTTGGCCCTGGGGTCAGTTTTGTTCAATGTCTTCATCCAGTAGATGAAGTAGACTGCAGCCAGTACTGTGTAAGGCCCTTTCCCAGGCCTTGTACCCCACCCCCATGCTCCTGTTAGGGACCCTGGGGAATTCCCTGGATGTGGAGTGCTCTTAGGACCCCAAGGGTGCCCCCAGAGGGGGCTCTGCCATCCCCCACCCAACACGAGCTAGTCCAGATGCCTACATGTAGACTTGCAAGGCATTCTTTACTATGGAGTGCAAAGCAGCTCCTAGACTTGCTATATAAGCCCCTACATGCCCAGAGAAAACAACAGAATTCCTCTTAGGTTCCGGTCATCCAGGTTGGATTTTTTGCTCCAGGAACTTTGAAACATCAGACTAAATAACAGAATGCCTCCCTTAGGTCTGTGCTGCCACAGGGAGCCAAAACAGCTCATTAAAAGCTAGCTCAGGTATCTTCACTACAGGAGATGGTACACCCCTCATTTTATTCACCGCCATGAACACAGAGCAGTGCTTTGTAGATTAGATTTTGATGCTTGCACAATTTTTACTGCCTTTTATGCAACCAGATTTGACAAGTGTTCTAAAAGCACAAGGTATTTCAGTTAGAGTTATCTGTACAGATTTCCAGTCTCCATTCACAGAACTTTTGATTTACTATTGATTGTATCTTTGAGAATAGTTGCTGCCAGAAGTTATTAATACCACTGCAGCTTGAGTTGGTGGAATATTTTCAAGCATTTTCATGAACAAATAGCAGTATTCTGGCAGAATAAGCTGTTGTGACAATACTGGGACAATCATGGAGATAAACAGTGATTTCTGCAATCATTGCCAGATCTTCATCTATAGCAACAGATGGATTGCTTATTAAAGTTAGTTATGTGCCCTTCACAAAATGCATTCCTTGTATCTAGGGCATTTTTTACTCCTGAGAAGAACAAAATCATCTCTCAACATGTTAGTACGTGGACAGTGGAAACATCTCCACTTTCTGATGACCAGTGGATGTCATTTCCAGCATGTCATTTTCTTTAATAAATTAGAAATATTTTGCTCTGAGAAATGCAAGGAAAACTTAAGTTTTCCAGTCTTACAACTAACGCAATAGCCCGAACAGTGGTATCAGCAGTCTACATAACAGTGAGATTCTGTTCTCATCTCTGCAGAAATATATTTCTATCTCCCTCAATGTAAGATTAGTTTTACATTCTCATGCATAAAATTTGCTAAACACTTGACACATTTTTGAGATCCCTAGCTATAATGTTTTCTGGAAGTGCCTTTAGAAGAAGCTGTTTTATATATATGGAAATGGAATACTGAGTCTTGGCATTTTTTTTTATTGGCAAAAGCAATAACCTTGTTTGCTGTATAATCTCTGAACGCCAGACCTTGAGAAAATATTCCCAATTTCCCTCATTCCTGGCCTTCAAACAACCCTATAACCATGCCAAACTCATCATCCCTGCTAAATTCCTGCTGATCAAGGCACCTAATATGACTCAGCCGTGCCTTAATAAATGCAAGACCTGTCAACTCATCTCCCAACCACAACAAGCAACACTCCTTACAACAAAGCCATCCAAAGCCATAGATTATACACATCTAGCCCAGAATGTGGTATGCCTCATTCAGTGAATCAAATGGTCTCATGGAAACTATGTGAGTAAAACCAGACAAAAACTATGCACCAGAGTGAATTATCATAGAAAAAACATAAAGGACAGAGATACTAGAACAGGGGGGGAAAAAAAACATTCCATGACTGACTTCACAGTTCTTGCATTCAAAAGACTTACAAAACACCATTAAAAGAGGTGCCTGGGAACAAATATTCATTAGGCTATTGGACTCTAAGAAACAAGGACTTAACAGACAATAAATTCATGGTTTGTTACAATCTACTTGATAGTTAATCTCTTCACTTCACAGGTGATAACAACCCCCCAAATGGTCCTATTCTTCCGTTATCAGGTGTTTACTGCATCTCTTGTCTCTTTTATATCCTATTTTTATTTGCATACAAAGTTTTACATAAGCTTTGGTTCTACCTGCTACTTAGCTCTGCTGTGTCTTTCTTTCCAAGAGACCAGAGGAAGGGATTGTGATACATGAAAGTTTTTCTAAGTCTATCCAAACAGTGCATTTGTACCTACATCAAGAAACAGTCACTGGCTGCTGCTGCTGCTCCATGCAGCCATGGTCTGCCTTTCACAGCTCTTCCTCCTACAGAAATACTTCAGTGTCTAGACACCTGGGTGCTGCTGCAAGAGCAATGCTATGGGGCTGTTTCCACTACACAGATGCAGACTGTGTGGAGGCAGGAGCACAATTCTGGGGCCCCTACTTAGTTGGTGCCCTGCTTGCTCACTCCAAATGACACTACTGTAAGAGGGTTAGAAAAAACAGCCTTTAAGGAGAGGTGAAAAGAACTGGGTATATTCAGTCTAAACTAAAGAACAAGGAGTGGGACAATAGTTTCCAGTATGTTGGAAGTTGCTGTAAAGAAGTTGGTGTTCGGAAGTCCACTCTGCATAGGAAAATGCACTGCAGCCAAAAGTATTGAGCTTTAAAAAAACTATTTTTGTTAGTTTGGGGTTTTTCCCTTCTAAATTTCTAATTTGACAGATAATTTAACACAAGAACAGGCTACTCAGGGAGGTTGTGAAGTCTCATTCAGTGCATCATTTTAAAACTAGGTTAGACTAGGCATATTTGATTCTGCCTCAGGGCAAGGGAATGGTCTAGACCCGGTGTGCTCAGCCCTGGCAAATGAGACAGATCTAGGCCCCAGCACCATGCCATCTGGCCTGTGGGGAGCTCTACAGGCTCTGGCCGATGTGCTAGATTGGACATGAAGGGCAGTGCAGGGCCTGATCCCAAAATGTAGGGGCCAAGTGAGGGCAATGCAAGCTCCTGGATCTTGATCCTGCCTGGGTAGAGACAGTGTGAGGCCACTAGAGCTCTGTCTCAGCCAGATGGGGGCCATGTAGGGACCTATGCTGCCTCTGTCTGAGTAGGGTCGGGCTCCAGGGCCCCATAACACCTCCACCCATTCCCCATACACCAGGATCAGGTCCCTGGTACCCATAGCACCCCTGCTCAGCCAGGATTAGACTCCAGGGGCCCCATGCCACTACTACCCTGCCAAGATCAGGGTCCAGGGGCCTGATTTGGCCTGTGGATAGGCCCCATACCATTCATCTTCCCCATAGGGCCAAATCTATAAGCATCACTGGTCTAAATAACTACTTGATGTCCCCTTCTAGGCCAGATTTCTATGATGACTGAAAGAGTTAAGAACAGAAAATCAGCATAGCTTTTAAGTTATACAGTTCTTGTTGAAGTACTGTTTTTTTTTCAAAGATAAGATTACAAATTTAGTCAATAAAAATAACTGCTAACATAAAAGACCTGGGCTTCTAGGAAACATTGGATATAGAACTAGAACATTATTCAGATTAAGTTGGCATTGGACAAAACTGATAAAAGGAAACATAAAGAGTAAGCTATCAAATAGCTGGAGTGATTTAATTATAAAATACAGGGACATGAGGAGAAAGAAGAGAAAGGAGAGAGGGCAGTGCTGAGAGACAGCAGATTGGAGAGAACAACAAAGCAATAAGCCCATAGGGACATAAGAGCTAATTCAGATAATGGTACAAGTCCCTGTTTAGATTACATTTAACACTATCAAAGCTGTGGATAGGGGTGATGCGTAGGGGGTGCACATGGGTGCAGATGCACCCCCTGAGCGTGGTGGTGCACACCCTACAAAAAGGGAATGGTCACCACTTGCCACCCCACCCCAACCACTGACACCACTGGTGGCATCTGCGGGAGCTCCCACTTACCACCGCCATGCTCCCGCCACCACTAAGCTCCCCCAGTCACCAGGGGCACTTGTCATTCATGGCTTTGGATGACCTCTTGTTCCACAATATTGTGCTCAAGTTATTTTTTAAAACTCTGTTGTTTAAGAACAGCCATTCTGAGGATAGGGATGGCATGTCCAGAGAGGCTGCAGTGTTTTCATAGTTTCATAGTTGGTAGAGTCAGAAGAGACCTAAGCAGATCATCAAGTCTGCCCCCCTGCCATGGACAGGAAAGAATGCTGGGGTCACATGACCCCAGCTAGGTGATTGTCTAACCTCCTTTTGAAGACCCCCAGGGTAGGAGCGAGCACCACTCCCCTTGGAAGTTGGTTCCAGAGCCTAGCTGCCCTGACAGTGAAGTAGTGCCTCATGATATCTAGCCTGAATCTACTCTCCATCAACTTATGGCCGTTATTCCTTGTTACTCCCAGTAGTGCTCAGGGGAACAGGGACTCACTCTTCCATTGCCTGCTGGTCCCCCTTGGTCAGTTTGTAGACGGCCACCAGATCCCCTCTCAGCCTTCTCTTGTGGAGGCTGAACAGGTTCAGGTCCTGTAGCTTCCCCTCTTAGGGCCTGCCTGGCTGCTCCCTGATCATGCGAGTGGCCATCTTCTGGACCCTCCTTCAACACTCTGGGGTAAAGATCGTCAGGACCTGTTGATCTGAACACATCTAGTCCCACCAGAAGTTCCCTGACTAGGTCCTCACTGACCCTGGGCCTGACTGTGCCTCCCCTGAGACCGTTGGGGATCTCGGTGGGCATGATGACCTGGTCCCTGCTCAGAAAAATGGCGGCAAAGAAATTGTTAAAGAGATTAGCTTTGTCATCTGGTGCAACCACCATATTTCCTAGTGTGTCCTGCAGGGGCCCCATGTTACCTGGTTCCTTCTTTTTACCCCTATGTATTTAAAAAAGGACTTCCTGTTAACCTTGATGTGGGTCACTAGTCCCAGTTCCATCTCTGCCCTAGCCTTCCTAACAGCCCCATTACAATCTTTAGCCAAGAAGGTATAATCCTCCCTGGTGATGGCCCTTCCTTTCTATTGGGTGTATGCCTCCTTTTTAGCTTTGAGACATTCCTGGATGCTTTTGGTGAGCCATGGAGGCTTTTGAGCACTCTTTGCCCCTTTGATGCATGTTGGGATTGTCACCCTTTGGTCTTGGAGGATCATCTCCTTAAGGAATAACCACTCTTCTTGGACTCCCAACTCCCCTCGCTTCCGGGACCTCAGAGCCTCCCTGACTAGTCTCCTTACCTCATTGAAATCTGCCTTCCTGAAGTCCAGGGCTGCTGCCTTGCTGAAGACCTTTGACACTCTGCACTGGATGGTGAATTCCAGTAGGTGATGGTCACTATGTCCCAGGTGGTTGAGCACCCACAGTCCACTCACCAGGTCATTGCCTGTGGCCAGGACCAGGTCCAACAAGGCATTTCCCCTGGTGGGACTGTGCACCTCCTGGGTTAGATGGAGATCCTGTAACTTGGAGACTATGTGAGTGGTCAGACTCACTGACTGCCCTTCCCAGCAGATGTCCGGATAGGTTAGGTCACCCATGATCACCACATCCTTTGACTTAACTGCCTCCGCAAGCTGACCTGAGAATTCCTGGTCTAGCTCTTCTCCCTGGTTGGGTGGCCGGTAGTAGACACCTATTGGTGCCACAGGTTTTTGCATATTTCTCAATGTGAGGTCAGAGTGGTGTCCATTCATTTTGTCATATAAGGATCACCCAATCCTGTCTGTGCAATGTAGACAGCAGAAGGACACTAGAGGAATGGGTAAATAAACCTCAGATGTTATAATTTGTGTTGTTTGGTACAGTGATTATGGGGTTTGTGTTGATGAAGGGGCAAAGCTGACATACAGGTCCATTGCAAAGCCTGATACTTTGATGAGAATAGGAGTTAGGTAGCTAGTTGCTGGAGAAAGTCTGCTTGAGGTTGAAGGGCTACATGTAAGTCAGGACAGGTTTGTCCCCCATGACTGCCTTGAGATGGTTGTCATTTTTCAAAAGTGTTTGGAGGTCACTAATGATGTCTCCAAGGTGTTGAATCTGGGAGCTGTAGAAGGATTCTGTTGTTCTTGTCGCAAGACTGGTATTGTAGCAGGTCAGATCAGGGTCTGAGTCTGATTCTGTTGATTTGAGTGGCTATGGTATTGAGATTGTTATATTTGTAGGAATTCCTGCCCCAAATCTTTAGAGTGGAATCAAAGCAGATAATTGAATGTCCACATTTCCAGGTCTAGCTGGCACAAGAGGAAGCAAGTAGACAGGGAGTGCTCAAGGGCATCACTCCCTGGATATGCCTGGGATAGGGTGTAAATACACCCTTTGATCCATAAAGAGTGGAATAGAATCTGGCCCACAGAGGTTGTGCAAAGCCAGGTAAATTGAAACTGCATTTTAAATTCCCTGAGAAATATCGGATAGAATGTTTCCTTTCTCTATCCCTTGCTAGCTAAATACCTTACCCAAAGATTGAATGCAACGATGAACAAGAGTATGTTTCCCTATAGAAATTAACTCTAAGACCCAATAGATCGGTCAAGTTAAAACTGCACTAAATTATAAAGATGAACCAGACATCTGCTAGTTAAAACTGGTTAAACCCAGATATTATGCCACCTGTTGGGTGTCTAAGTAGCTTTAGGTGCCTAAGTGTGATTGCATACCTCTGCCACCTACAGGACATTACCAGAAGAAGCAGGGAAACCAAAATTGCAGAATCTGTTTGCAAGTGTTCAATAGAAAATAAGAGGTCTCCACGTAAGTACCTGATAGGTAGAATAGAACCTGGCCTAAAGTTCTTGAAACATCTTTATGTTAAACAACGACAAATAATTTTGGGTTAGTATGATTGCTTTCTTTTTACAACAGTTGCTGCCCTCTCAAAATAGTAAATGAGAGAAAAATATTTAAAGATACAAGTTAAAAGGAATTACTTTGTATATTAGAAAGGAATTGCTTAAAAGGAAGAGTTTTCATTCAAATGTGGATTAATACAGAAATACAATATTTGGAATCAGGGAAACTTGAAATTTCGTAACACAAAAGGAATCAAACATATCTATTGTATACCTCTGCCACCTACAGGACATTACCAGAAGAAGCAGGGAAACCAAAATTGCAGAATCTGTTTGCAAGTGTTCAATAGAAAATAAGAGCTCTCATAGGAACAACTTCCAAAGTCCCTGAATACATAAAGGACTATGAAAATCCCCTTGACACTTCAAACCAACCATAGGGGGAGCCTCCAGCCACCTTCAGGGGTCATCTGGACTAAGGAATGTTTTCATTTCTGCAGACATATTTCTCTTCATTTTATATAGTCTATGTATCTCAGAGTTACTAGCAATATCCCATAGAAATGGGTGACAGTGCTTTTACTAAGGAATGCCCATGAGCATTTTTTCTGTAAATCGAACAAACTGGCCTAAGAGAAACCTTCAGCACTATTTAAGCAATTGTTTTTGATGTTTTAAACTAGTCACCCTTAAACTGAACTATAGAATACTTTAGGGAATACCTTAAGGAAAGCTTTAGCTTTATTGAGGAGTTACATGACATGTTTTTATGTTCCTATATTTAAGAAATTAAATGACTGATAGAAATACACATAATAAGAATTAAGTCACATTTTGTTACACTGTAGAAATTCTGAACTTCAGTATTTGCCTTTGCCAATTGGGATTGGACCAAATGGCCCTTGAGATCCCTTCTAACTCTGTTACTCTATTATTGTTTGAAAGACCTTAGGCTGTGCTGATTACATATGTATTACAAATGTTCATTTGGCTTATAACACCAGGTATTATATATAGTCCATATAGACAGAAGGGATGAGTGCATATACACAAACAGATAGATGTGTATGCAAACTTTGTCTTTAACTATGAATCATGCATACTAAATCAACAACATAAATTACTAAAACAAATAGTTAATGGTCATTGTCTCAATTAAAGTGTAAAAATAAAAAAATAAAAGTTTAAAAGTCCAGTGATAAAGTTAACATAAAAAAAAAATCTACCATTAAAATGCTTCCTCAAATCAGTAAAAAATGAAATTTCATACAAGTATCAGCTACAAAATTGACAAATCTATTTTGTTAGTGCCAGGCTGCAAAAATCTATCTAGCACTCTGACAAATCTATAAATTTTACTCACGTTTATACTTGCAGAATCAATATAGCACAAATCGAATGGCTGAAAAATCCCCCAAAGCAATAGAAGTAATGATTTCTATTAACAGGTTTTCCTTCTAGTGTGTTCTTACAGGGATTTGTTCTCTGCCCAGTGCTAGTTAAGAGTTTTATCTATCATCTGGAAATAAATTTTTACCCATTTGTTGGTACAACACCACATTGTTTTCAGCATCCAGGACCATTTGTAGTCCCTTCAACCCAAGCTGGCCATTCTAACTTACCTTGGCCTACTGCCTCTCTCAGGGACCTTATGTAACTGGTGGTTTGGGTACAGGAGATCTCTACTTCAGCATTCTTCATTCTTGCCTCCATCCCCTCCTGACAGACACCTCCACTCCCCTTAAATTAGAAAAAAGGGCTATGGGGGACAACAGAAGCAGCTCTGCTACTTCCACCAGATGACCACCAATAAAGAAATCTTCTCCACAGAGAAAATTCACTCAGGTTTCCAGCTAATGAAGCATGTACCTAATTTTATCCACATGAAGAATTCCATAAAGGTCAGATTACTTATATGCTTAAAGTTAAGCAAATACAAGGGTGATCTCGTGTATGAGAACCAGAGTACAGACCGCATTGTAGGATCAAAAACTAAGTGGGGATTTGACACAGGCAATCATTTTAGATGAAAAATGACACCAGGATGCAGGGCAGAATAGATACACTGGAGAGTAGGGCTAGGATTCAGAGACCTCAAGAAATTGGCAGGTTGGACCAAAAGAAATCTCATAAGGTTCAATGATGACAAGTGCAAAATCCTTCATTTAGGACAGAACAATCCTGGTAGAGGAACTGGGGACTGACTGGTTAAGCAGCAGCTCTCATAAAAAGACCTGGAAGTTACAATGGACATGAAGCTCAATGAGCCAACAGTGTGCTATTGTTACAAAGAAGGCTAATGGCATGCTGGGCTACATTAGTAGGAGCACTGCTAGCAGATCAAGGGAAATGATTTCTCTCCTCTGTTCAGCACTGGTGAAGCCACATCTGGCATACTGTGTCCAATTTTGGGCCCCCAACAATTTGTAGACAAATTGGAGAGGGTCCAGTAGAAAGCAACAAAATGGTTAGGGAGCTGAGGCATATAACTGATGAGGAGAGGCTGAGAGAACTGATCTTATTTAGTCTGGAAAAGAGAAAAGTGAGGGGAGATTTAATAGCCCTCAACTAGCCAAAGCGGGGTTTGGAAGAGGATGGAGCTGGACTGTTCCCAGCAGTGGCAGATGACAGAACAAGGAACAACGGTCCCAAGTTGCAGGAAGGGAAGTTTAGGTTAGATATTAGGAAATACTTTCTCACTTGAAGTATAGTAAGTAAACCAGTAGATCAGGTTACCCAGAGGGGTTGTGGAGTCTCCATCCTTGGAGGTTTTTACAACCTAGCTAAACAAGGCCTTGGCTAGAATGATCTAGCTAGGAATAGTCCTACTTTGAGCAGGGGGGTGGACTAGATGACCTCCTGAGGTCCCTTCCAACCCTGATTTTCTATGATTGAGATTAAGAAGAGCAAAGATTTTGTTCAAAATCACATGGGAAATATTTGATGTTGGATTCTAGGGTCAGACAGTGGCTGATGGCTAACTCAGAAAATGATTTATAGTCAAGTGATATCTCTGACCATAAAACATTGTTGAATATGTAAGTGTTTTAAATTTCAGTCATTTTATATTTATGGATACTTCACTTGTTATTAAATGACATAAGTGAAGCTCACAGTTATATTGACCTTTGTTAGAAAGCTTTACAAATACAAGTATGCTGTACTACACACTTCTGTACTACTAGTCATATTTCCCTGATGTTAGTCATCAGGTTTGAGAAGATAATGGCAAAATAAGTGCCACACTGAATTCCATCATTGAACCTTACAGTGACCAAATACTGCTGAGAATATTTGCTTTTCTGTATTGTTTTTCCATTCCTGCTTTCATGAAAAACTGCTGATACAATACATGCTGACAGAAAACAATTCTAAAAGATTAACCTGTTTGTTTGAAGAAAGCTGACAGAAGACACTAAAAGAAAATGATTGATGAACAATAGAATTACTGTGCAAAAGAGGCAATATTTCAAAGAATATTTATTGTGTAAAATGTTAGATTTTTATTCATGACAATGCAATTAAGTTGCACAAAACTAATTTGAATAACAATGTTGTTTACTTGTACATTAGTCCTGCAGCCCCCCTTCACTGCCAATACACAGTGTTAGGATCACTAATCACAAACACATCAGCTCTTTTCCTGCATCTCAGACACCTTCCAGGATTAGTTTCAGGAATACACCAGTCTCTGCACTGGAATCTCAGCTACACATCTATGATTGTAAAATGCAGATGCACACAACTCATGTAAACATGGTGGTCAGACCATAAGTGGGTGTTAAGGGGAAGCAAGTTGACCACACAGATTCCCAGCCAACAGTTTTTCCTCTTCTGTCAGTCATGTCTCCCATTTTTATGCTATTCTGTATCCTGAACATGCAACTGTGCCTAGCCCTCACTATCTGTCTTCTCCCATGAAAAAGAGCAGACACTCCAGATGCTCTATTAGGGGAGAGGGGTCAGCAGGGAGGATCTTAATTCCTGCAATCTGGTTTCAATAATACCAGGACTAGAAACACTTTACCCTCTCTCATAGGCCGGGAAGGGTACCTGCCTGAGAAGTGTCACAGCAGTCGCAGCAGAATCCAGGCTTTTATCCCTTACAAGACTGGATAGAAAGACCAGCAGCAGGTGTCCATCCCCCTCCACGTAGACCTGGTTTGAATATGAACAGCAAACATCTCCCTCTCCTCCCCCCAGCTCTGAACTTTGAGGGATGAGTCTTCAGAATCACATGGGGCCTGGCTTTTATCTCCATGTTGCAGAGGGGCTAGACTATCCATCAGGATGTGTATTGGAATAGAGCCAGCGAGACTGGTTGTGGGTCCCCAGGAGATGGAAGAAAGAAATATGGCCATCAGTCAACCGGGGTGTCACTGTCTGGATGGCAGTGGCAACAGGGGCAGCAGTGGTGGCAGTCACTGCTATTCTTGCACCCACTCTGAGTGGGTGAACAAGACTGGTGCCCTAGTTGCCCTTCCCCCGTTATGCTACTAGTAGTCAGACATTTTCTTACAGACCAGACACTTTCCATGAGTAAGCATAGGAAGAATGGTAAACTTGTTAAATATGGGAAAGCCCATAGACTGGAAAATCCTGCTGTCTCGGCATTTCAATAATCAAAGAGCTGAAAAATGAAGCAAGCACACGTGCCTGAATATACTCATGGAACAAAGAGTTCATGCACAAAGGTGCAATATATACAACTGCTATTAGGAATGTAGTTATGTTTTCAAGAGGCAAGGATTTTTGTGACCAATATCCTATTAGACCAAATGCATAGTTTAATATCGCCCTATAGCACATTGGGGTCCCCAGGGTGGCCGTGACACCCGCTGGTGGTGCTGCAACTGTGCCCTGATCTGCCTCTAGGGTGCTTTCCATTCTGTCCTGTCCACCATGCCTCAATATAATTACAGAATTAAAAAGGAGGCTGTCCACAGGCCTTAGCATGGGCCCAGTCCAGCAGAATCCCCACTGGGGTTCTCCTGGACCCCACTGGTCTCAACTACACCCTCAGGTTTGGTGAGCCCTCTTCACCTGCATATGCCATTGCAGGGCACCTAGAGCCTTAGGGGCTAATTGTATGGCTCAGTTTTTTCCCTACACCACACCCCAAGCCTTGCAGGTGTTGCTATACCACCACACTCTCCTGCCAGGGCTTTGACCTCCTTGACCTGTGCCTTTTTCCTCTAGCTGGGGCTTCTGGCCCAGCCCCACTGTATTGGACATGGCTTTGAGGTATCAGCTCTAGTCTAGCCTTGTGGGCATCAGGTACCTGTCTATCCAAGCCCCTCTCGAGTACTGGGGCCCTGTCTGTCCATGCCCTTCTTGGATGCCAGGCCCCTGTCTCTGGTTTGTGGCCCCATACTCTGCCCTGCTCTGCACTCAGCACTTGATCAGGGCTTGAGCCTGCCCCTGGCAGGGCTTAAGGTGATTACGTGCCCATAGGGCACTAATGAGACCTCTGAATACCGCTCCACACAATCTTCACCCAAACCACCAGTTCTAAACTGCAACCCAAACTGAGCCCCTCACCCAGGCTATAACACAAACACTCCCTTCTGGGCCCAGCATCAAGAAAAGGGGAAGCAGCCCCCTGCCCCTTTAAAAGGGAAAACATTCCTTCGCTTCTTGTGCCAGGATAAGCTCCTAGCTCTAGGTTATATCCCTGTGAGCTTCCAGAGTGTCACTGGGGATCCAAAGGCCACACAGCAGTCTAGCTAGCATTTTCTGGTATCTCTCCTAGCTAGGAGTTCAGACCTCTACAGCTTTCAGGGCTAGAGTCTAAATTGAAGTGGTGTTTTCAAAAACCCACCACTTCAATTTAGGGAGAATTAAACCCAAGTAAATCCCCATGGCATGTACAAATGGCTTTTCTGTCTGTCGGATAATCACTTCTTGAAGTCTGGAGTTCAAATCCTTTACTCGTCCAACTCACCTGGCCCTTACACAATGCTAAAATAATTTGAACTGCTCCCCAAGGGAAGTACTCTTCTCTCGTGATGGGGAATAGTGGCGTGTGACCCTCAATGAGCTAAGTTTTTCCACTTAAGCATATAACTGATAAACCACTCATCTGAATGGCCTATCTACAATCAGTGACTTTAGTTACTGAACTGGCTAATTGTTTCGGGGTTTTGATTTTAGCTTCTTCCATAAACTTGCTAGATTACAGAGTAGAAGTTTTCACTCAACTTGCAAATGTTACTGCAAAATTTACCTTTTTCGTACTGGGACTGCCTTCACTGAGACCCATTGTGGATAGGATGGCACAGGGAAGGTGTTGCTCTTCTTTCAAGACTGTCACTTTAAAAATACCAGCTTTCAGATGAGGTTGGAGGGCTCCGAGTTTTTGTTAGTGCGGAAATGAGGCTGAAAAGTCAGGAGTTTCAGCGTGCTGCAGGTGTCACAGCAGTGCGCAGAATTGGGTAGAGGAATGTTTCTGGATTTAGGAAGGTCCTTATGCCTTCCCCATGAAAATCTATCCAGATTTGGCTAAACTCCAAGCCTCAGAAATTTGAATAAGTGAAGTACAAGTTGTTAAAAGCTCTTTCCCACTATTCTGCAGAAGTCTCTCTCTGTTATGTTCCACGAGCCATTCAGTAGTCCCTAACCCTGGGATTGTGGTTGCTGCCAGAGAATATAGTCTCGGATAAGATTTCCATGTATGCCACCAGTTGCTCCCTGGAGAACCAAGATAACACAGAGACAGCTTTCAGATGGTGATCAGGGCTGACACTGCATGGGCAGAAGCTACCAGGAGCAGCAATTTGGCTGGGGACTGCAGTGAGGGCTTCCCTGTCTTGCACCAGAGCTGTGACCACATCAACAGACAGAGGTGTAAAGCCCCTCAAGCAGCACATTCCTTGGGCAGAAGAAACAGACATGTCTAAAATCCAGACTTTTCCAGTCCAGATTAACAGATTGAGTGTGATATCATGTGTGTGTATGAGGGAGAGGGGAAGTGGCTAACAAATGTCTGAACCATTCATGTGAAGGGAAGACTGGGACAGAAGTTACTGCCAAGATCCTCTGGGGCACAAGTCTCACCTAATAGTGATGATTTGTCAGTTTGGCTTTCACAAATTTACTTTGTAGGCCTTGATACATGTGCAAGTGATTTATCTAAATGAAGATTCAACTGCACCCACTGGCCAGAGGGGTGCTAAACATTAATTTGGTCATGTGTGTTAATGCCCCAACCTTGAATCAAGTTCTGTGTGTTTAAAACCCTATGACTCTTTTCTTCTGAGCAGAGAAACATTGCTTCTCTAGGACACCCACACAACATAATTCAGTATCCCAGGTTTCTTGCTGGGTTTCAGATGAGTCTTCCAATAGTTTTTCTTCTCTTAGATTTTGTTTGTTTATTTGCTCTAAAAGATCCCGTGTTTAATTGAACCAACCCTGTTTTACTGCCAAAAGCACCTAGCAGGAGGTGTATGTTGGATTGTCTTGTTTTCCCTCCTTTCTCACTTTTTCTGTTTCCTTTTTTCCTATATTGATATTTTTGTGTCCTTTATTTTTCCAATAAAGAGCAAAAATGCTGAGAGCTACACATTCTAACTCTAAGCTGAGATCAGTTCTTTTTTTGTGCTGAGCATTTCTAAACCTAGTCCCAAATAAATGTGCTGTATTTGTGAAACTTATTTTTATTTGTGTAATCTCCAACAACTTGTAAAAAAGAAGTGATACAATAAGCAGAGAGTATTGCACAGATCCCACCATTAACCAGATACATCCAACCAAACACTAAGGACTCCCCCCTTGGTCTTTATGTGCCCAAAGCTGCCTCCCCTGTCATATAACAACTGTTTAGCCAGAATTGAATGGCTCCCATTTTTCTTCATTGTACACAAATCTTTTGGTTAAAGTACCCCATGTTTGTGGGAGGAGCGGGTAGTCTGGGTTATGGAGGTTCACTGGAGAGTGTAGCCACTCCGTTAATTCCAGTGATGGGAGAGGGGCTGGATAACATTCCCTGCCTCACCAGGGACACAAAGCTGAACTCGTGGAAGGTCCTGGAGTCATGCTCCATCCTAGGCCACCCAGTGTTGATTTGTATGATTCTCCTCCATGCCTGGCAGGATAATTGAGAAATAGCCCAATCTGTACTGCAAGATGTGGTGGGGGGCAAAGGATTGGGATGTGTCTCATTGATTACCCCAATGATCTTGGAAAATCCAAAGCAAACCTTCTTTTCTCTCTGCAGTATTTGCAGGTGTGCTATCCTTGGCACAAGCCACTGGTTTTCAACCTTTTTAGAACTAAGGCACCTCTCAGAAAATGCCAAGTCATAGTTTTCACTCATTTTTTGATGGCAGAAAAAATAATAGTGCAATTCTTCTGTTGCAAAGAACTCAGAAAGACTACATGATAAAACTCTAGGGTGTCAGGGTGCTCTCAGAGATGTATTCTAGATTTGTGTAATCTTGTTGGTCTCCCACTCTGCTGAATGGGTATGCCCAGGGTATTAATTTGTAGGCCTGTGTAAAGTAGCAAGTATTTGATTTGGATTCAGCCAATTTGGAGGGATAGTGATTCAGGTTGGTCATTTGAGTCACTGTCCTGATTTGATTCGGCCAAATCAGATTTAGGGATTCAGCCGCCAAATTGGCCGATTCGGTGATTCAGCCATAGACTATAATGAGGAATCACTAAAATACCTATAACCGTGTAATTTTTTTGCAGATTTGGATGCAAACAGCAGAGGGTTGGTAGCCCTTTCTGAGGGCATGATGCCTCCTAGGTTTCAAGGAGATAGGTGCAGGGGCTTCTGTGAAAGTGCACCTCAAACAGTTGAAAGCAAATTCGTGTCACTTGTGTGTATTAACTGGGTTTCTGGCTGTAGCCATGTTGGTCTAAGGAACAAGCAGGCAAGGTTGAGTAGAGGATATCTTTGAGTAGATGTGATATTATTTATTAGATCAACTGAATAGTTGGTGAAATAGATCTTGGCAAACTTTTGGATTTAAAAACCTTTCATCAGGCTGAGGAAGCATCTGCAGTTGATGTGTGTGTGTGTGCTCTTCCTGGATGAAATGAATAGTAAACAAGCCAGAGGCTGGTATGCAGACAAGAAAGCCAGTCAGTGAAAATGTAAGTTGAGGCATCAGGGGGTGAGAGACAGGCTGGGGAGGGGAAGGGGGCAGGATGTAGCAGCGTGGGCAAGTGGAGAGGTACCTGGGGAGTCAGATGTCAGGCAGGTAAGTGTATCATAAATCCAATGTCTATATTGAGTCCATGAGTTTTTGTATCAAGGAGGTTGATGAAGTGAAGTTCATAGGTTCGTCTGTGAAAAGTGTTTCGTAAATTTGAAGAAGCAATGAACCTCACTAACCTCATCACCTCACTAACCTCATCACCAGAAGCAAACTTCATACAGGGCATAACGCACTGAGTGGATCTAGACCATGCCATGACAAGAAATGCAAAACCTGCCAACATATCTCCAATATCCCCACAAGAGAACCCACAAGAGAACCATCACCATTCCTGGATCTTACAGCTGCACCTCCAGAAATGTTATATATCTCATCCAGTGCACCAAATACCCAAATGGAAAATATGTAGGAGAGACCAAACAACAACTGCGCACCAGAATTAATGCATACTGGACATCTGTTAAAGACAAGAGCACCCAATTACCAGTGAGGGCACATTTCTCATAAGAAAACTACTCTCTCTCCAATCTCTCAGTCCTGATCCTCAAAGGGAATTTACAAAACACTTTCCACAGACAAACCTATGAATTTCATTTCATCAACCTCCTTGATACAAAAGGTCATGAACGATGCTATCATTGCATAGGGAGCTTGAAAAGAACTCAAGGCAGCACCCTGGTTGACAATTGCTGGTGCAGGCAATATTTCTATGGTGTCAACATCCATTTTCACACTATTTCCTCTGTGCACACTTCCCAGTGACTTCCATTCCCATTATCAGCCTAGTCCTTCTATCAGATGCAGGACAGCTGGTTAAATACCCACTTCACTTGGTCACTTCACTACAATGTCTTCCTTTTCATCAAATTCTTAAAATGAGGAATAGGTAATTCAGCAAATGCTCCTGGATCCTTTACTGCACCTGGATCTTCAGTTGGCAGCTGTGGCTAGAAGCACCTTTCACCAACTCCGTCTGGTGAAAAGGCTGCAAGCTTTTCCATCAGATTTGCATTTAACCACCATCATCTATGTTTCCATCTTAAGGCTAGACTATTGCAACATGCTTTCCATGAGGCTGCCCTTGAAAACTGTCTGTAAGGTGCAGGTGACACAGAATGTGGAGGCCGACCTTCTGATGAGAGTGGGTTGCCAGGAACAAAATAACTCTAATTATCCAGCATCTGTCCTGGCTCTCAGTAGCTTTTTTTGATACAATTCATGGTTTTGATTTTGACCTATAAGGCCCTAAGTCTCTGGATCCTACATGCTTAAAGGACCCTTCCCCTTCTACCCCATCACAATCCCTAAGGTCAGCTGGGAGCAACCTACAAGTACCATCAGTATACCAAGTTTACATGGCAAAAACACTTGGGAGGTCATTCTGAGCAGTTGTTCCCCAGCCCTGGAACTCCCTCCCTTGAGGCCTGCCAAAGCCTAAGCCTGGCCATCTTCTGGAAACACTGTAAGACCTTCCTATGTGGCCAGGAGCTTAGCAAGAAAAACTGGGCTGGGGTAGTGTTTAGCGAGTTTTTGTTTTGTATTCTATTCCAGTTGTTTTTATATGTCATTTCTGTCTCTCACTGTAAGCCACTTCAACCCTTTGTTGGGAAGGGTGGCATATAAACCTATTAAATAAATCAATAATACAGTGTATGTAATTGAACTGGGATGGGAGAGACCCAGCTGCAAATCCCTGCCTGAATTCACAGAAAGTAGGTCACCTCCAAGAGAAGAGGTGGGAGGGGACTGCTCCCAGACTAGCCAACAGCCTGATGGTTCAGGAGGTTACCTGAGATATGCGAGAATGTCAGACTAGAGGTCTGGGTTTCCCGCTAGTATCTCGATGTTTCTTATATATTGTCCGCTAAAGAGTGACTGAAGTGGCAGCCATGAGCTCAAGAGGGACTTTCTGACTCCCTCTTGCGATTCTGTGCCTTTCCAAAAAGGCAGCTGCAAAATAAGATTGTGGGAACTCCAGCACAGTGTTACCTTGGCTTCCTAGTATGGCAAATTTCAGAACGGTACATTCAAATGTCCTTCTTCCTACAAAGAGTTGCAGGGTGTCCTCACACCGGATTTTAGCAACATACTCCAGAGCCAAAAGCTGCTTTGGACTCATCTCCAGATCCTATTCTCAAGGCCTTCATCTCCAGCAGGCCTGAGAACAGCCATTCATGAACTGTAAAAGGGCTCCTTCAATCCCTATCACAGAAGAAAAAGGACAGATCTTTTTAAGGAGAAACCAGTCAGGCTGAAGGCCATGTCCCTGACAGCAATATAAAAGAAGGGTCCAAGCATTAAGGGAGGCAGAAGGGTCCTGAGTAGGGAAAAGGGAAGAGCTGTGGCTGGAGGAGGAGAAGAGATCTACGGGGAACCGAGTGGGAATAAGCCTGGGGACACCTGAAATAAGTTTAACAGATCTCAAGGAAGGCCAGGTTGGTTGATTCAGAAAGATTCAGAAGCTTCAAGAGGAAGGAACTGGCCCGGGAAAGAAAGAAACCAGAGGACTTACTGGACAGGAGAAAATCCAAGCTAAGACTGTGGCATGCCTGGGAGCCCAGCAGAGCCATAAACCCTGTCAACCAGATGCTTCTTCTCAAAGAAGGGCTGGGCAGGGTGGAGCAGGGTATGCTCCATCATAGCAAAGACAAAACTCAAGATCTCTTAATACTGCAGGGCTGCTGGTCCATTGCTGCTCTCTCCCAAAACCTTTCAACATGTTGGCCAAAACTTCCTCACCCTTCTAGCCATAAACAAAAATCTTGGCAGCAGAGAGCCTTGGCACACAAAACTGGGGAGAGGTGCACGTTGCAGAGTCAACAAGCCGAGTCCCCATTCAAAGAACCTCTAGAAAGCAAATGAAAGATGGAACGTAAGTTGGAACGTAAGTGAAGAGGGAGAAAACAATGGGTCATAGGTGGAGAGAGAGATTTTTATTTAATTGTTGCTTTTTCCTTGAGAGCCACGTTTCAGCTGCCAGGAAGCCACATGCAGCTTAGGAGTCGTCCTGACTATTGAGCTCAGTGCCAGTAGTGACTGCACCCCATCATTCCCCTTGATCCAGTATTAAAGCAGGTCCTTCCACAGGGCCAGCAGGTTGACTGGGTAGTGAGCTTTCCAACCAGCCTCCTGCTCTGGGCTCCAGATCAAGGGTGGGGAGCACTGCACTCAAGTACCACCGTAGACACTGCCAGGTGCCGAGGGCTGTGAGAAATCTAGACCTTAGGTTAATTACTGGGGAAATTAACTTTCTGAAAGTGTGGTCTTTGTGGGGAGGGAAGGTGTTGAACACTTGGAAAACCTGTCTCTAATCTCATGCAAAATCTGACTCCACCTATTAAGTTCTCAAAACACTTCCAGGGGCATCAAACCTCAGCACCACCTAATAGCGAGGTCATCCAAGGCAGGGAAACATTGTGATTTGCCAGAACAACGGAAGAACTTGGCATCTTTAAGGTAGCTAGATCTTTAGCTACCAAGTTCTTAATCAAGTAGCATAAGAAAACTAGCCCTACGTATCAAATGGACCATTTGAGTAACATGAACAGTTGGCTCAAGGAAGGGAACTAGAATTTCAATGCACCCATCCAGACCTGGTCTTGTATTACTGATTATGGATTTACAGAGGTAAAGCTAGCAATAGGGGCAAACACCCTCAAGAAAGCAAACCTATTATTGTCCCTGAACCAAGAGGTTTAGAGGTTTGCTGCAAACACTTGTGGATTGTGGGTTTTTTTAAGTTGCTTTCCTTTCTTAGCCCGAGACTCTCCAAATGTAGGCTAAGTGAGCCCCCTACGGGTCCTTTTGGATAATACAAAATAACTGCAGTGCTGTTACACTAAGGCCTTGTCAGCAGTCAGAAACCAAGATGAAGCTAGCAAACCAACAAGTAGGATCCAGAAAACTGAAAACAGGGGGACTGGGTACCAGGAAAGCAGGAATCAAGAGGCAGGAAGCAGGGAATGAAGAACACGGGTTCAGAAGCACAAGTCTAGAGAGAGACATGCCCTATTGAATAGCTTGCTGGGCACTGAAAGAGCTGCTGCTGCTGAGCAGGCAGCCACAGCCATGCGGGCAACTGTGGCCAGCTGAGGGTAGTTGGGCCACTACTGGCCAGGCCCACTGGGGTATCCAACGTCAGATGGAGGCAATTTAGTTTGCTTGCTGCCCTGACTAACACAGGGGCATGGGCAACTTCCAGGTGGTGCTGCCGCTGTATTCACAGCTGTGGTGGCACGGCCCTGGGCAGTGGCCTAACTTGGGCAGGGGCATCTTTTCTGCCCCTGCCCAAGTTACACCACTGCTCAGAGCCAAGTATCCATGGAGCATCACCTCTAGAGGATCCCAGACCCTGCAGACCAGGCAGCAGCAAACAGATACCATAGCTTCTCAGTCCATCTTCCTTTCCCAACTTAACACATCCTGCCCAAGTCCTTTGTACTTCTTTTGGCTTCTTTCAACACTGCTCTCTCTGGAGGAAAGGGACATGAAGAGACCAGCACAATCT
>JAGPOW010000261.1:156451716-156493880 GCA_030014935.1 Caiman crocodilus | reverse complement strand
CCCAGAGCCAGAGTCAGGCTGGCGGTTCTCTGCCAGCAGGGGCAGGGGCAGGGGCCGGGGCCGGGGCAGGGGCAGGGGCTCGGGCTCGGGCTCGGGCTCTGAGAGACCGGGGATGTGAGTGCAGCTGACGAGAGCTCCAGAGGCTGGAGCACTGATGGTAAGTAGGAGCCAGGAGGCTTATGTAGTTATGGCCGGGTGCCTGATGTTTAAGTTATAGCCAGAGGCTTGTGTTTTGGTTGTTGTTTACACCAGTGGTTTGGGCGAGGCTGTAGGGGAAGGAGGAGGCCTCATAGGGACCCACAGGGTGTGGGGCCCTGGTGCCCGGAAGGCACGATTCAGCACCAGAGAGGGCGCAGCAATATGGGGTGCGGAGACCCCAGGCCTGAGAGGGGCAGTATTTGAGAAGCCCTAGAAGGGGCGGTGTTTTTAAGGAGCCCATGAGTGGCAGTATTATTGAGAAGCCCAGAAGAGGGGCACTATTGGAGAAGCCCGTGAGGGGCAACGAGTGAGAAGCCCAAGAGGGGCACTATTGGAGAAGCCTGAGAAGGGGCAATGATTGAGAGGCCCGAGGAGGGGCAGCACTGAAGAGCCCAGGACGGGTAGGTTGCACTGGCAAGAGGCTAGCGTGGCGTCAAACCCCGGCTAGAGGCCGGCTGCTGCGGTGGACCCCGAGAGAACAGGGGCTAGCAGCAGAACGCCTTCTGGATAAGGGCAAATGCTGCGGTGGTCCCCGATCTCACAGAGGGATAGCAGCATAGTATGCCCAGCCTTATTAGAGGGTAGCTGTGTGGTGGGCCTAAGAGACCGGAGAGAGAAGGCCCAGAGCGGGCGAATATATAAAGGAGGCCCAGAGTGAGCATTGAGAGCCCCTAGGCAGAGGCAGCACACAAGACTGAGATCCCTAGAGAGGGGCAAGATTGAGAGCCCTAGAGAGGGGGGCAAGCGTACATTTGACACACCAACGTCCAGTACATCAGCGAGGCTTGAGATGTGGTATCAGGGGTTGGTAGAAGCCAAGTTTGGCCCTAAGGCTGGGGTGTCTGGAGGGCATCCGTCATACAGGGGGTGAACATCCCGGTGGGTCCGGGAGATCGCAGGGACAAAGGTCCCGGTATGCTACGCCTAAGGCGGTATAAAGGCAGCCTCCCATCTTATACTTATTAAGATCAAGTTGTGGCGGTCAAGAATTAAGGGTGCCTTGGGCTGGATTTGGCACGGGCAGAGGGCCTTCAGGAGATCACGGCCCTCCTGAGGGACGCCGCCGTGACAGGTTGCTTTAGTTGGATTGTGTCTTGAAGTAGGACATGCTATTAAAATCAAAAGAACATCTGACATTGCCATAGTAGAGGCCAGAGAAGGCACCTGTAATATTAAACATCCATGAACCAGCGGGTTGGTGCTCAGCAGGGTGTTGAAGATGCAGAGCCCCATATTCACATGCCTAGAGCTGGGACAACCACATACCAATGCATTGGACATTAACATCCCTTAAAATATCAAGAGTCATCAAAGTCGTGGCAGGAGAGAAACTTCAGTGGTCCTGGTAGTTCCACCTCAGGACAAGCTATCGACCCATAAGACAGAAGACAGTCTTGCCCGTGTCGGGAAGCCTAGGTGAGGAGCCAAAGGTAGCCATGGAAAGTTACATGAGATTTCAAAGTACTAAGGTCCCTGCAGCAGACTCTTCCTTCATTTGGGGCAGTCCTGGATGATATTCTCCCACAAGCTGACTGATAAAAAAAGTGATACTGCATTTTTTTCAAGTTGGCCTTAAGGATGTCCCTGAAGGCCTTTTTCTGCCCTCCTCTTGAGTGTATTCTGTGGCTGAGCTGGGAGAATAAAACTTGCTTCAGGAGTCTGGGTAGGACATCTGAATGGCATGGCAGCCCCAATGAAGTTGATGTTGGATTATCACCACCTCAATACTCATGGTATTTGCTTGCAGGAGGACACACATTTGGTGCATCTGTCTTCTCTCTGGATTCAAAAGGTCTTCCGTAGGCAGCATTGATGGTGTTTCTTCAACAACTTTAGATGTCTCCTGCACGTTGTCCATGTCTCAACTCCATACAGCAAGGTGGAGATCATGACTGCTTGATAAACCATTAGCGTGGGTTTGGATCTGTTGTTGCAGTCTTCAACCACTGTTTCTTTAGGTGTTCAAAGGCTGCACTTGCACATTTGAGGTGATGGTGGATTTCTTTGTCCATGTCAGACTTCTGTGAGAGATGGCTGTGGAGGCAAAGGAAATACTCAATGTTCTCCAGAGTCTCACCAAGAGGCAGAGCTGTATTGCTACCTAGCACATCCACAGGTGATAGATAGTGGAGTGACCTTCCGGGAAGGTTAGCTGTAAAATTAGCAGGTGTAACTCTGATAAATAAGCAGTCTCAGACCAGCCAGCAGCAGCACCACCAGAATGTGGTGAGGACAGCAGATGGCAATGCTTTCTCTCCCAAAAAGCCACATATATCCTATAACAGTGCTATGACATGGCAAGTACACTACAATAAGCCTGCCCAGCCCCCAGCAAATGGGTATACAAGACTTTAATGTCAGAGCAGGTGGAAGAAGAAGTTAGTCTCAGAGGTTTCACTGCATAAATTCTAAGCTATTATATAAATCTCTGCATCCATTGAAAATAAGTACCAGTACCTTAGTACCAAACTAATGCAAACGCATCTAGGATTGGCACAGGCACTCAGAAGTTTCAAATCTAGATTCTGAAATGGTACTGTACACAGTTTAGTCCTATCTTTTTGCTTGCAGTTGACCTATCAGCACTAATTTGGCAGCACACATTGCTGCCATCTATTGTTACAAACGAGTATGTTTCCTTTCTATCTTCTGAAGATACTGAAAGGGCCGGATGGTCCACACAGAATAAATGATTTTGTCCTTCTTCTCTAACTAGATCCCCATACTGTACTTAATTTGCTGCTTTACATCTACACCCTGAAGTGAATACAGAATGGTCTTTCTATGATATTCACAATTGTACTTTACTTTGTTACAGATATTACTGAATCAATCTTCACAATACTCCTTCATGATGAGGTGGTTTTATTATCTCCATTTTTATAGACAGGGAGCAGCTGTAGAAGATCAAAGACCAAAATTATCATAGGTGTCACCTGCTTTTAGGCACCCAATTTGAGAAGCTTCATTTTTCAGGGTCCTTAGCATTTTATCTAGCTTTGTGTTCAAAATCCAGCTCCTGCTGTCTTTAGTTGCAGCTGCACTGTACAGTACTTTTGCAAATCAGACCCCCGGGTCTGATGTTCAAAATGAGAAGGGCATGTTTGCTACCTGTGAAAATGTTGGTTTACGCCACTCTCCCATCCAGGCACAGGAACACCATAGCGGGGTTCAAAACAAAATCTAGTTTGTTCATCCTGTTCTGTGTACTGAATGAGGCAAAAAATGCATTGCAATGATGACAGGTGATCAAGAAAGTAAAGACTGTATTACAATGCATGAATACATGAGGCATTTCCAAACTTCTGGGGTGATTGATTTTGCCACTTTAATATTTTTTACATGTAGTGGATTGTTAAAAGAAATTTCCTACATTTCTTAAATACTTAAACCTTGAAAAAAACAGAAATCCTATTATATGGAGCCATATCCATTCCCTCACATAGGCACCATTGAAACTTCAGCAGTTCACAGAAACTTCAGTTTTAAACTGCTAAAAATGGGGTCTTAAAATGGGATGCAAGGAAACTTTAGTTATTGGTGGCCCCAGCTCCACCTATAACACCAAAGTGTCCCACTAGAAAAGTCTAGCTACACCCTGCCTCCCTCCTCCCCTCACTTGTTGGTCAGAAGCATGCCCAAGACTCCTCAAGTACGGGCAGAAAGAGATACCCCTGGAATAGTTTCACTGACGCATTTCTGGGTTTGGAGTGTGAGAATGGTAGTATGTGTGCAAGATGTCAGGGGGGACCATCCTTGCCAGAAAACTGTGTAGACAGACGCATCCTAAGCGTGTTGGGTTTCAACACTGCTGGGAAACCTGTCTTTCATTCTGCACTGGGAAATGCAATTATTAAAGAACCAGCAGAAGTGGGGTTGAAAAAGAAGATGACAATGTTTCATACCTGTTAAATGAATTCAGAGCTTAGACAAGAGGCACGAATACAGGATCAATACTTAGTACTCCCAAGTATATTACTTCATCAAGCATCGCATGACAAAAGTATTATCTCAGCTGGATCCAAAGGTCGGTCAGAATTGTATTGCTGCCCAGTTATACTGTCTGTGAAAAGTTCACTACTTGGAAAATCGTAGGTTTTGGGGGAAGAACTTGCAGCTCTCATATACCATTATCAAAATGATAGAAGACAATTGTGTACAGGCACAAAATATCAATGAGCAGTAACTTGATTTTTTTTAATACAGTTTCCACTTATTCCTGTGTTTTCTATTTCTGCTCTTCATTCTCTCCCCAAGCAAACCTACCTAATACAAAATTCCCTCTCTGGCTGAGGATGGTTAGAGAGAGAGACACACACACGCACACATGACACTTTTAAGGAAAATGTTTTCTTTTTCTTGACACTCATTTCCATTAAGGTGGTATAAATACTGGAGGTGAGTGAATGTTTAATTTATAAAAGCCTCTTTTTAATGCAAAATAATCATGTAAGTTCTTTTTTGTTGTTGAATGTCTTTTGTATACATGTCCCAAGAGGTTGGTGGGGTTTTGTTTCCAATTCCAGTTTATTTTTCGATATAAAAAAAAAAATCCTAAAACCAGATATGAAAACTTTTTTCTGCTTTTCTCTTTTGTCCTAAAGTATGATAGGGAAAGGAAAATAGAAATGGGGGAAAAAAAGTTTTTCTTCAAAAAAGTGGAAGATTTTAAATTTTCCTGAAAAATTGGGCAAAATTTTCTTTCTTCCTTTTGGGGTAGGAGAGGGAAGGGGGGGATTCTTGCAGTTTTTTAGGACCTTTAATAAATGCTTAGAAAGATGGAGTTAGTTCATTGAATACACAATGGGTGGAGTTCTGTTTCCTTTTGGTCATGTGAATAGTAGATTTTTGGTGATCTACGTGGCATTTTTGGCACTTGGGTGTAAATAGGAATTCTATTCTTAAATGTTCAAGCCTGCCTTCATAGCTGACTACATATACATGTAGGCTAGGTATAGATAGTAGCCTATGCACTGACTATATACCTGCTCGGTTCTGTGCATGTGCCCCTTGTGGATGTATGTAGCAGCATCAAAGGTTGCAACACATAGTCAACTCCAAATCCACCGCCAGCTGATATTCCACTCAGAAGGAAGAGGGCCATCCAAAGTTTTAGCCTCAACAACTGAGTAGTTGAAGCAGTTTCTTGGGAAGGTGGCAACCTGGGTTACAAAATCCCTGCCTCATCAGAGGAGGGTTTGAATATGGGTCTGTCTGATTATCTAGTAGAGCACCATGCCATAGATTAGGTATTATCCAAACCTTTCTTTGATGCTTCTTATAAAGCTAGCACCCCAGGAAGCATTACAGGAAGAGACATAAGGAACAGGATCATAGGAAACCAGGACTGGAAGGGACCTCACAAGGTCATCTAATTCAGCTCTCTGCTCGAGGCACGACCATCCCCGATTAAACCACCCCAGCTAAGTGTCTCTCTAACCTGTTCTTGACAACTTCCAAGGTTGGCAATTCCACACCTCCTCTCGATGGCCTGTTCTAGTGCTTGACCACCCTTAAAGTCTGAAAGGTCCTCCTAATCTCCAACCTCAATTTCCCCTGCTGCATCTCGTGGCTGTTGCTCTTAGTCCTGTCCCCTGTGGCCACAGAGGGAAGCCTGTCCCTATCCTCTCTCTAATTGCCCTTCAGGTAGTTGAAAAATGTTATCAAATCCATCCTCAGTCTTCTCTTCTCCAGAAGAAATAACCCTAGCTCTTTCAGCCATTCCTCATAAATGTCGTCTCTCAGGCCCCTGCTCATCTTTTGTTGCTCTGAGCTGGACTTTTTGCAAACTGTCCACATCTGTCCTGAAGTGTGGAGCCCAAAACTGGACACAGTACTCCAGGTGAAGCCTCACCAGTGCTAAATAGAGTAAAAGGATCACTTACTTTGATTTGCAAGTGACACTCCTGTTAGTACAACTCAATATGTTATAGGCTTTTTTGCTGTTGGCTCATATTCAGCTTATAGGCCACTGTAATGCCCAGGTCCTTCCCTGCAGTACTACAGCCAGTCACTCCCCAATCTGTATTTGTGCATGCAATTATTCTGTCCCAAATGCA
This sequence comes from Caiman crocodilus, assembly GCA_030014935.1. Classification (NCBI taxonomy): domain Eukaryota; kingdom Metazoa; phylum Chordata; order Crocodylia; family Alligatoridae; genus Caiman; species Caiman crocodilus. The sequence continues at coordinate 156,487,623 of JAGPOW010000261.1, read as the reverse complement.
GGCATGTGGGGCCAGAACAAAACAGACAAGCTAGCGAGGTGGCGGCTGGCCTGGCGTGCGGAAGGAGACTGGATTCCTGCATAGAGTCTTGTCCCCCAGTGAGGTATTTCCTCATTGCACTGCCCTTCATCCATTTTTTCCCAGTGACTATATTAAATGCAAGAAGCAGAAGCTCAGTTTAAGAAGGCAAACCTCTGGCATGGTGGTTAAAATACCATACTGGAAACTCAGAGAAATACAAGTTTAACACATGTCCCACCCTTCTAGGCAAGGAAATGGGTAACATCTGGGTCTCCAGATCCCAGGCAAGTGCCCTAGGCTCTAAGATCTTGGAGCTAAAACACAGGAGGGTCCTCCCTCATCATTTTGTTGCTACCTAGGTACAGGCATTCCTCAGACTTATGGCACAATGGGTTCCTGAAAGCCCTGTCTTTGGTTGAGTTGCAACGTTTCAACTTATTTTCTCATAGGAAACAATGTTATAAATGAGGGATTGGTTCCTGCACCAAGGCCCAATGCCTTATTTTCAACAAAAAATAATCCAGAATTTTGTACTTGATCAATTATAGATGAGTAATATAGCTACATTAATGTATTTATATTGTAAATAGCAATCATATTGATTTGGAAGGACTCTTTTGAGATGACTTTGCTGGACTTTTTTGAAAGGCTTTTGCCTGGAGTCATCTCAGGAGTCTTGGCTGCAGGTTTTTTTGGAGTCTTGTCTGCTTTCTTAAAGAAAGTGTCCAAGGAAATTTGGACAAGTGTTCTCCAGGGAGATGGGCGAGACAGCGGACTTGTTTGCTGGTGTGGCATGGTGTTGGATCAAGCATTGTAAAATCAAAAGTGACATCAGAAAGTTGAAACAATGTCAATTTATAAACATTATCAGTGTGAAACATTGTAACTCAAAACATTGTAAGTTGAGGACTGCCAGTATGTACTTATTCAGGCATCTATATACACAGGAATGTCAAGGCATTGAATGGGTACCTGCATGTAAATGCCAAAAAGGTCATGTAAACAACTGAAAAACTGCTACTTAAACAACAAGAAAGAAATAAAATTCCATTAAATGTACATGCATTTGTGCATGTGTCTGCAGGCATTTGTGTGTGTATGTGTGTGTGTGTGTGTGTATAATGTTAATAATTTATTCAAAAAGAGTGAAAACCAGGCCTAGAAAGAAAGTTTAACTTAACATGGCCAGTGGAAGCTTTATGCTCCTGAGTACCCAACAGGCATCATGGTCTAAACTTAGAAGAGACTTTCTTTTGGCTTTGCCCCTTGGGAGGCCTGGGCAGTCATATTTGATCTACTTTGCTACATAGGAAACACAGACCATTCCTGGATGGTCTCATTATTTTTCAAAGAAAATTGTAGCTTTTGTTATTGTGGTTCTGAGCCTTCCAACAGAGGGCGTTGCTCGAGTTGCATAAATCGATATGTTGTGGGAGGCAAAGGTGGGCAACGTGACCATATATAACTACAGACTGCCTTAGCAAAGAGGGTTTTATCCTTTATCAAAACTGATCTTAGTGGGTTTTTAATTTTTTTTTAATACCTCGAGATAGATTATAATTGGAAGGAAGAGCTCCATTAATTACTACTCCTTACTTATATTTTGCCTGCAGCTAAGACCGCAGGGAAGTAGTTGGGAATCTTGAAGGTTTGGTGCCCTGGAGCAGACTGCTTGCGTCAGAAACGTGCTCTCTAACTAGATGTTCTTTCACAATTAGTCAGTCACAGGCTTAACCCCTAAATACTCTAGAGTATTCAGCGTGCCAGTTTATTCAACACAACACTGACTGATTCACAAACATAAAAATAGATGCACCAAAATACTTAAGTGGTGGTGATCTGAACTAAGCTTTCAAACAAAACAGAGACCAAAAAATGATCACATTCAGTCACTGACTCTCTTGAAAAAACCTTTTGGATCAATACGAATTTCACAATGTTCTCAGCAGCTCTAAACTGCCCAGGTACCATACAGCTCACTGTCCTTAACTGTGATGTAGAAGAAAAAAATACAGCAAGGAAGGAGTTCTATACTTTGCTCTGGGAGGATCTGACCATGGAAACCAGACAACAAGAAAGGTACAAGCATTTTAAACGATGCATTAAGTAACATGTTTATATTTAATGCACTTCATATACAGCGGAGCTTACAAACAAATCATTCTTGCATCTTGCTTTGCTTCTGTCTACATATTAACAGGAAATTAAACTAAACAGCAATTTAAATAATCATAACAAGGATGACATCAGTACTCATTTGCATTTCAAATAGTTGTGTGTGGCAGTTCACTTAATTTTTTTAAAAGACTGGATGCCCAGATGCTGATCAATGTATTTAAGTTTGTCTTCAAACTTTTTTGTTTCAGGGGTAAGCAGTGAAGGAGTAGAAATCTGCTTTGTCAGGAAGAATTTAGTAGAAACTGTAATTTGTATTTGAGTACCAGGAAAATACATGAGGAAAAAAGGGAAAATCAGTGCTACTTTGCTTGAGTTGATTTATAATTATTAAAGTCAGGAGAGACGATGGCTAGATTCTGAACAGGGGCAAGCAGAAAACTACAACTAAACTTTGGAACAAATGGATAGACCACTGAAAATACAATTGGAAGAATACACAGTATCTAACAAAGGGCACAGAAAGACAATGCAAATACCCCCAGTGTTCACAGACTGTTGTAAATTACATCAAGTTCAGAAAAGATTGACATGTGCTTATCCCAGTGTACCTGTGTGTAGTAGGTAGCTATTAATGCACCCTTCTGCTGAGCAATGGGGTAACAGGTAATAAACTATTTGCCATTATCAAATGGCTACTCTAGTATAGAAGTGGACAGATGAAACATAAATGGATGCAACTTATGCCACTGCAGTTTTACCCCTAATTTTTTCAGGGAATTTGCACTAGTTTGGTGAAGTTTTGCACCTAATTTGGCACCACTTTGGTGAAGTTATCTAGGTTTAGACCCTTAAATCGTCTTTTTGCTATGCTTTTAACCAATGTAATTGGCCTTCTGGTATAAACACATCGTCCAGGTCTACTAATCATAACTATACTTGGGTTTTGTACAAAAGGGAAAGAGATTATTTCTAAAAACAGCTTTCAGTTCCTTTCTGTGACTGAAATGCACTCAGAAGCTTTGCTTAACTCAGCCATTGTATTAGCATGCAGCAACAACCACAATTTCTCCTGTCCTCACCACCCAACAGCTCCTTTGTAACCACCTGTTTAAATGGCCAGATTTTCAAAAATGTTAGTTTTCCTTCAGGCAGCTACATGAAGGATCTTAAATGAAAGCTGAGTTCTTGTCAAACCTAGCCCCAAATCTGACAGGTTACAGAGCTACCTAAAGTGAGAGATCATGCAAAATGTGTCAGTCTAAGAACTTTTGAAGTTGTGGCCTGCCTTTCCCTTTCATGGTGTAAAACAATAGCTTTGAACAGATATAAAGCTTTGGGGTACCAGCCTTCACCCAAAAGGCCAAGCTGTGAAAATCTGTTTAGCTGCTGTTTTCAATGTCTCTTCCAGGACAGCTCTGTTGGAACGTAACAGTGTCTGCCATGAGCAATATGAGAAGCAACAGCAAGATACCTGTCTGGTGCAGAGATCCCCTTATCTGAACATACAGATGGGCAGACTTGGAGAAAAGATGAGGCAATACCAACTGCCTTACAAGAATGTGCTTCCTGTACCTTTATTTATGGTGGGCAAGCTTCCAGTTCAACATAGCCCAGTTGAAGAATGGAAACCCCCAACAATGAACGAGCAGACAGCTATGTCCAATGGCTATGCTACTGCAAAGAGAGGGGTTGAGCAAATTAAAAAGGATTTGCCTAAATTGATTCAGCCAGCCAAACTGGATTTCCAAATCTCCAGTCTAGTATCTCATCCACATACGGCATTGCAGCCTATGGTCTAATTATTACTGAACCGTAGTTATCGTTATTCTTAACAGCTTGGCTTTCTATGGTTTTTAAAAGTTCATTATTTTGTTGTGATAGGTTTGCTATATTGAAAATCATTAAGTAAAACCCTAACGAATCAAACAATGTTTAGAAGATATCTACTTTGCTAAATATTGTATTTAGTTCAACACCAGAGACGGTCCAAAGTAAAAGCCTGGATTCAAAGACACCTGGAGTATGAGCATAGGCACCAACTCTGTGGGTGCTCCAGGGCTCAAGCACCCACCAAAAAAAATTAGCAGGTGCTCAGCACCCACAGAGTCATGATTTCAGACGTTTAAAAAATAAACCTGTGCACCTTATTGGAAGAAGCGGTTACTTCAATCCGGCTCTGCAGTGTCTGTAAAGATCAAGTATTTAAGTGTGGCTTTTTGGTGCTTTTAGCTAAAGCTGATTCGATTAGCTATTAGATAAAAGTGCCAAAAAAGCCTCAGTAGAGCATCTGATCTTTATAGATGCTGCAGAACCAGGCTGAAGTAATTGCGCTCCCTCTTCTGGAGTGCAATTACTTCAGCCTGTACACAGGTGTGTGTAGGGCTCGGCACCACTTAACACCAGGGTTTTCTTTTTTTACATCTGCAAGCACCCTCTGTCAATAAACAAAGTTGGCACCTATGAATTTGGGGAAGGAGATTTTAAAATTTGGGACTGTCTCTTTTTAGCATATAAACTGCTTCTGGAAGAAGCTTTCCCTTCCTGAGAAAAGTAAACATAATAATGTATCCCATACAGGGCTTTGTAATTGCCAAATATCAGGGCAAATCAACCTCAAACTGGCCCAACCTCAGGAACACAGAGCAGGAAAATATCTGAGAGGAAGAATGAATAGACTACAGTCAAAATGTGTCAATGTGGTTAAGAAGGGCAACCAGATGTGTGAAGAACTAAAAGTGAGGTCAGGAAATACCAGCACAAAGCCAACATAAGCTGTTTTAACTGGCTACTGCAAAATTCCCTTTAACTTAGAGGCATTCACAGATTGCCTTGAGCAACATCAGTAACTCCCCTGCACCATCTTTCCTTTCAGTCATTTCCATTGGGGATATATCAGGGAAAAGGGATGTGGCCAGGCCAGGGCTGCTATTTCACTGGCAGCTCCATGGAGGCCACTGGCAGCTAATCTAAATTATAGCAGATATCCAACTGCTCTGATATACACTGGGGACCTGCATGGCGCCTGGATGGCCCCAGGAAAAGTTCAGGAGTTTGGATGCACGCCTAGCGCTCTTCAGTTTTACTACGTAATAGGCATGGTCCTTTCACAGCATCTGACAAAGTGAGCTGTTGCCTACAAAAGCTCACGTCTCTGAGTCTGTTAGCCTCTATTTGGTACCGCCGTGCCCTGCCCTGCCTCCCACCAGAGAACTGGCCACATCACAAGAATCTTAGCACTTATATGTTATACCCATCTATGTGTTCCCTGAGGCAGCAAGATTACTGGGGGGCTGAAAAAGGTTCAGAAAAAAGCAATTAAAATAGGTAATAAGATATAAAAAATGGAGTTGAACAGGATTGAGATAGTTAAGAGTAAGTTCTGAGGTGGAAGTAAGGTTTTATAGTGCTTAGTGGAATAATGAGGACAGTCATATGTGCTAGCTGAATAATAACAATGAATAATAATAAATCCCATCATGTGGGGGTAAAGTTAATAAGTAAAAAGCAAACATGCCTCTTCAGAGCGGCAGCTTTTGTGTAACTCCTTTTTTATGTCAGGAGTAGCAATAGATTTATAATTAAATATATTTGCCATAAAACTAAGCATAAGATATGAATATGGTAGGAAACTAATTTGGGCTAGATGTAATTGGATTCTGAACTTGGTTTTAGCTCATAGTATTTCTTAATGTGTTCTGTCTGTGGAATTATATAATAAGTTATCTGAAGGTAAAATACAAAATAAAAGGTGCAGACAAATTAAGAATGCATTGCATCTTAAAAAAATTAATTGACAGAACCTAAAGGCTGTGAAGTCAAGCACCACTAACGCTGCAATGATTTGCTCCTGCATCTGCTCTGCTCCTGGATCTATCTCCACACCCTAGCACCTTCTCGTCTCCTCCTTCCTTGTGCTTCTCTCCCTCTGCTCTTCCCCTTCTTCTGATCCCTCCACTTTTTGTCATGCTCCCTGAGTTCTTTCCCTTCTGCTCTGCCTGTCTTCAGCTTTCTCTAGGTTGTTAACTGCCTGTAAATTTATGGAGAGTCCACAAAACAAACAGGCTAAAAACACCTGTCCATGAAGTCTGTAAAAGATCAGTGTTGTGTGTAAAAAAAACAAAAAAAAAAACAGTTAATTCATTTGAAGATTTGTCATCATCATGGGAATAAGTCTAGATCGAACAGGTGGGCAGACTGAGTCTACCCTGGATGTCAGCAAGCCTTTGATGAAACTTAGTAAGTCTCTACAAAGCATTTCAGGGTTTTTTTTTAAATCCAGCTTTCTTTTCTTACTAGATGAGAAAAAGTTTTAATGTGCTTATCTTTGCTCCCAGTCAGTGTCTACACTTGCGGTATGGGGCATTAGTTACTGCACTGTTTTCTAGTACCTGTATGTACAGGTGTTGCAGGGCACTAAGGTGCCTGCTTCTATAAGAGCAGAAACTGCCTAGGGAAAAGGGCCTTATGAGCTAGATAGAAGTCCACAAGTGCAAATTACTATGGCAATAGGCTAACAAGTATATTAGCCTGTACCTGCACCTGGTCAGCTGACCGGGAAGAGGCAGGACCCTGGGCAAATATAAACCCCAGGGCTGGGAGTAGAGGTTTAGCTCTACCAGCAGCCAGGGGGGAAGGAGCTCTTAGAGAAGCTCGCCAGAGAAGCTTGGCTGCTTGTTCTACCCCGGGTAGGATTAAGGGGCTCCAGGAGCTCACTGGAGACTCTGGCCTGTAAGTACATAGTGCTGGGAGAAGTTTGATGTTTTAAAGGGGCAGAGCACACCCTGAACCACTTATATCATGTTATAGCTCAGAGGCTCAGATTTTAGTTACTGTTTGGCTGGTGGATTGGGTTAAGGCTATTGGGGAAGGAGGCCTCATTGGGGACCCACTATGATGGGGGAACCCCAGTGTCAGAGAAGGGTGCAGTGATAAGGGGTTGAGCAGAGCCCAGCGCCAGTGTGGGGCACAGAGACAGGCCTGTGGAGAGCCCAGTGAGGACAAGGGGCCAAGCTATAGCAAGGGCCAGGAGAGACAACGTCAACACTATCTGCAAGGCATGGGGCATGGTAAAGGGATGGTTTTGGAGCCATGCATCTAGCCTATAGGGCTGAGGGTGTCCCATGAGGCATCTATTTTGAGTGGGATCCAAAAAGGGATCCAAGAATCCACGTGGTTCAGTAGGGTCCAGCAGGACTGTGTCCAAACAAACTTGAGGGCAGCCTCCCAATCTACTAAAATTACCAGCAAGACATGGCAGGAAAGAAAGAAGGTGCCTATGGGGCAGGATTGGCACAGTTAAGGGGACCTAGTGGGATCACTGCCATCCTCAGGGACCCCATCCCGTGACAACAGGTTTAGATGTTCATTAGACTAATGTGCATTAGACTAATATGATGGCTAGAAAATGGTATTTAGAGGTTTGCTTTTGGGAATTGGCTTGCATGTATGTAGCTATACAATGGTCCAGGGCAACAGCAAGGGTTAATTGATTTCTAAAAGCCTGTTTGTGACAGTTTCCTTCAAGGCCCACTGCGTCTGACACAAGCAAGCAGAAAAAAGATACACAGGCTGGGAAATATGGAACAGTGTGGTACATGTTTTCAAACATGAGATAAGGTGGTATTCGGTCAGTGCCCAGCTGCAGAGCCCTTGGGATTTCTGGTTTTAGTAAACAGACCAAATTAGGAGGACACCGGAAAGAACCAAATTTGAGTGTGTGCATGTGGTGGGTTTGTAAAACAAGGGAATATACTGACAGGACAGAATGTTGACAGTATGACGACCACAGGGAGACCAATCAATGATGCCCAGAAATGAAGAGTCATCAGGAGGGGAAAGAAATACCAAAAAAGGGATTTTCGAACAGCAAAGGGTCCCTGAGAGGGGAACCTGAAGCCACTATGGACAGAGAACACACCACCAGCCTCTCACCCACCCCACTGAGGAGGGGTGGGCTTCTGCTTTTGATCGCTGGGCTGCTGATATCTGACATTCAAATGGGAAGCTCAGAGTGAAGCTCACATACTGGCCAGATATACTTTGATTCTGTGAACTCTGCGACTGGTAGATAATGATTTTTTTTGCATTATTCTTATCTGCTATCACTGTGTATCAATAAAATTCGCCTGTGTTTGAATGGACAGGTTGTGGTCAGTCTGAGGGTTTTGGGTCTGCCCAGAATGAGGTATCTGGGTCACAAATCCAGTGCCATCATAATACACTGCACATAATTGCTGTGCACATATACACAGTGATGCTTTATTGCATATTAAATTAGTCTAATGCTCGTGGCAAGGGGGAGCTCAGTCAGGCAGGGCAAGGAGGGGAGGAAAAGACATTCAACTCCCCATGCAGGGTCCTGGCTCTGGGCATGCAGCCTAGGGGTGAGCAGGTGAGCTGGCGCAGGCACAGGTGGCCATGGTGCCCTCTCTTTTCTGGCCCTCCTCCCTGTGCAGGGCTTAGCAGGAGGGTGTGGCAGGTACTCCTGGCAATTTGACTCCATCCCCAGCTGTGGTGAGATGGTTAGGCTGGGTGAGGTGTCCCAAGCACTGAGCCATAGTGTCTGACCACTCAGACAGCAGCCCCTTCCGGTGAGAAGTTGGACTTGGTGGGTGCAGGGGCCATCCTTGACCTGCCCTCTGTGTTGGGGACCCACTGCCACAGTAGCTGAGGCAAGTGGTGGCTCAGGCTGGCTGAGATGCCAGGTAAGGGCAGGGAGTGCCCCGAGGGGCTCTCCCCAGTGCCTGCTTGTTGTTGGCAGGCACAGCCTCCATCAGAACACGTACCAGGCCTCGCTAGGGTTCATGGAGGGACAGGATGCAGTCCAACTTGTGCATGAATGATGAGGTCCTCGGCACAGCCTTGGACTGCCTGTTGTGGTCCGTCATACAGACCCATTGTGCTCTCAGGGTTTTTGCTTTCACTTAGCATTGCTGTTTGGACCACTAGTGTCCATGCGTCTGCATCTGCTTGGCCATGGCTGTGTAATCATGTCTGTTGACCCTTGCTGCCCAGCTGAACTGCTGCTGCACCTCCATGCCCGTCCCTAGCCCCAGATTGCAATGAGATCCACAGCCTCCTGGTGAGTCCAGTTGGGCTTCTGGGCCTGTGTCTCCACAGGTGGATAGCCCAACATGACAGCAACTGGCAGGGGCCTCTGGGTGTTGGCATTGGGTGGCATGTGCCCACTGCTATGGGGTATGGTGCCCAGGAGTTAGGCTTGGGCTGGTAGTGGCCTTGGGGGAATCAGGCTCCAGTGGCAGCATTAAGCAACATGTATCTGCTGCCTTGGGGCAGAGTGCCCAGGGGACAGTCTCTGCCCAGCAGGAGTCCCAAGGCTCAGAGCCAGGGTCTTGGGAGCTGCATGGGGTGATGTGCCCCGGGGACAGGCAGACACAGACAGGGGCCCCAGGCGTCAGAGAGGCTGCATCACCTAGTACGTGCCCTCAGAGGAGAGGCTCTGTGCTCAGGGGGTAGGCAGGGGTCCTGGGGGCAGGCCAGGGGTCCAGGTGGTATTGTTGGGCAGCTGAAGAGCTGCCCATGCCATGCAGCTGGAAAAACTGCCAGCCATGTGGCTCAGCAGCAGGAAGGAGGTTGGACCCCTGCTAGTGTGGCTGACCAGGCACAATTTGCACCAAACATCATCATCTATACATGCACTTAGGCACATTAAAGTGCCATTGGCTAGTACCTGTATCTGTCAGTACTAGTCAGCGGCACTTTACATTAATCTAATGCACTCTAATAGCACACACAGGCAGATGGTGACACTTTACTGTGCATTAGAATAGTCTAATGGACGATAAAGCATGTATGTAGACATGTCCCTGGAGGATATTTTCTGTATATACTTGGGAAACTGACATTTTTCTAATTATAATACTGTGCATTATAATGCTGTGATGGGTCACTATTTTTGTAAATTGTTGATAGTCCTACTTCGAGAGGTCATGAGAATCTTAAACTTGAGGTAATGAGTGTTTTATAAGCAAAGGAAGATAATCTATTACAAAACTCATTGGTCTGTGAAACAGAATACTTCTAAAAATCTCCAAGGATAGAAAATGGGGTATATGATACCAGCAGGTTCCATTTCCACATGTGCTCAGAAAACCTATTGCTGGCTTGTTTGTGACTCATACATGAAGAATGAAAAACTGGTTTGTGGAACCCAATCCTTTAAAGTTAACAAGCTGCACACACCAGTCCCCAGAAAAAGTAAAGAAATGGTCCCTGACTCACACTTTACATTCTCAACTGATACAGACAAGATCAGCTTCATGTTTCTACTTGATACACACTCAGCGAGTATCTTTGAGCAGTGATGGGTTCCCGTCTCTGAACTCACTGGGGCAAATTCTGCTGTGCTACCCTGTTGCAATCACCTAGAAATCAGCAGTGTTCTATCGTACAGATTGTAAAATACTAACTCACCATCTATCCAGGATCTCCATTTCAGTATATATTTGTCTAAGGTAGTGGTTCTCAATCTTTTAAGACTCAAGGCAGCCCTAAATTGGTTTGATGCAGCCTTCAGAAAATACCAGCTCTTAGTTTTCACTCATTTTGACTACAGAAAAATAGTAAGAGAAAGTCTTCTGTTCCAAAGAACTGAGGGAGATCGTAAGAGATAAGAATGTTTTTTAACACCATTTCCTATTTGAAATACCTGGATTTATTTTGTGAATCATGTTTGCACAGTGATAAGTTATGATAACACTATGTGTCACCCTTGAAAATATCTCATGGCACTCTGATTAAGAATCATTAGTCCAGGACCTATTCTTTCTCATACACCTGTAAAAGATTAGGCTTATATTGATAGCAAATCTACTATAATACCCTGCATTCCATTAGTTTAGTTAACTTGCCAATTTAAGATCACTGGGGCTTGATGAGAGTATCTAGGGCCTCTGAACATTTGACTAGAGTAGGGTGGATTGGGGTGCTGAGAGAGATTCGTAGGAAGGACATGTTGTTACCAGAAGGCAGGTAGCCTTATTCTCCCTCAAACACCCCTCCACAAAACCCTCCAAAAAGGCAAGCTGCTTTATGGAACAAATGCACTACTAAGCCAAATGTTTCTGTGTCAATGTCATGTGATAAGTTAGTCTTTAAATGCCAGCTCCATTGGCAGGAGTTTGCTTAAGTGATGATGATGCGTTTCTCTCTGTTTGAAATTTTTAAGTCTTTCCAAAATTTTCAGTGTTTAAAGCTCAGACCAAACTACAGAACTGCCAATTCAGAAATCTAATAATATGTGTTATGCTGTGAAAATGGAGGTAAAAGTAGAAGAAAAACTCCAAAAATCCAAACCTATAACACATTTCAGCAACATTGTGTTAATTATTTTATTAACACAATCAAAGCTAATTTGAAACGCTTGGCTGCCTTCTCAGCTGTTCTTGCCTCCATATGGAGATAAAAGCTGCAGGAGTTAATGGGAGAAATCCTTGCACCTGGCACAGGTCTCAGACTGGAGGGTCATTTCCTATTGATAACTATTCATGTAATTGGAGCTCCTATGGACAAAAAGATGAGTACTACCCAAAGCAAACCCAGTTTTCAAATCTGAACTGCAGGGATTGGTAAGTAGACTTTCCTGGCAGGGCCTTGATCAAATAATGAGCCTGATTCAGAGGTCACCTGAGAAAGGTGTCTGGAGGTAATAAGGCAATTACTCATGGGCTAGCTGAGAAACTGAGAGCAAAAGCTTAGGTATGAAAGCAGAAGGAACTGGCTGTACAGAAAAGAGATTCATTGTTCTTGAGGTTAACTCGGATGCAAAAGAAGGTAGATTCTGACCTTCTGGAGCAGTGGTCCCCAATATGGCATGTTACTCTCAAGACCATCTAACATGGCTACAGAAAAATTTGTTTTCCAGATGCATTGAAAGGAAGAACAAAATATGATGGCTACAGTACATCACTTGCTTAGTTTTACTGCCTATGGACCACTTAAAGTTGGGACCTGTTGCATTAAGCAACTGTTGATCTAAGCCCAAAAAGCATTCAAGAGAGGGTTAGGAAACTGAGATGGGGAAATGTGCACCTTATTGTTTTTCTTGGAGGCTTTTTTTTTGTCTAGCTACATAGATTTATAATGCCAGCCAAAGCATGCACTAATTTAGTTTTTGGAACTTTTACAAAGCTGGTGTACCTGGCTTCCAAAGCTGTACGTCTCCAAGAAGGTGAACTTTAAAGTTGAAGTCCTCTGAAAAAAGGTTATGCTTAAGTTACTCCAGTAATGGTAACTGCTCTGGAGCCAAGAACAGGTCAGCAGCAGTATCACACTGACATAAAGAGATATCAGACAACCTGTACCGGGAGGTGTGCCACAGACAGAATCTGGAGCTTACTATGGCCCAGGAAAGCTAACAGCCTGTTGGGACACAAATGCAGCAGAAGGTCCAGGAAAAGTTTTAAAAGGGCTGTGATGGCAAACTAGATCTAGAAAGGGAAGTACTTTCCCACTGTATCACTGTTTCTTAAGTGGCTGCTTTTAAATCTTAGCTCTTGCACAATTCTGATGCATGACTGTTATCTTATGAACCTAAAGAAAATAGAGAGATGAGTCCTGTTTACTTTTTTTCCCCTTGGGCATGATTTCAAATAGCATTTCAGGATTTGGGGGAAAATATCTTTTTATAGGCATTATGTAGCATAAAATGATACTGGAACAATAAGCATGAAAGACACTGCAAACTCAACTAATTTGAAACATAATTTGTATATTTATTTCCCCACTGACCCAGTAAAGGCCTCCAACACCTGTAAAATGAGACAAGAAACCCCAGTTTCTTCCAAATCTTTTCCTCAGGTTAGCCTACCTGAAGAAAGCCAGTGGCAAACTGCTATGCAGGAAATCAGGACAGTGTGCCACTTCAGCTCAGAAAAACAAAGTACATTTTGCAGTTAACAGGGGTGACAGTTAACAAAGTATATTAGCCTGTTAAGAGCTCCATGCTGCTGTACCTAGACTGCTTCCAAAAGCAGAGCTAGTTCACATGCTCTTACGGTTAAGAAAACTGCTCATTGAGCATTTGGCCAAATGAGGGAAAGGCATTGACACAGGAGATACCCTCACGTAACTGTGATAACGAGGGAAAACTAGGGGGCTATGCTATAGAAATGACCAGCTTCAGAATACTAGTGAATTGATCTACATTATATCTGTATAGTGCATGAAATATCATTGCTTCCCTCCAACTCATGACTTCTCCAATATGACTTTTTCTACCCTCTTGAACTTCTGTAGTTCAACAGTTAGTGCCCAATATCTGAGATAGAGCCACATTAATCTTCCATTCTGACTTTTGTTCTTGTTTAGTAAATTGCCACAGTATGTATCATGTTTAAAAATCTCCCTTAAACCACTTTCCATCTCTATGTCTGCAGCAACAGGATCAGTTGCTGCTCTGATAAGCAAATTTTTCTCTATTTCAAGTCGCTGGTTTCTGGGCAGCATGAGACTGCAGTAGATTTCTTGCCTTTCCTTAAGGGCTTCTTCAAATTCTTTTAGTAAAACATTGGCTCTTTTTTGCCATTCTTCTTCCTTTGCCAGACAGCTCTGGTACAATGCACCTACTGCCCCTGAGTGCAGCAGAACATGTTTTTCTTGCTCTAACTTTTCACGATCCTGCTCTAGAATTCTTCTCTCCTGCACCAATTTGTGACTCTGGGAGATGAGAGCTTCACGGTAACTTAGGGTTCTGTTGTGCTCTTTTTCAAGCTCTAATTCCAGGTGAGCTACAGCACGGCGATTTTCTGCAATTATGTCACGATACTTTGATTCAAGATCTCTTTGTAGAGATGCCAGTCTGGTGTAATATTCTCTTTTCTCTTTTTCTATTTCTTTTTGGGATTCCCTTGACCATATCCAACCTGTTGGACATAAAACAAATTCCACATATAAAACGTGCATAATACTAACACACATAACAGAATTTCTTTTCTGAGGTATATAAATGGTTGTTTTTCAGTAATAGCTTGCTTGTTTTTATTCCTCAATAACTAAGCTGATGTGGGCCACACTGTTATCCCATAAAATATATGCTTCTATGGTCCTCTGGTATTATAAATGGAGCAGGCTAGATATGCAGCTTTACAGACCAATTAAATAAGAATACAAGCTTTTGTGAACCCAAGTTCACTTCATCAGATGCTGTGAAACCATTTGTAGAAACCAATGTATAAGGAGAGAAATTGGAATACAAAAACAGGGAAGGGGCAGTGTGAGGAGAGAAAAGCAAATGAATAGTAAAGCCATAGGAACAAAGGGATCACAAAAGGAGGTCAGACTAAGTGAAAAAAATACTTCTTTAAAATATATTAAGCTTTGCAGCATATTTATTAAATTTAGACTGTGGCAGGAAGAAGTGACACTGGGGAAGCAATGCATGATTTCAGAAAAAGAAATGCTATTTTATTAACCTTAGCTTTATCAGCTGAGGTCAAAATTGTAGAGTAGATAGTTTCACAACCCTTTTCTAGCACCATGAATCAGAAAATGGAGCAGATGGAGAAATGTAGCTCTCTAGAGCAGCTACAAAAATAGTCCTAAATTCTGGTAAGGCATGGTGGTAAAAAAGAGAAGTGTATAAAACTACACCATCTCTACCAGTTGGGTGAGAGCTTCAAAAAGAATTAAGCTAGTCTAGTAATCATTGCTGGAAAGTGCATTTAAGTACACCAACTTCCTTTCTGTTGTTTTTATAATCCTTTACTTTGTAATGAATTTGAGGCAGAAACAGAGGAGAGACTGAAATCATTGGTGAGGCTGGGGTATGTATTCCTGTCATTTGGATAACCTAAAAATAATTCATGGGTAAGGAAGTTTGTTACTTTGAGGACATGTGTGGTTTTTGTGTGTGTTTGGGTTTTTTTTTAACTTGGTCTGAAATAATCCTATTATGCTGTGGAAAATAATGTATTTTCCCTCCAGAAAACTCAGATCAACTGCTTCAGTTAGAACTCTAATCATGAGATATTAAATGCTATCTTAGACACCGCAGACAGACTGACTGATGGATATATGTTACATAATACTAGTTAACTAGTCTTTGTATGCAAGCATGTATTTCGTCTTAAGATTTCACAAGCAAATATACATTTGTTTTTTCCAAAAATCCCAAACCAAAACCTTATTTTAAAAGCAGGACATACATTCTTCTTTTTAAATATTTTGAAATTAAACCTGTCTGGTAGTCTTTTAACCCTTAGACACTCACACCATTGTGGAAAGAGAACAGTAATAGGTGTAGGTAGAAAAATAAAAGCATGGCTGACTAATGATTTTATTTGCTAGCTTTTTAGCAATTGAGTCA
Source organism: Caiman crocodilus (assembly GCA_030014935.1). Classification (NCBI taxonomy): domain Eukaryota; kingdom Metazoa; phylum Chordata; order Crocodylia; family Alligatoridae; genus Caiman; species Caiman crocodilus. Next base: position 156,472,160 of record JAGPOW010000261.1, on the reverse strand, counting down.
AAGTAGGACATAGTAATATTATCATTAAATGTGTTTGTGAAAGATTACATATTGTCTTATAAGTTGATTATATTTTACAAAGTTAGGCCATCAAGGAAAAAAGTTAGCAACAGAGAACTGGAAACGCATGGTAGAAGGCGCAACAAATGCTGAGTTTTGAAGTGTGACTGAAGGAAAAGAGAGTTTGAGAAATCATGCAACTCTTTCCTCTGAAAATGGGTTATAGATGGAGCACTGTATCGCACTGCCAAAATGTAAAGGTGATGTCCTCTGCCTCTGACATTGGCAGCTTTGATGTCAGAATTTTTTGTTTTAGTCATAGATTGAATAAAAAAGGTGATGAATTCAAAACAGTAGTTATATTAACATGACTAATGTAAATGCTTTGGATCCTCTTTAGACAGATCATAATCTTTAAGCATCAGGAGACAGCTTCTTCTGCCTAAGTTCTGCAAGGTTTGTTTATTCCAGTACACCGTGACTTTACCCTTCTGGCATATGTGTAATGTATAATGGATGCCTGCAAGAATATACTATTACTTCATTTTATCAAAATCTTTCTGATTATAGAATCTCATGGTTGTAAGAGACCCCGAGGATAATCTAATCCAACTCCCTGCAGAGATGAAGCATACTGAGCCACTTCAACCACTGCTCTTGTACTTAGGAAGTCGATGCTCATCACTAGCTTGACACTTCTTGTTTGTGTTGATGAGAGTTCTTGAATAACTTTATGGGTTTTTTTTTTTAATAATTTCACTCCACTTTGGAGACAGATTATCAAATGTGGTTTGCAACGGACTTAAACATGCGTGCCCTTGCTTTCTTAGGTTTTTTTCCTTACAAGAGACCACTTTAATTCTTTTCGTGTGTTTTGTATGAGGGGGTTTGCAGTTTTGTTGAATCTTCCTAAGTTTAGACGCACAAAATTTGCTTTGGTCATACAGGATCTCAAGAAGTACCAGTGATGCATATTTTAAGTATTAACATTTTAATGGAAATGGTGAATGTATTTATTGTTGTTCACATTACTAATCATTGTTATGAAGCAGGGTTTAAAAGTTTGTTTTTAACACAGACTGACCAAAAGTTGCTTTCACACTCACCATTTTCACTAGTTTTTTTTTAAGCTCTCTAGGGAGGCTCCCATGCTAGGAAAGGCCTGAGTTTGAAGACTTAAAAAAACTGGGGATCAAGGTGGGGAGAGAGAACATGGTGATTTCTTTGAAATGAGGATAATCTCTTTAAAACCAGGTCCTGGCTCTTCCAGACTGACTCTGATGCCATAATCCTTTTCCCCCTTCTCTTTCCCCTGACTCTCTTCTCAAGCACCCAGGTTTGCGTGCTCTCTTAGCAGGCTATAGCTGCAAACTGGAACTTAATAAATTAAAATACTGGTAAAATTCTCTCAGCAATCCAAACTACAGAAGATGCAAACGGAAGACTTGTTACTTTGATATTCTGTACTTTATTATTTTCTTTCCTAAGAGAATTTCAATGTCTGTTGCAAGTTCTGAAGAGAACTTAGGTATCCCAGAACCCTGTTGGCTCAGTCAGGCTTAGAAGTTTCTTGAGCAAGTGATTTTAGTATCCGATAGACTTCATTATTTGAAAATTCTAGTCATTCTAGAGGATGGGATAGATCAGTGGTGTCAAACATATGGCCTAAAGGCTGAATCTGGCCCACAGGACTCCTGAAAAGCCAGGAATTTGGGACAGGGCCTGCTGCTAAGATCTGAGAACACTGCTGGGGATGTGTTTCAGCAGTGGGGAGAAGGGACAGCTGTATTAACCTCCATGGTTCCTTGACACTGCTCACCAGCTGCAAGCGGTGGGTCTAGATCTCACCAGTTGTGGGAGGACTAACGGGCAAAGCAGTTTGACACCCCTAAGCTAAACGATTTATCTAGCCATTGACTCTAAGTCTTGAGTATCTTTGCTAATGTTCAGACTGCATTCTTCATTTTTAGTTTTAGCCTTCTGCTCCTTCTTGTAAAGAAAAACTCTTTAAAAAATATTACAAGAGAAATAGCTATATTTACTTACATGACACATTGTGAAAAATCTGCTCCGTAACAGAGGAAATCAATACAACAGTCATGGATGCATAGTACTTAATCAGTAGAATTAATGTAATCCAAAATTTCTAATCATTAGTATACTTCAGACACTGTGATCAGAAAGTTTCTTGGAAAGAAGCTAAGATTATTTTATGTATACTGCTCTTAAAGGGGGAAAACCCACAGTGTTGAGTGCAACCAATCATAGCGTCTGTTTCAGTCTTTTAAGGAATAATTCTGAATTCCTGAAATATCCAAGACCACTACTAATGTCAAGCAACTCTATTAACAAGGAATGCAAAACCAGTCTCTGAATGTGTCTGATTGTTCATGACTGCTTAAATCCCTTATAGGAAAATTCTGAAACTTTCTTTAAACAGCAAAGAATGACAGTGAGTGAGCAAGCAGTGCAATTAATCTGGCAGATTTTAAAATGTACATGCAATCTGGGAAAAAAACCCCCTCAAAGATAAAGTTTGTCTTGGAAATGGACTTTGCTGTCAGACTTATTAGGCATGGCACAGACTTTCTATGCATCTAAAATGAGACTCCTACCTCCATCTTGGTATTTCTGGCACTATCAATACAAGTAAATATTATCACTTTGACTTATTCATATATCCATGGAGCAGCATGTTAAAGGACCTACTGAAATCACAACTTCATGGATTTTGTGGAAACTGCAAAACCCAGCATTGCCCGCAAAATCGGGCAATGTCTACAAAATCCAAAAAGAAAACTTACTGAAAATAAAATGCTATAAGCAGTTTTTAGGGTCCTACAGACCAGCTGTGCACAGCTGGGGTGTGCCAGCTCTGCCTCCCAATGCTGACTGGCTGAAAGGGCTGCCTGTCATGCAGTCCAACCCCTCTTCACCAATTGGTTGTGAGGGGTAGGGGCTATATGATGGGCAACTCTCACAGATAATCAGTGATAAGGGGCAGGGCCACCAGGGCCCTTAAGTCAATCAGAGGTGGGAAGGAAAGCACTGCTGCAATCACTCCACAAAAACAGAGGCCCCATGATCGCCCCACAAAACTGGCTGGCTGCCTACTTGAGTTTTGGTAGACTCCTATATATGAACTCTGTCCCATGCCAATACTCTCCTGCCCATCCTCTTTTCCCAATACTACAAACCTCACATGCTCATGTCAGCTTTTCCTGTAGACACCTCTATGCCTTCTTCCATAAATCCTTCTAATGCATGTAGTTCCCTGAACTGATCTTTAGGTTGTTTCTCCTACTTCAGATCCTTCCACTCCACTCCCCTATCCTGCAACACCTTAAGAAGCCAGCCGGTTACCAATAGTTCAGTTAATGGGCAACTGGTAATAAGCAGACTTGTTTCAAAATGGACTCAGTATTAAGTTGGTGTACATAGTTAAATAAGCATGTCAGTAGCTGTGTGAACAGGCTTTCCCTTACCGACAGCGCAGTACTCCTGAACATACATCACTGGCTTGCTGAATTATGCTCTGACAGTTTAGTGGAAAAACATTTTGTTCCAGATCTGCAGCATTTCATGGGTTAGAGAATATATTCTCCCCTTCCTCCATCCATACAGCTCCAGGATATCCACCAAGTTCTTTCCTTTACTTCCAAAGGCTGTGGGCTAATGCAGCTCCATCCTGATGGCTACTTTTGGCTCTCTCTACTGGCTTATGTCAATGCTATCCCTTCAATCAGTCAAACAGAAGAGGCAGCAAGATGTTGTTTCACTCCATTTGCAGTGCCTCAGGAACCTGCTTGTTTGAAGAACCTGACACCAAGCTCTGAGGCTCCACACTGTAACATACTGTATGCTCAATTGAATTTTGGACCAGATAAGCAAAAGCTGATTGTACTAAAAATACTTACGAAATGCAGCCAATCCCAGCATGGGAACCAACAAAGCATAATTCCATTTGCTTCCGTCACCATCACCATTTCTTTGATTAGGCTGGATGTTCCAGTGTGGAGGATCATTTAAATTATTCATGGAGATACCTTTAAGGGCCCAGAAGAAAAGAAACCACATCAGAAGCTACATCAGAGGGACTGGTGGAAAAAGGGGGATGCAACAGTGGACAACACAGCAGGGGGAATGCACCTGAATACCATGATGGCTGGGGAGGGGAGAGCCTTGCTCCTGCCTCTTCTCTAAACTGATGAATTTTGAATTCTTTTTCTGCAAAGTTAACCCACCTTCAGGAGGGGAGTAAACCCATCTCAGTACAGCCTACAGTCTGGTGAGCCCACAAATCCAGTACAGCTTTCTGCTGTTTTTCAACTTAGAAATCATAGAGAAGTAGGGCTGGAAAGGACCTCCAGAGCCCATCTACTCCAGTGGTCCTCAACCTTTTTTGTATCGAGTCCTATTTGTAAAAATCGATGACCAGTCCTGACCCAGTAATTAGTTTAAGTAGAAAACAGCCCCTTGGCCTTGCTGGTGCCCCTCACTCCTGACCCACTACCCCTCACTCCAGGTGTGTGCGCCCATGTGGTGGTGGGGGGCAAGCAGATGAAACCTCTACCAGCCTGCCAGGGAAAAGCCATGCTTTCCCATATTTTTCTCCTTCAACAGAGAAGCCATTTAAAACCCATTCCATGACCCTTTCATATATTCTTGCGGCCTATTTTTGGGCTGTGACTCATGGGTTGAGAAGCACTGATCTAGTCCAACCCCGTGCCTGCCGTTTGGACCCCCATCCAAATCATTCCTTGCAAATCCATGATCTAAAGTTTTTAAAAGTGCTGTCAACACCGACACCAAGCAAGACGTAACACCCTATCCTAGCACCGGTAAAGCTGGGGAACCACAGCAGCTGAAGTCCTGCTTCTATAAAAGGTTGTAGTCAATGGTTAGGATTCGGTGCTCTTGCTACTGAGGCTGAGGTTTTGTTCCCAGCTCGAGAAGCCTATTTCCTTTTCCTCCTTTCCTGTGCTCGAGATCCCAGGGAGAAGGCCGCTCTGTTTGATACAGAGCAAGACAAGAAGTGCCATCGCCTGAGCCAACCTGACCAGGGGGTCAAATCCCATCTTGACCCAAGTGCAGCATCCAGTGTTTTAGGAAAAAAGCCCAGGCTAGTGATCCTCAATTTCTCTGGACTCAGGGCACTTTCAGAAAACACCAGGTCTTAGCTCTGATCTGTTTTTCAACTACAAAAAAATTAACGAGCAATACTGCTGCCACAGGTGCCTGGGCCAGACCCCGGCAGAGCACAACGGCTTTGAGTGGGGGTCCCGGCTGCGGGTGGGCGGGAGCACCTCTGGCCCCGCTGTGTCGCGTGGATCCCACGCCCGCTGCGGTGAACTGCGGTCAGCGGAGCCAGGCGCAGGTGCCGAGGAGCGCTGGCGCACGCAGCTGTCTGCCTGGCGGACGGGTGGGCTTGGGAAGCGCTCCCGACTTTGTAGCTGGTTTCTCACCAGTGTGAATTTGAAGGTGGGGCCGGGCCTAGGGCATCGCGTCTCGCCTGACCCCGTGGAAGAGCCTCTAGCCCGGGCTGCGGATCAGCGGCCTGGGCACGGAGCGGAGCCGCGCGCGACAAGAGGCTCCTGCGGGATCGGCCGCCCCAGCCGCACGGGCTCGAGTCCCGGAGCAGCCCCTCCCCAACTCCCGCGGCCGGCTCGGGGCGGAGCTCGTTCAACCACACGACAGCCCCGTCCCCACCCCGCGAGGGGCTGACGACCAACCTCACCGCTCCCTCAGGCAGGCCCGCTGCAGCCGCCAACACCCACCCCAAGGCCCGGCCCGGCTCGGCCCCGCCCCCTGCGGGCCGGCCTATTGCAGCGCGGCGAGGGGTGGAAGCCGCCTCTCCCAGCATCCTCACGCGGGAGGGGGCGGGTCCCGCGGGCTACTTCCTCCACTTCCGCCTGCACTGGTCTCTCCCGCAAAGCCTTAGGGAATCGGTGAGCGCGCGTGCGCAGTGAAGTCTCTCTCCCGTGCTCCTCATCTGCTTTGTGTGAAATGGCGGCGGCGGCGGCGGCAGCATCCCGGGGCGTCGCGAGCCGCTGGCTCCGCGCGGTGAGTGCGCCGCCCCCGCCCCCGCCCCCGCCCCGGGCTCTGGGCAGAGGAAGAGCGGCCCGCGGCTTTTTTTCGGGGCGCGCCGTATCCCCCCGTCCTTTCCCCTCCCGACCGGGGCCCGGCCCAAGGTCACGCTGCAGGGCTGGGGGCCGCGCTCTCGCTTTCTGGCCGGCGTCTCCGCTGTTGCTATTTAAAGCTATTGCGACTTGTGTTCCCGGTCCGCGAAAGCGGTATCTCTCGCTGTTCTCTGTAACCATCCTTCGTGTTTTTCCACCCACCCCCCATTCCCTGTACTAAATCCTCCAGCATTTTCTAGTCTTTCCTCGTGTGTCACGTTTTTAGACCTCGGCACATTTTTTGATTGCTTTCCCCTGTGCTGTCCATTTGTCTTTGAATTGCAGGGCCCAAAGGGGATGTAGGGTGCTCCACACGGCGCCTAGCCAGCATTAGGCAGAGCAGAAGAGTCACTTGTGTAACCTGTGTACACCACTTGCTAGTACAGGTTTCCTGCACCAACCACGGTTTTGAGCATCCCAACTTCAGAGAAGGGTGGGGTACAGTTACCCCCCACGGCCCCCCTAGCCTTGCTGCTGCCTCTCTCCCCTCTGTCTCCCCCCACAGCCTTGCTGGTGCCCCACAGCCCCTGCTCCCACAGCCCTGCTGGTTTTGCCAACCATGGGAACTTTTGGAAGACTAACCCTGGTGGTTGGTGGAAGGAAACCTGCATATCCCTGTGGACTGCTTGTTTTTATTTCTTATAGATAAAGTGGGAATGTAACTTGAATTGATACCAGGTTATTTTGGGTTTAGGAACAAATGATGTGACTATAAGAATGAGAACACCGACCCTGCATTCTGGGCTACTTACTCCTAATTGCCCCCTTTTTTCTACTGCTTTTCACTTGCCTGCAATAAACTTTTACCTGCCTGTATTTGAATGTGTTACAATGAAACTAACAAATCTAAGTTAAGTAGACTTGGCGTTATTACTTAAAAGGTGAGGGTTTTCAGAATTTGGAATCAGCTTCCAAGGGAGGTGGTGCTCTCCTCTACCTTGGGGGTCTTTAAGAGGAGACTGGGCAAGCACCTAGGTGGGGCTGTCTGACCCCAGCGCTCATTCCTGCCCAGGGCAGGGGGTTGGACTCTATGATCTACTGAGGTCCTTTCTGATCCCAACAACTATGAAACTACAATAAATGAGTGAGTGACTGGAGCATGAGCTTCTGACCTGAATGGCCCCATTGTCATGTAACATGCTGGTACATAAAGGCTTTAACCAAGACCCTGTAGGCTTAAATACAGTAATTTTTATGAGGTACAGCCTCTCAAATGAAAGGTTCACAAGCTGAGTAAGGCATGTGGTTGGAAAGGAAATTGTACACACAAAAAACAACCTTAAAATCTTGTTGCTCTCAGTCCTGTGGCATATTCATTATTATACCATGTTGCACCTCCAGTATTCAGATTGGAAGAGGGGTCATTGTGGAGGGCTCTTGGGTAGATGAATAGAGTAGTTTCAACTTTAGGTTTTATGGTTGTTAGGGGCTGGAAGGGACCTTACAGATTATTGGGTCAGGTGGCACCCCCCCCCCCCCGGCTTGACCAAAGATGTTTCAAAATCCATTGTTTTGTGGCATCATAAATTATAGGCATTCAGTGACAGGTCAGACTTGGAATTTCAGAGAACATTTTTGGCAAAACAAGAAATACCAAGATTGTTTTGAATTATTACGTTTTAGGAAGTTTTCTTAGCTTGAAGTTAAGCGTTTAGTTGCATTTTCAGGTTTGCTTCCAATACAAAAGTGTGCTTCTTAAGTTGTCACTGGGCCTTTAAAGTGACTGATATACCACAGGTTCTCACACTAGCAACTCTGCTGCCTCCTAAGATTTTATCCTGTAATAAGTTCAGCTTGGACAAATCTTTTCTTGTACTTGCAGAAAGGTGTTCTGGGAACAGGTCAAACTTGTAGGACATGGGGCCAAGTAGGAAGTTCTTGGTTATTTAAGTCAGTTGACTGAGGATGTCTGTTTTTACCTCCCCTTACCACTTTTTTGCCATTTGGTAGACTGGGATAGTTAATGGTATTAGGTCTATCAAACTTCTCCACAGTTATAGCTGCAGACCTTTTGGGTTTTAGGAAAGAAGACCAGAACAACAGCTTTTGGTTGGGCATTTGGCTCATCCCTGTGCTGAAAACACAGCTGTTCTTATTGGTTTCATAAGCCTTACTGTTTGATAGTTGTTGCTGTCATTGTTGCACAGAGTAAAATAAGAGCAAAAGATATAAGGAAAAGACAGAAGAGTAAAAAGGAAAGTGTGGCAGTAAAAAAATAAACTTGTGGAGCTGAATGGATCAGAATAAATTAAAAAAAAAAACAACCCTACACTTCAGCCGTCTTAGTTGCAAAGATACTGTCTTGCATGTGAGCAGACTGACCTTGCATAGCTCTGCATGTGCTGCTATTCAGAACGTTATGAACGGAGTAGAACTAACAGCTCTGTTTAGAAATGAGATGCCTGGAAGTTATTTAAGGAGACAGAGGGGAATATAACGAAAAATGAGAGTATCAGAAATATTAACATCTATTTTAGGCTGCTTTACCTGCTGTCTCCTAGCAGCAGCTTAGAATGAGGAAGGTATAGAGTTGAAGGGATACTTCTGCCTCCAAGCATGTAAGAGGCTTTGAGGATAAAGAGCTGATTTAGATATAGAAGTCTTGGAATATTGATATTTTGATGGACTAAGATAGTGGTTCTCAACCTTTTTCTGCCAAGACCCATTTGTTAACATCGATGGCCAGTCTGGACCCAGTCTGTCTCACTCGTGACCCACTGCCCCCAGGCCCCAGCCCTCCACTGTGCGGGGCAGGGCTTGGATGTGTGGGGTAGAGGTGTGTGTGGGCAGTTTCCCATGTTTTTCTGCTTTAAAAGGAGAAAATTAAAAGGCAGATCCATTTTTAAAATGTGTTGCTTTATTTTTAAAGTTTCTTTGTGGCCCTTTCATATAATCTTGTGACTTACTTTTTGTTATGACCCATGGCTTGAGAAACTGGTGTAAGAAATATGCAAGAAGCAAGGGATTTTTTGGTGATATCATTTATTGGATCACCCATAGAAACAGCTCTCCCAACTATGCAGCTGATGGAATAAAAGATATCATCAACTGACAGTTTTCCCCCCTCCCCCTGAGTCTGATAGGCAAATAAGATCCTGAAGCAATGTATAAAGGCAATTACTTGGTAGACCTTGGGGTTAAGTAAGATTTAGAGACCTTTGACTGGTGCTCTGTCCCTGAATCTTACTGGGGAATTCTACCTATATTTTCACATGTAGCACCTGTGTCTGGCTAACAAGGGTTAAGCATTGTGCCTCCTGTCCACTGCTGGGAGGTTCCTAGTTGCAGGTGATGAGTGGGGCTGGTTTAGTCAAGTCTGTTCTCAGTCACACAGGGGCATTTTGCCTGTCTGCTTATTCCTGTTTTTATGTCAAGAGTGAAGAGAGACGGGAAGAAAAGAGACCTTATACAGGCAACAATGACATCTGGACAGAGGGAAAACTTTCAAGCCTTCTCCCTTTGTCCAGTTGTCTGAATCCCATTTCTTAATTAATATGCGAGTAAAGTAGCCTAAATATTAAGATGTTTTTAGTACGGTTTGCATTGTCATCTAGATGTTCAATGCACTATGAAATTTTCCATTTTACAGATATCATGGGAATCATGGCATTGCAATTAAATAACTAAATATTCTTGTTTATTTATAGAATTTTGTATAATTAATTCTAATTTAAATTTACTTAACTAATTCAGGTGCACTGATAAAGATTTTTTTGGTGGCTACTGATAGTTGATGCTTAGTCAACCATATCAGCTGATGTCTATCCAGTAACCAATATTTAGTAATAATGCAAGGCATTTTAAACTACAGACATAAATTAACATTTTGTTTGTTTGTTTTCATTTACAGTATACACACTGGCATGTATGCACATGGGTGCAGGTCCTGCCTGCTCTGGCTGATGAGGAAGGCAGTGACTGTTTTATTCCCATGCATATTGTCCACTCTCCCATGGCTCCTACCCTCAGACACACTACCCATGTAGCTTCTGTTGTCTTCCTAGGTGGGCAGGGTAGACCCTCGCACGGAAAGCAGCATCGGGCGTGTTTGAAGCCACAGAGCACACCACTGCTTCAGCACTGGCAGGCCCCATGCAGCTGAGCTCCCACAGGTTCAGGGGAGAAGTCACTTTTGTAAAGGTGCCTGGTAGAATGGCATGGCACCTTACCCCTTATGCGTAACCCAACGCCTCGATGGCAGCCCCAGTGCTCAGGCTGCAAGTGTGGCATCGCTATGGCAGTGACAGGAGACGGTAATGATCCTTTATTGCTGAGTGTTGTGCCCTGTGACTGCTCCCCAGTGCCCCCTCCTCCTCCTACTGCTTGCTAGGACCTGTAGTCTGTCGTGGGCTCGGTCCGGCAGCAGGGTGCAGGAACCGGACTACACTTGCCAGGGTGCTTTGGGCATGTGATCGTACTTATCAGCTACAATGACCAAAAAAAGGCCAGTAGCTGATAATGTCATTTCTCCTTTTATCAGTGTTGATCTGATTGCCAACTGACATATCAGTGCACCCCTATTGGCTAATTATGTTTCAGTTATAATTAAGGATCCACATTTCTCGTTCACCACAGAAAAACGCAGTAAAACCTGGATTTTCTCATTTTAAAAAGAAAAACATTTATTTTGTAGGCTGCCAAAGTTCTAGCCTGCAAGGGGCTGGGGGGAGTAGGCAGGGGGTGCAATGTGCATGTGTGTGCACACACCCATACACCTGGTAGCCTGGCAGTGTGGAGACTTGCTCTGCAGCTCCCCACAGGTAAGCCTAAGGGGTGGGGGAATTGAGGCCTCCATAGTGAGGGAGGGAGGGAGTTGGGCAGGGCTGGGGCTGCTGCCCAGCTGTGATGGTGCCATGGGGCTTGAGGCCTGGAATGTGTGGCTGCAGGGCTCTGGTGGGGAGCAAGTGAGAGCTGCAGGTTCATCCAGGAGGTGGCAGGGGGGCTGGCTTCCTGCTGCTGCGAACACTCCTGGGGGGGCATAGGAGTCAAGTGCCCCCCAGATTTCTGCCTTGGGTGGGGGTGGATGCGGGTGGTCTGCTGCAGGATCGGGCTCCCTGCCCTGTTGCTCTTTCCTTGGGGCCTCCACAGCCCAGGGGGCAGGAGCCAGCACAGCAGGGCAGGGAGGCTCAGTGCTGCTGCCAGGACCCCTGTGCCACCATGGTGAAGCATCCACCCAGCATCGTGGCCTTGTGTCCCCTGCTGCTGCTGGGCAGGGAGGGAGTACCTCACCATGGCAATGTAGGGCTCCTGACATCAAGCCTCCCCATGCCGCTTTGCTCTGAGGTGCCGAGTCCCACCTGCTGAGCTGTGGAGGTGCTAGGGAAAGGGAAGCAGTGTGGGGAACCCCGGGCTCACAGCGGGCAGTCTGTATCCACACCCACAGGCAGCATGACTGGAGCGGAGCTTGTTGGGGAGGGGGAGCTGGGCTCTGTGCTCTGATACAGCAGCTGCTGCTTCCCATAGATGGCAACCAGGGCATGGGTGCTGCTGTTGGGGGCAGGTGCCTGCAGACCCAGTTCCCTGGCCCCATAGCCCTACATGCTGGGTGTCCCCTCTAGTAGGGCTGTGGGGGACTGTGGGCTCTGAGTGAAGGGCACCAGCAGGGTGGAGGGATTGTGGGCCCTGAATAAAAGGCACCAGTAGGACTAGGTGGCTGTGGTTTGGGAGTAAGGGGCAATGGCATAGGGACAAGGAACCAACATACCAGGGCTGCTTAGCACCACAAAGAAGTGGAGGGGACACCTGCAGCTGAACCCATGACCTAGTGAGCAAAGGGCACTGGGGAGCTTTGATTTTTCCATGATAAACTCAAAATCAAATGCCAAAATTTATAAGTATTTAGAATTTATTTTATTATAGTGATTGTGAGGCACTGGTAGGTTTCCACATTGCTTAACATTTGTAAATATACCAATAAAACATTGCGGTTAGCTGATGCCTATCTAGATGTATATAGTAGTGTTTCGTTTTAATCATGGAAAAATACGGATTTGGGGTTTTCAAATCAAAGAATTTGCATTTCCCATCTTCCAAATAATTTTAAATTTTTAAACAGAAGCCAGGATCCCTGGTTATAAGCAGATTATGAAATTGGTCAGTATGATTGTTACGTTCTCGTATTCTACTATTCTTTTAGGCATGGTGTAAAAAGTGTGTTTATCAACTGTGAAAATTAATTTTTCAAATATAGAGACATACATTTACCTCATGTTCATTTAGAAAGAAGGCTATTACATTTCTCTAAAAGGCAGTTTATGGCTCTACTTTTCTGTTCAGGCTGACTATAACCTACCATAAAAAGAAGCTTCTTGTAGAACATGGTAGAGACTTGGGCAAAATATTATGCACCTCCAACTTACTAGTCTGACTTCTAAAACAATTGCAATAAAGTGAAAAAAATTGGTAAGCTTTTCTCTGGTTTAGGAAGTTAATTTGTTTTTATAGCTCATGGATTTTTCAAACTGTTTGCAGGTCATCTTCAGTAAATTATCTGGAATTGCTTGATTGGTTGTTAGATTTCTTTCTGAATTGTAAAATTGTACTCTGAATTGCTCAAAGCAATAAACAAGCTACAATTGTTATCTTTTATCCAAGGCAATAAAATAACACAGTAAAACATTACTGCACTGTAATAAAGCCGTAGTATAGGAACTAGGTTTTGAAAATTGCTGTGTATATTTTATGCCAACTTCTGCTTGCAGTGTATCACAGCATAGTCTGTACGTAAAATACTTGTATGCAATTTAAAAAAAGAAATTACGTTAAAATAGAATTAGGATAGTTGTCAGTTCATAACATGCTAATGAAGCAGTTCTTCGTTTTTGGAAGCCTGTGTCAATCTTCTCTAGTTTTCAGAGTGAACTAATTTAATTTCACCCTGGTTTTCAGTGGAAACTGATTTGTATCATAAAAAATGTAATTTATTGTTGGTGACTTGCATTTTCTTCTGGTCTTTGCTCATAATGCTAGAGGTTTGTCTCTCTTTCCTGTGTTTCCTTGGTATTTTGGTTCATAGAACTCAGTTCAGTTGCTTCGCTCTGACATAAATGATTACATGTGATCAGCAAAGGACTAGAGACCGCTAATCTAGTTAATTATACAAATTAGTTTGTTACACAGCAGTGTAGTGACTAACAGGAAAGTCCCAAAGTTCATACTCATAACCTTTTCCCCCCTGGAATGTCACTTGATGATCTGAAGCCTTCTTTCAAATAAGGGAAGGTGAGACCTGCTAGCATGATCAGGGGTCTGGAAGGGCACTTTTACACATGCTCTGAGGGTGTGGGGGGGCATTGCTTTAATTCAAGCAGCTCTGAGAACCACTCTAATTAAAACGCCACTGCATCCCCTCTTTCAATTTTTTTGTGCTTAAAAATGGTGGCAGGGGTGCTTGAACTAATACTCATTTCACAAGCTTTAGTTCAAGTGCCCCACTGCCATTTTAAGTGTGGGGACACTGGTACACAAGATGCATGCAGCTGGTGGAGCATGGGAATTGCCACACTTCAGCAGACTCGATTAATTGAGCCTGCTCCGATGCATTGGAATTCTAGTGTGCCAGAGTAGCCTCAGCACTCGTGAATCGGTGTGGAGGGGAGAACCAAAAGCTTGGTTTGTTTGGTCTAATGAAACAAAGATGGAAAGATGCAATTGCTGAAGCCTCAGGAAATAAACACATATAAAGAGCAGAATTTCTTAAACTATAGTTTAACATTGTCATAGGAATACATTTGGCTTAGAAATTTAGAAAATATTTGCAAATTGCAGTAAGGTTCCAGAATAGCCTTTTAGTTGGAGTTATGTAGATATAAAAATAAAACAAAACAGCCCAACCCACCTCCAAACAAAACCAAAGATGGATCTTGCTTGGTTTATGAAAGCAATTATATGATGTTGCCCACAACAGAAGGGGACCTGGACTAAATGACCCCTGAAGGCCTCTTCCAATCCTTTGTTCCATGATTCAGTAATTCAAATCAGATTACAAAAGTGTGATATAGTTTGGACACAATGAAAATGATCATCTCAGACATCTTCCTGTATTTATCCAGCTTTTAAAAAATCTCTCTGGCAGAGTAGCTTTGTTTTGGCTAGTTAGTATGTGTTTGTGAAGAAAAAGGACGAAAATTCAATATATCATAATAGCAGAATATGCAGTGATACGCATCATTCTGCAGAAATTACACACTCTACTATTAATGTTTGTACTGAATTTCTTTTTTCATATTCTTATGTCTAGGAGTGAGCAGGACCTTTTTTGTAATTTAATCTTTGTTAGTATGTAGAATCAGCCAGAAGGAAAGAATATTTGCCTTGGCTATTGTTTAATTGGAACGTGTTAGAAAGCTTGCCTTTAAAACACACTTGTGTATGAGTATACTTCCCCTTATCTTATTCTGAAGTTTTAAACTAACTTTGAACTTGTTTCAGCAGTGGCCAGTAACCTGCCAGCCTCTTAAACGCAACTTTTCCTTCACTGTCTATGGAAAGACGACGTCTTCTGCTACGTTTTCTGGATCGGTAAGTTTGTGTTTGTCTTGCTGTTTGATTTATAAAGCCAATGCTTATGGAATTTGGAACGAGAGACTAGAGTTGATTGAGTCTTTTTTTGGTGGCAGAGAACAGGCGACCATTCAGTAGTGATACTAAACTGCTAAAATGGGTCAGTATGGTGTTAGTGAAGATTATTGCAGATAGTGTCCTATTGAAATGATTTGGACAAACTGTTAAGTTTATGATGGGTATTATTTATGCAATTTGAAAAGCATGCACAGTTTCTTCCATTGTACAAAAAAATGTGGTGCATCAAGATAATCTGGTAGCTGTTTTGAGATACTGCCATTTGATTCGTGATCTCAGTAGAGTAATCTTTTTTTTTTTCTCAGATTTCTACTCAGTATCCAGTAGTGGACCATAAATTTGATGCAGTTGTTGTGGGAGCCGGGGGAGCAGGTTTGCGGGCTGCTTTTGGTTTGTCAGAAGCTGGATTTAATACAGCATGTGTTACAAAGCTGTTCCCTACCAGATCCCACACTGTTGCTGCACAGGTAAGAAATTGATTCCACTCAAAGCAGTGTTTAAGTACTGACTTTTCATAATTTGAGTTTCATTGGGTGTGAGCATCATACAGACAGTTCTCAGACTTGCAACATAATTTGTTCTTGAAAACTGCATGTCAAGTCAAAACATCATAAGTCAGAACCAGTTTTCCCATAGGAACAGTGTTATAAAAGGGGGGTTGGTTTCTTTACGATACAGGTGAGTGCAGCTGTTAAGTCAGTTGTGGTGGGAGAGGAGAGGAGAGGGGAGGGGCATGGTGGGGCAGATCAACACCACTCACGGTGAGGGAGGGATTAGGGCTGGGGCTCAGACAGGGGCTGTGGCAAAGCTGCCTAGTTGGTCCGGGTGGATGTGGGACTGAGCTGTGGCTCCTTGTGGGGGAGCACAGGGAGGGAGGGGGTGGTGGTTCCCACTGCTGCATGCTGCTTGTTTAGCAGCTTGTCAGGCAGTTAGTTCCTGCCACTGCTTATCTGGGAGAGGGTGGCACATGTGCCCCCAGATTTGCACAGGACAGGGTGGGTAGGGTAGGCGCTCGACCTGGCAGGAAGTGGGGTCTATGCCGGGGTGGGCAAAATGCAGGCCACATGCAGCCTGTCAGGCCATTCTATCCAGCCTGCAGGGCCCCTAAAAAATTTAGAAAATTAATATTTATCTGCCCCTGCCTGCCTGTCATGTGGCCCTCAATGGCTTGCCAAAACTCAGTAAGTGGCCCCCTGCCTGAAATAATTGCCCACCCCGGCTATGCCCTCTTGTTGCTCACACAGCTAGGATGGGTACAGGACAAGAGCTGCTATAGTGGTGCGTATCAGCAGGAGCTGCCCTGCTCTCCCTGTTCCGCCCAGATGACCTGTGGCTTTGTCCTGTGCCGACCGCTTTTCCCACCCCAGCTAGACGAGCGGTGGGAGGGCATGGGGGAGAGGGGGCATGTGCCCCTGGATTAGAGCAGAGCGGGTGGTGAAGTGGGGCCTGTAGGAGGGCTGCAGCCACCTGGTAATTTGTGTAGCCCCCGCCTGGAGCACTACACTACAAACTGGAACAAGGTAGGAAGTTGTGTATGTTTAACTGTGATATAATGGCTTTATCTATGTATGTCACTGCATTCTGTGGTTTCACAGCTGCTTAAGTGCATGAAAGTAACTTACTTCAGATGTACAGAATAAGTGAGTCCAAAGGAATGAGATATGAGTGATCATGAAAGTCCTAAGAAAAATCTTACAACTAGTAGTCTACCAAAATCATGATTGTGCCATTTTCATGGAAACAGTAATTTTGGGTGGGCTTCATGAAAAAGCACAGGCTTCCCTAAAAATAGTGGAGCACACACGTTTGGCAGGCTCATTGCAACCCCCCCCCGCTTCCAAAAACCCCCCAAACAAGCAATAAACAAACCACCTAACCAAAACAAATGAACTTACTGGCAAGGAGAAAAGCATGTGAGAAGCCTTGCAGTCTTGCAGCATGGGAGGGAAGGAAGAGGGTGGAGGGGGAGAGCGAATGGGGTGGAACAGGACTGTCTCTACAAGGGGTGGGGTTATGCAAATAAAGGAATGAGGGAGGGAGGCAGAGTGATTCCCAAAGGAATAGGAGGGGGAGATGAAATGTGGATAGGGTTATGCAGATTAGGGCTGTGGAAGGGAAGCAGGGTTATACAAAATAACAGGAAATGGAATGGAGGCAGGTGAAAGGTGGAGGCAGCTCCACCTCTCCCCGTTCTATTCCTTGTTACTTTGCATAACCTTGCCTCCATGCCCACCCTCCCACTCCTTTCCCTGCCACTCATTCACACATTTGCATAAGTCTGCCCATTTTCTATCCCCCACCTTTGCAAATCAATCCACCTCCCTCCCTCCTTCCTTCTTTTATTTGTACAACCCTACCCCCTGTAGACAGCCTTTTCCCTCCCCTTCTGCCTTCTCTCCTGTGCTTCAAGACTGCAAGGCTTCCCATGTGCTTTTCTTCTTGCCAGTAAATTTATTTATTTTGCAGAGATCCCAGGGGTGGCCCTAAACCATGGCTTAATTACTGTGACTAAGCCCAAGGAAGCCATTAATCTATGCTCAATAACATATAGATCAATAGCTTCTCTGGGTTTAATCAAGCTGCAGTTTAAGACCATGTGGCAATCTGTGGGGGGGGGGGGGGACTGCTGGGGCCCCTTGGCCAATTGGAGGTGTGTGGAAGGCCCACTACGTTCAGCTGATGAATACGGCAGCTGCCCCACAATCTGCCTGTGAAAGTGGTTGGTTGCCTCCTCGAGTTCGATAGATCCCTACTTATGATGACTTCTTTTCATACAGCATGTAAATTTGCTATTAATGTAACTCTTCTAAATCCATTTAAATGTTGTAGTGAGAAATGAGATGGGGATAGCCTGCCATAGTTGTGTGTAGATAATCAATTTGGGAGCATATTTTCATATTTAGGGTGGGATTAATGCTGCTTTGGGAAACATGGAAGAAGACAACTGGAGATGGCACTTCTATGACACCGTGAAAGGATCTGACTGGCTGGGCGATCAGGATGCCATTCACTACATGACAGAACAAGCACCTGCTGCAGTTATAGAGGTAAAGCTAGCCTTTGAAATGTATTGGAATTACAATTACTTTTAACACAAATATTCTCCTGTAGTGAAGTTTTAATGAGGTATATTTTAATGAAGGAAACTCCTTCCTTTTTGTTTCTTTTCTGATGATACTTTTAATAATGTTACAAAGTAATATTAGGCTGGTTAAGTCGCTTAATCTTATCCACAGCTCTGTCTTTGATATATTTGGCTTTTTTTGGTATCAACAGCTAGAAAACTATGGAATGCCATTTAGCAGAACGGAAGAAGGAAAGATCTATCAACGTGCCTTTGGTGGGCAGAGCCTTCGGTTTGGGAAAGGGGGACAGGCTCATCGCTGCTGTTGTGTTGCAGACAGAACAGGACACGCGCTGTTGCATACACTGTATGGCAGGGTAAGAAGTGATACAATAAATGAAACTGAAGGTTCCTAGTGGTTTTAACAGATAAATGCTGTCCAAGTTTTTTAAAAAAATAAGAATTTTTAACTGGCATTTATAGCTATTACTGAAATAAGCACCAGCAAGGATTCCAGGTAGCTTTCTAATCTTAATTCTCAGCTTCCCTTTCTCCCTGTGACAGTGCAGAGGTCTGTGCCATTGTAGGCACTAGGGATATAAAAGGTTAAACAGTAAGTATATTTATACTGGTAATGCATTAGTTAATGTTTAGCAAGGGGGGCAGTCTGGCTGGGAAGGAAAGTGGTGTAGTGCTTCAGGAAGGCTGTTAAGCAGGCACTGTGGTTAACCCTGTCTGCCTGTAAGCACCATGACGCTCTGCCTCTGCCTCCCTTTCCCTGCACAGTGCTGCTGACTTGGGAAGGAGGAGGAAAGGAGTGAGGACTGGTACCCACGAGGTATGTGTTATCAGTTAACTGTTTAACCAGTATCATTAGGAGAGTTTACACGAGTAATTACTAAAATTAGATTTATATCAAGCAGGTGCCTACTAGGGATATCAGCATTGCAAAAAAAAAATAGGAGATAGGAGCAAGAACTTTGTTTTTCATACTTTTCTGGAGAGCATGGGTAGCAAGCTGTTTATTTTGTGTCAGGGAGGAAACTTTCCTCCTGTTGCTGTCTTCCCTTCTAGGACACTCACATTGGCCAGTCCCAGGAAAGGTGTTTATGTAGACCTTCTCATGGGCTGGGAGAAGCTGGGCTAGAGACGCATAAGGCTACCCCAACAGGAAAGTACTGGCTAGCACTATCCATCCACCCTCACAAAAAAAGGGAGGGAAATTGGTGCATTTTTCCAACACAAAGGGCTGTTGTTTTGTCTAAGCTTGTTTCATTATGACTGACTTAAGCACTAATAATTGATCCTAAACATCTTCCAAGGCAAGGTCAGGAAAGGACAAAGATTAAATATTTATTAAGGTATGAGAAAATGATGACCCTTGGATCTAATTTAATTAAGCACTTGGCAATGTGACCTTGTATGTGTTATTTTGAAGTTTAGCTAATTGTGTCTTCTGAATGTTGCCTCTATGTGCTAACACCGGGCTGTACCAATTTGTAGCTCCTGGGGATCACGTGCCCCAGAGGCCACACTAGTGGGGGCTGTATGGACTGCATCAGGTGCACTGCATGGATGCTCTCGCCTCTCCATCGTGTGCCGTTGTATGCAGTTGTCCTCCCCACCCTTCCCCATAGCAGTTCTTCATGGGTGCACAAGAAGAGATCTTCCCCCAGTATGCACCCCTGTTGTAATGCAAGCATCCCCTCCCTCCCCCCCACCGACTCGCCCTTGGCTCTGTGCACTGCCCAGTCCTGAGGTAAAGGCAGAAAGTGGAAGCTAGAGGAGGCAGCCTTTGGCTGCTATAGCAGCGGGAGTGATTGGTTTAGGGGCGAGGTAGGGGGCAGCAGCTGGGTGAGAGCCAGAGGAATACAGTTCATCCTTTAGCAGGATGCATGTAGCTGGAGTGCTGCAATTGGATAGTTCAGTGCTAACATAATGTAAATGTGGGCTGGATAGGGTTAGGGAATGCTTATTTTAGTGCCGCTAAATGTCTGGTCCTTGAAAGAGACTTTCCTGGGCCATTCACCCAGCTGATGGTATTCATTGGCTTTATAAATACTCTAGGTTTTGAAGCCCTAGTATGAATGAGCTTCTACTAGTGCAGCTGAGTAGTAAATACACACTACACTAAAAAACAGAATAACTCTCCATCTTTTAGCTGATTGTTATCTTGGGTATAACTTTTCTTTTTGAGATGGTATGCTTTATTTTTTTAAGTTTGGTAAGTGTGGGCTTTCCAGTCCACAGTGATACATGTGAATTAGTCTTGTGGAAGAGTAACAGGCTATTTGCATACTGGCTTATTTGGAGATTCTTGTTGGTAAGGTCTGAGACCTGTTACAAATGCGTGTTTCTCTACTGCTGAATATTTAGCATATTTGGTATCATAGTATCTAGGGTCAGAAGAGGCCTAGAGCAGGCCATCTAGTCTGACCCCCCCCGCCAATGGCAGGAACGAGTGCCAGGGTCACAGGACCCCAGCCGAGTACTTATCTAATCTACTCTTGAAGACGCCCAAGGTAGGAGCAAGAACAACTTCCCTAGGAAGCCGGTTCCACATCCTAGCCACCCTAACTGTGAAGTAGCGTTTCCTAATGTCCAACCTAAACCTGCTCTCC
>JAGPOW010000261.1:156434490-156451616 GCA_030014935.1 Caiman crocodilus | reverse complement strand
CCTCCCATGCTGCGTGCATTTGTATAGAAGCATTTAAGGCTATGCACTGCCGCCTCCCCCTCCCCATGTGTATTCCCCAAGCTACAACCACCTTTGCTCATCCGACTTACCTGACTTAGCAGCCGAGCATCCTCTCCTCTTCCGGCAGGCCCGTCCCCAATACCCCATCTAGTATTGTGTTATCCTTTTCTTTCTTTGTATTATAACAAATATGTGAGTTCTTTTGAACTGAATATTAAGAGTCCTTTTTGTTTGCTTGCATGATAATTATAGTGGTGGTTTATGTTGGTATTAGATTTTGTTATGTTTTATGTATTTTGGTATATTGCTAATAAAAATTATTTTATTCTGATGTAAATCAGTTAGGCTTTAAAGAAAAGTGTTTTATGTTGCTGTTTTCTGTTCCTTTTTCAGTCCCTAAGATATGATACCAGCTATTTTGTGGAGTATTTTGCCTTGGACCTTCTTATGGAAAATGGAAAATGCTGTGGTGTTATTGCACTATGCATGGAAGATGGTTCCATACATCGTTTCATAGCAAAGAACACTGTCATTGCCACTGGGTAATGTGATATAATGTTTCTTGCCTTTAGGAAAAAAAATATTGTTTTAAGGTAGCAGGAGAGAACTGGGTGTTCATTTAAAAAAAAAAAAAAAAGTGTGACCAGGCCTCCTGGCACCCTAAGGAGGATAAATGCCTACATACTTAATCTGTAAAATGGAAATAATAATATATCTAGGTAAATCAAGTTACTCTGAATTGAAAATGGCATAAATGCAAATTTTAAACTGTTCCTTTTAGTTTCAGATTGATGACTGCAGGATACTGTAGCTTCAATCACTAAGGCTTTTAATAAAGTAATCCTGGCTAGCAGTTCTGAGGCAGTGTGGTCCTGTTTCCTTTTGGCATGCTGGCCTCAGTTGTTTTCCAGATATTAGTTAAGCATTCCGGATGGTCTACCAGTGTTGTTCACCATAAGTTAAAATAAGTCACTTTTCCCTTTCTGCATAAACTTATATGGATATCTGTGCATTGTGGCTGGTTGCATTTAGGAAAACTGTAAATTTGCTCAAAGTGCAGAGATTTCGCTGCATATTCTAATGAGATTGTACTGTTTGTTTGTTTCTTTCTTTCTCATGGGAAGTATGTTTGGCAAACGTTTTAATTTCTTAAATGTTTTCTAGTGGGTATGGTCGCACCTACTTCAGCTGCACATCTGCTCATACCAGCACAGGTGATGGCACAGCTATGGTCGCACGAGCTGGCCTGCCTTGCCAGGATTTGGAATTTGTACAGTTTCACCCTACAGGTAAAATAGAAGATGAGGGAGGCAGTCCTTGGTGGAGTTAAAAAATTTTTTTTTTTCAGTATTTGTAAACATCTCTGAAATATTAGACAGTTCTGACTTTAATGTTAAGCTATGTAGTGCCAGAAGGGTGAATTGAGCTTTTTGAACCAATTTCACGTTGCAAGTTCCTTTGCTGTGTTTGATGTTGTTAGCAGCTAAGCAGATGAGTAAGCTGCCAGTTGCTAAAAGTAGATGCATTTGCCTTCAGCTATTAAAGAAAAAGCAAGGATCTCAGAATTAAGGGTTTTACTATATTCAGCTTGCACATTTTCAATATAAACTTATGTTCACCTAATTTTGGACTGAATATTTTTCATTTCTAAAAGCAATTGGTTTTTCTTTTTAAAACTGCAATCCTTGCCTCTAGCTCTAAAGCATAAAAGTGAATAAAAGCATAAAAGTGAATGTTTCTTTCCATTGCACTTGTTTCTTAAACCCAAGAAATTTTTGTTTCAAGGCATCAAAATTGATGATTCCAAAACAAACACGGTCTTATAATTGAAACATGCAGTGATGATTGAAAAGTTGTTCTTAAGTCAGAATCTCATATTGAAGGTTCTTCATGTCACTTCGTCTGTGACCTTATTTCGAGATGTATGTAGCTGAAAGCCTGGATATAGATAGTGTTTTACAGTGCAGTCTGTACTGGAGGAAAATGTGGGACCACCTACTATGTAACACTGAATTGAATATTAGAGGGTGAGGTGGGGAGAGGAGAGGTGCATTGAGATGTTGTAGAAGATTCTACTGACTGTACAGTTTGATCAGATGGGAATATCTTTGGCTTGTTCTTTAAACTAGAATTGTTTTGAGGAAAGTAAGAGACTAGCTGCTGGTGGGTGTTTGGAGTGAAGGATGGTATGGATTTAAAACTCTGGTTTTCATGTAGGAATGGCTTAGTATTTGAGGGTGAGAAGCAAAGATTTATGGTGCATATGGCTGAGATCTGGTTACCTGAATATAACATAAGTAAATAATCATTTTTAGATAGCTAGAGGGTAGGTGCCAAGACATCTTAGATTTTTAAACTTGTAAATGTTTTACAATTGCATTATCTTAAAGGTGTCGTCTTTATTTTTCTACAGTTTAGCCTCTCTAATCTACAGCCTCTTGTCAAAGAACCTTCATAACATGTTTAAATGGCGCTTAGTGCCTATTTTTAAAATGTTAACTGGCTAATGCTTTCTAAATTGACTCTGGAAACCTTAGGGGCATAGCTACAGCATGCTGCAAAAAAAAAAAGCTACAAATATGCCTGGTCACGTCCAGTTTAAGTCCTCAGGGAATTCTTGCTTGATGTTGATAAGCTCTGTGGAAATGCTGCAGATTTCTGAAATGGTACACTCTTTGTAGAGAGGTCCTGATTTAGCTTACCAGCCTTTCAAGAAAAATATACAGCAGTACTATTTGAGAACAAATAAAATGTTTGTTTTAGAAGTATATTATTTCCAAAAATGTTACCTTCAAAATTGAAAACCATTCTTAAACCTCATATTTCTAAATCTTGGCATTTGTAATCTTGTTTGGATTTTTTAAAACAAAAAATATTTTGGAGGAAACAAACTACAAATGTAAAAATTGACTTTGAGGTTAGAATAATAAAAGAAAAAACTAACATTAAAATCTTATGGTTCTATAATTAACAAGTATTTGAGCCTTAATTATTTTAAGAATGGAAGGATTTCATTACAAAGTTGCTTTTGCTATTACTTAATTTCAAGGATATTTTTTTTCTTTTGCAGGTATCTATGGTGCTGGCTGTCTTATTACAGAAGGCTGTCGTGGTGAAGGAGGCATTCTTATTAACAGTGAAGGTGAAAGATTTATGGAGAGATATGCACCTGTTGCTAAGGATTTAGCTTCCAGGGATGTAGTATCTCGATCTATGACGATAGAGATTCGGGAAGGAAGGTTGGTTTAATTTTTTTTTCAGTGGAATTGTCACAAGTACTTAGCATTTGGGTTGAAGCAGCTAGATTATAGTAGTAGTCCATTTGGCAAACTTGATTACTTGAGATGATCAAAGGATTTAACTGTTAGCTGAAGAGAGAGACTATTTTAGTCAAACTTTTCCTGGAATGGAATTCCCTCTACAAGGTGATAGGAAATGAAGGTCTCAGTAGTCTCCTTTATAGTTGACCAGAAGTTTGTATGGCCTGATGCATAGCTTTTCTTATTGAAAACTGTAGGTGCTGTTTTGGTGTTCTTTCTTGAAAATATGGTCCTTACCACTTCATACATTCTGATGGGGGGGGAGTGTGAGTGTGAGTGTGAGTGTGTGATTCTCCAGTCATCTATCGTACAAAATTATTTCTAGAAAACAGAGCAACTACTAATGTGAAAATTTCAAGCAATATCAACACTATATAGCAGGACAAGGAGACTTAAATATTAAAAGTCGTTCTTTGAAAGTGTGGCTTAAAATGCAAAGATTGCATGCGTGGATCCATTTTGTTACCAGTCAAATCTATGTGCTAATTTCTTGAGTCATTATTAGAATTCGTATAAAAAATAACTCCAGAACAAACTTGAGTCAGTATATTGCTACGTAGCTATAAAGCATATTTTAGTCATATCAGATATTCCAGATAGTATCAGTATTGTGAAGGACTGATTTAGAATGGGCTCCTTTTATATAGAAGGTATCCCACAGAGGCAACTAGTCCAATCTTGACATGAACTTTTTCTTTTACATTAGGGGTTGTGGGCCTGAAAAAGACTATGTATATTTGCAGTTGCACCATTTACCACCACAACAGCTAGCAGCACGTCTTCCTGGAATTTCAGAAACAGCTATGATATTTGCTGGTGTAGATGTCACTAAAGAGCCTATTCCTGTTCTTCCTACTGTACATTACAATATGGGAGGCATTCCTACCAACTACAAAGGGCAGGTAATTGTTCTGGCAAAATGCCATGCTCCCGAAGATGACATAACACACATGGTGTTATGACCATAATATAAATAAGTCCGAACAAAGTAACCAAACTACAAATATTATACTAAAAATAGAGCCCACCAACATAAAAACTTTAATGATATAAATATAGTAGTGAATCAAGACATGAATCTATAATATTGTACCTAGATCCACAATTAAGACAATAAAATCAAATCTAATGTTAAAATGTATCACTCGTATCAGTAATAAAGAATATTTAACTTTAATCGTCTCAGGCTTATAAGCAAAAATTGCAAGGTAGTTTATTAAATTTGGATCTGTTTGCTGTAAAAGCCAGATTCATTTCTCTTTGTGTGGATTGGTACTATGTGACTTTTTTTTCCCCCCCAAATAGAAAGGAAATGTTTCCTTTTTATAGCATGCTCCTGTTCATAATGATTTATAACTATAATCAAGCTTAACCGTAAATGTTACAATATTAAAGGAAAGATTGCAAAATATCATACTTCTGGCTTGTTTTGTAAACAGAATGCATCAGTTCTCAGTTTTAATCTGCCTCAAAATTCTACAACTAAATAGAAAACTTTCCATAGGACAGTGCTTATACATGTGATGGTACCACTACATAGTGGAAAGGTAGGACTGAATTGTAAGACTAAGTTCTAGAGGTGCACTGATACATCAGTCCAATATCAGATTGGTACTGATATAAAGAAAATTACCTATATTGGTTATCGACCTGATAAATGCCCGTGCTGCATGTAGTCTCAGCACAGTATGTAGGCAGTGAAGACAGCCTGCAGTGTGAAGAGCTGCCTTCAGCTAGTAAACTCAGGGGTGGGGGGATCAAGGCCCTGCTGTTAGGGAGGCAGGGGCTGGAGCTAGGGTAGGGGCAAGTGCTGCTTGGCCAGGGTGCGTGGGCAGGGGACAAAGTCTCAGCTCATCCAGGGGTGGGAGGGAGGTGGCTCATCCGCCAGCTCCCATGGCTGCTGCTGTCACTTGTCCAAGAGGGCACTGGGAGGTGTGTGCCCCTGGATCAGCATGGGACAGGATGGGCTGGGGCTGGGGCTGTTCCCAGCAGAGCCGGGGCTGGGCAGAGCATGGGGCAGGTAGCGGTGCCACTGGGAGCAAGGGACTGAGAGGGCTACGTTGAATTTGGTGTGTTTGCAGCCTACGCCACCACCTGCCCCTCACCTGTAGCCTCCTTCTAGCAGTATTGCTCCCTGCCCTGCCTGACCCAAGCTTTGCCAGGAAGAGGCCCCAGAACTGCGCGGGGTGGACAGGGGCTGGGGGCAGTTCCCAGCAGGGCAGGGAATGGCACCATTGTGAGGGGGGGTGGGAGGAAGCTGCAGCCACCCCAAAATTCGCCATAGCCCTCTGCTCCCGGTGGCTTTGCTGGGAACAGACCTGGCCCTGGCCCCATCCCAATCTGCATGGTGCAGATTTGGGGGAATGTGCACTCCCATGCCCTCCTGGATGACTAACGGAAACAGCAGCAGGAGCTGGCAGCCCAGCTGTCACCTTCCCCTCCCCGCATACCCCTTGGATGAACCCTGTTCCATCCCACGCACCCCAGATGAGCTGTGGATTCGTCCCTGGCCAACCCTCCCTGACTTGGCAGTGCTTGCCCCTGCCTCCTTTCCTCATGGCGGAGCCTTAGTCTGTGCCCCCACACCCTTCCCCTTCCCCCTGTCCCTTCTCCTACCACACCAGACTTACCTGCTGCAGGAAGTGTATTGAATCAGTATTGGCTGATATGCCTCCTTAAATATTGGCTATCGGTATTGCCTCAATCCCTATCAGTGCACCCCTCGTAAGTTCTTAATTATGTGACTTAACTCTTACTATCACAGTCCCTGCACTAAAATGGAGTAACCTGTCACAATCTCAGGTGGAGATGACTGTCCTGTACTAATTAATCTGAAAAAAAAAATTCCTTGTGACTTTGACCTGGTGTTAGAACAGGTGCAGTTTTTTCTCCCATGTTCAGAATTATAACTTCAAAAATATTTTAACCATGATGTTTACTAGGGTTAGTAGTATTGAAAGGACATGTGGTATGGGGTTTTTTGCTAATGTTTATCACTTAGTCTGTAGACCAATTGAGAAGTAATCCTTAACAGTTTTGTGTTGAGGGAAGCTCTAACTTCTGCTTGTTTTATAAAACAGGGAGCCATAAGGGACATTCACATGCAGGGAAGTTAATACCACAAATTAGTTTTTTGCAAATTAATTTTTAAAACTTATTAAGTGATTATTTGTTTCTGAAATGACAGGTGATTACACATGTGAACGGCCAAGATGAAGTAGTACCTGGTTTGTATGCTTGTGGTGAAGCAGCTTCTGCATCTGTTCATGGTGCTAATCGACTTGGAGCAAACTCTTTGTTGGATTTGGTGGTCTTTGGTCGTGCTTGTGCCCTCACCATTGCAGAAACATGCAAGCCTGGTAAGAGTTGCTGTTTAAATTGATTCCTTTAATTGTCTCAAATTGTTAGTGTACATTTCTGTTCACTAAAATGTGTTGTTTCTTTAACGGTCATATATTCAGTCTTGGTAAGTAATTATAGGACTATTAAAGCACCAAGAAATTGCAGTAACTTTGCATTTGGGGTCTGTTGTATGTAATACTTAGTATTGGTTGCCCAAAAACTCACCCATACTTTTATTTGATGTACTGTGTTTATAGGAAAAACGTAATTCTGCCAAAGATGCTGTCAGATATGTTTGGGACTCTCCTTCCAAGCAAGGGAAAAAAAAACCAAATGTTACTAACAATATTGCAAACATTACGAAAAGGACCTAGCAACATGGACTCAACTTGAAATGAGTCCTCCTTCCATTTTGCAGACCATGTTGTGTGTATTTTAGGTAAACCCCTTGCTGAAGCCTTGTACATGCAGCCTGTGACTGTTTAACATTTTTAATAGCCAGAGATGGTCTGTTGTATCTGTAATACACCTGAAGATTTGGGAAGCAGTGAACAAGCTAGCTTAATACATAGGTCTCTTCACTGTAACTACTCTTATTCTATAGTTTGCTCTTAAGGTGAAGTTGAGGCTACTCTGTATCTGTTACTAGGGGGTAGAATTTGCAATTTTCAGGCCTGGAAGGTGGACTTACTTCCTGTGTTTCCTTGGAATTTGAAAAAACGTACAGTTCTTGACAATATGCTTACCATGGTATGGATTTTGAGTATTGCCTTAAACTTGTAGAACGTGTAAGTTGGTTTTTATTGTAAAATGTGTGTATGTGTGCATCTAAAACATTTATATTTATAATATAGTTATTTTGTGTGTATATATTTATATTTTATATGTTTATGTAGAATATGAATGTATAAATATAAATACAAGTACAAATATTAGGGCTGTCGAACCATTAAAACATTAATCGCAAGATTTAAAAAAATAGTTGTGATTAATCACAATTTTAATTGCACAGTTAAACAATAATAGCATTCTAATGTATTCCATTAGTTAATTATATTATTTATTTATAATTGCTAGTGCCTCGCACTCATGACCCACAGCCGTCTGCAACCCCAGCAGCAGCATTTCCTGGGGCAGCCTGGCCCCCGCAAGCATGGGTACCAGCCTCTGTACTGTACACCCAGTCATGGAGATCCCTACTGCCCTCAAAAGACCTGTACAGTCTCCTGTTGGAGGGGCAGGCACCTCACTCAGCCCTGCTGCAGCCCTAGCGCCAGTGCCCAGCTAGCTTCCCCCAGCACCAGCAGGGACCCCCCCTGCCACCTCACATGTACACACATGCTAGGACCTGGCCCTCCTCTGTGTGTGCGTGTGTGTGTGTGTGCGCGCGTGCGCCCAGCAGCAGTGAGAGGGGAAAGGTGGTGGCTTTTCCCCCAGCATGCATGACCAGGCATGGAGCAGCGAGGGGGAGGGGCCTCTCTTCCCCCAGCAACAGCAGTAAATAATATGCATTAAAAAATTAACACAAAAACAAATTAATGCATTAATTGTGGCTGGTAATGGTGATTTATCAGCAACCCTAATAAATATATATCTGAATTACCATGTCAAGAAGTTCTTGGCAGTTCATAAGACCCAATATTTTTCTCTTGCAATGACATTTCCATCGTTTGCTCTCTGTGGAGCAGAATGGTACTGTCATTTATCACCTGGCTTCTTCAATAAGGATTTGAGACGTATTTCATGGACAGTGTTTTGAATGGATTTATGCCATAACAAAACTGCATGTTATGAGTTTTTGCATATCCTTTGCATTTTTGGAATATGGATCTGAGGACCTAGTAGTGGATACTAGTGGGTGAAAGCTAGTATTGCATGGTAGAATTATACTTTTGCAGCACATAGAGTGGGCTTCCTTTTTTGTGACAAATGGGTAGTGTCTGACAGCATGTGAAGGATTACCTAGGTTAATGGGTCAGTAAAAGCTGCATCTCTACTGTTATATTGTGAGCATATTTTTAATTGAATAAAATTGTAAAATATTTCACATATGTAGCCTAAAGTTAAGCCTTGCCATCCATGTGAGGCAGAGACGTAGTAATGCCCCTTTGTAGATAACAAAAATTATGCCTGTCACTAAAAGGTGGTAATTTGACACAAAATTGCAAGTTGAGTTAATGTTGGAGAAGGGATGGAAGCCTTTTTGTAACGGGTTCATGTGGAAAATAATCATGAATCAAATCCCTAGTTCTAATTTTCACACAAATGTTTCAGATTACCATATTTACTTGAATCAAAGATGACCCTGATTGTAAGACAACCCCATCAATAATTAGATTCTATATATGGAAAATTACAAATTTGTTATAGTTTTTGAGGCATAGAATCTAATTATTTTAGGTTTGTCTTTTAATTTATATCCCTCCCACTGCTACAGCAGGGAAAATTTTAATCTAGTTGTTGGGTAGTGCTTCCTTCCCCAGTCTTTCCCTTGTTGCCCTTTTCCCCTTGGTCCTTACTGTCAGACCCCGCTTTCCCTAAGCATATGGAAGTGAAGAGCAAATATTTAAAAATTGACCTTGAAATAAACATAGCTCTAATAATAATTTGTGTATGTAGTACCCATAGATTTAGCTCATCCAGCACTGATGCATTTTACCTGTTTCGAAACTTCTGTAAGTTTTAGCACAGGTATTTCATAAACAGACTTCTAACTAGGACTATGATACCTACTTATGTATAATACAAACTGTGCATGATACTAGTCCAGTGGTTTTCAACCTGTGGTCCATGGACCCCTGGGGGTCCATACAATTTTTTGTAAGGGATTACTATGATCAATCGAGAGTGTGTGAAATACCCACACTTACAATTCAAAGGGGTCCACACCTCCATCTGAAAATGTTTAGGGGTCTGCAAATGAAAAAAGGTTGAAAACCACTGTACTAGTTCAGAAGCTTAAAGGCTCGTAATTATACTATATAGGTCATTGGGTTGTGTCCTAGCAGAGTCGATAGCATTTTCAAGCCATGGTGACTCTACAGCTCATTACTACTCAGTATGTGTGCACTCCAGATACCACCTCGCCACTCCCCCAAAGAGCCATGTGCCAATTAGTGCCCACTCCTGACTGGAATTAGCTGCTCTTGTCATGAGTTGTGGGATCCTCCACAGATGCAGATGAGGTGCAGGGCAACCTGGTCTGGCTTTATCTCATGGAGGAAAGGGCCACATTAATCATATGAGAGAGTGGGTGACAAGGATTCTGGGTGAACTGTTTGGGGCCCTGTTTTATGATGTCTGCCAGACATTTAAGGCTGGTGAAGAAATGGGAATCACTGGGAATGAGAGAGAAAGGTGCAGCTCAGTTTTATACGAGTTAAGAGGAAATCAGAATGTGCATGGTTTAGTGACTTACCATCATCAAAAAAGTTAGCAGTGAGGGGGACTGCACTTAATAGGCACAAATGTATATCTTATTCAGATGGGCTTCACTAACCTATCCTTGTGGTCAGTTCCTGTCAGCATGTTTATAAAACACGTGGCACACATTGGTTAGTCATGCTTAGTGTTGGCTGCACCTAATCAATTTCATAGTAGGTTTCCATTACTGAGCACACACTGCTTTTAGCAGTAGTTACAAGATAATGTATTTAATGCATTTTCCTTGTATGTAAATATAAAATGAGGGGTGCTTTCCCCCAGGCTGATTAGGGACTTTGTCTTGTACTGAAGTAAATATGGTGTATGAAAAAAACAGTAAGTAAATGTTCTGTCAGTACAGAATTACTGCAAAATATTTGCTTTATTTCCAAATATTGTCAGTGATAGCTTTGAAAACACTAGCCAGTTAGCTTTTGTCAAGAATTTGTAAGAGAGCTTCCTTTTGAGGTATTAAAGTAGTTTTAAATTGTTACTATATTCTGAAGACTATGTAATCCTAAAACCAAGTCCTTTTTTTCCTTATACAACTACACATTTTATTTTAACAGGCGAACCTGTTCCCTCAATTAAACCAAATGCTGGTGAAGAATCTGTTGCAAATCTTGACAAACTACGATTTGCTAATGGAAGCCTGAGAACATCAGAACTGAGGCTTAACATGCAGAAGGTATGAATCCCAGCATTAGTGACTAGCATAGTATATGAGATGAAAGTGATTATTAAAATAGACTATACCAGAGGCTCTCAAACTGTGGTATATGAACCACCGCTGGTCTGCAAGCTCCATTCAGGTGGTCTGCAGAAAGGTTGCGAAACAGTTGAGAATATCTGTACTTGTAAGGAAAGACTACTGATATTAAAATGTAAGTTGTGCATTTTGATTTGTAGAATAAAAAAAAGTTCATTAAGTGGTCCGCTGAGGCCCTCAGCAATTTTCAAGTGGTCCACAAAAAAAGACGTTTGAGTACCACTGTACTACACTATTACTGAGTTCTTAGTGCTATCAATTTCCTGTTGCTATGATTTTATCTCCTCATAGGTTTTGGATATTACTGTTTCCTAAATATCGTTCACTGAATGCTCTTTCTAGATGTAACTGGCTTAGTGAGGGTGATGGCGAATTAAATGTAAGGCTGTAATGACTTTTGGGTGTTTTTAATTCATCCTAGATACGCCTAGGGATTATTTTATGTTGAACTTGTGGGGAAAGGCTTAACTGGAACTGTATATGCAGGTGCAAGCAGAAAATTTTAGGCGACTTGAAGTGAAACCCTTAAAGTGATTTAGGTCACAAAATTAGCTCATAAGATTTTGGGGTGTGCAGTAAACATCACTTAGTATGTCTTTCATCTTGCTGGGTTTTTTTTAATGTTGATACGTTGCAGACGATGCAAACCCATGCTGCAGTGTTTCGTACAGGCTCTGTACTACAAGAAGGCTGTGAGAAGCTAAGCGGCATTTACCATGATTTGGACAAGCTGAAAACATTTGACAGAGGTCAGCAAGCATCACAAAAACATTCAGACCACTACATGTTCTGTTGATACTTGTGAATGGCCTTATCTTCAAAATGTTGAGACTACGTGAATGTTCTGCAAGGAGGCATTTTCAGCTAAGAAAAAGCTTTTGTTATAAAAGTCTTGAGCCAGAGTTACAGAAGTAAACTTCTGATTTGTCTTGAGGACCACTGAATTAGATCAGAAACGTATCATCTTTTTCCTACATGAGAACACATAGGAGAATGCATGTAGTTAGAAGACAGATATTCATGACTGTGAGGTGTTTGATTGCTGCTTCTTGTAAATTAACGGACTTCTGGCAGGTATGCCTCTATCAGGCTTTGCTGCTTATTACAGTTCCTCTCCTCTCCACTTCCAAATATTCAAAAGTAGTTTTGGACTTTTCAGTATTATAAATATCTCCTTTTCATGCGAGTACCATGTCAACCTTACATAAACGGCAGCATAATATTCAAATCTATATCTTCAATAAAAAGAGATAAAACATCTCTATGTTCATGGCTCTGCAAAGGGGATTTACATCTATGAGGATTTATACTAACTTGACTCTGCATTGACTCTAAATTCTCCCTTCCCTTTTTCCTAACTTTTTTTTTAACGTATCTTCGCCTGCAGGGAGAGTTTTAGTGAATAGAGTACAAGAAGAATAGCTCTCCCCAAGAATACACCCATGAAATTTTGACTTAAAGTAGTTGTTTGGTCTTTCTTTTTGTAGCATATACATCTCAAAACCCCTGTCTTTTTTGCTGCAGATCAGTAGGATTGTCAGCTTGAGGGATGCAAAACCAGAAGAGAGCTTTTCAGCCACTGGCTTCAGATGCACTTATAACTCTAGGAAGGCTTGTACTTGATTACAGCTTGTTCTGTAATTCTCTGTACCAACATGAAAGGAGAAGATCCAGTCTTGTTAGTCATATGTGGGGTTTTTCTTTGCTACTGGAAAACTTCTCAAATGTTTAACATCTTGTTAGGTATTGTGTGGAATACTGACTTGGTGGAGACCTTGGAACTGCAAAATCTGATGCTTTGTGCTCTGCAAACTATTTATGGTGCTGAGGCTCGGAAGGAATCTCGTGGTGCACATGCCAGAGAAGACTACAAGGTACAAATATTCTGTGTTACGTGACTGACACTTCTTAGCAAACAAATGCTGTGGTCTTGGATGATTTGTCCTTGATATTATTTTTACTCAAAGATCAAATTTTAAATCGTTAATGTCTGTTTAAAGTCTGTGGAACTGGCTTGTGCATGATTTATATCAAGTGAATATATCAAATTGCCTATTGACCAGTGCCTCCAATACTCAGTTGACTGCTTTTTGATGGGATGAAAGCAGTAGGTTGCAGTACACTGCTACTTGACCTTCTTGTTGTAGTGCTGGCAACTTACTAGTGATATGGGCAATGGATTTGTAAGGAAGATTGGAAGCAGTGTAGCAAAATAGGGAAGTACCAAGAATATATTCTGCCTTACTAACTTGCCAAAGCTCTGCAAGGACTTTGAAATAACAGCAAGATTTTGTATCAGATATTATAAGGTTTGCCAGGTAGGCCTAAAAGCTCATAACCATGTTTATGATTGGAAGTACCTAATTTGAAATGTAATTATAATATGGATTTGTAAAATGGAATTCCTAGTCCACATCAGCATAATACTTTTGTTCTGTTTAGGTAAGGGTAGACGAATATGACTACTCCAAGCCAATACAGGGGCAGCAGAAAAAAACATTTGAACAACATTGGAGGAAACACACTCTTTCTTATGTGGATAACAAGACTGGGAAGGTATGTTGATGCTGTGCTTGGAGGGTGCCTTGTCCTATTGGACAGCTGTTAATGTGCTGATAATAGGGAATGTTAGAGCCTTTTTTTTTCATAAAGTACCTGATACTGTTGTAACAAGGTCAATATATTGTGTGCCTTCAAGTGTGTAGAGAACTAAATGTACAAGAACCTTGCTTGGAGGAAGTCATGCAACTGCTGTTCAGATGCAGTTTGTATAGGAATTAGATTACCATAATTTTTTCTTTTTCAGTCTTAGTGATTAGTAGAAAACTGATAAAATATATTTTTCTGCCCAGTATAAAGCATTTAGAAGAATAAAAAAATAAATGGATTAAAAATCTTTGTTTTTATAAATTCCATACCTGAAGTGATCTGTAATGCTCTAGTCTGCTGTTTGTTGCTGGGATTATCTCACCCTCCAAATACAGGAAACCCTAGTTGTTCAGGGTTTCAAATACTCGCGAATGCCGAACACGCATTTTAAATGCGCTTCATACACTTCAGGAGCTTGTGGGGAGCTCTGTGCTTGCTGCCCTCCAGAACGTATCCCCCTGTGAATGGCGAGGGTCGCCTGTACTCATTTTTACAGCTGATTCTAGCAAGGAATCTTCATTATTAAAATTGGCCAAAACTTGTGGTCAAAGAAACATTTTTATCTAAAATAATTTTTCTGCTGAAAACCAAGTAGCATCAATTTTTTTTTTTTAATGGGGAGAAGGAGAAGCAGAGACCTTTGTGGTGGGTTTTTTCATTTTTTTGTTTTCATGGAAAAATATTTTACAGGTGTCTTTTAAAGAATAGAAATTAGAGAGAGCTCTCTTACCACCGATACATTTTACAGAAGTGAATTAAACCAGTCCCAGTTCTTTTTAAAGCGATTCTTCATTAGATTGCCAGTGTTTTCCGTTCTGTCTTGGATATGACAATTTGCTGGGCCCTAATTAAGATACTCTGTATTGTTTTTTAGGTTACTTTGGAATACAGACCTGTAATTGATCATACTTTAAATGAAGAAGATTGTGCAGCAGTTCCACCTGCGATTCGGTCTTACTAATGACCATTGGCTGTGTAAATCAGTTTATGGAAATGTATGCCAGAGTTTGTATATGAACAAATTTATATTGTGTTTAAAACTATTGTTACACGAGTGACAGATGAAGAATACCATTCTAGAGATTAACTGACCTGATGCTTTGCTTGGCTAGCATATAACCATGAAATTGGAGTGCAGAATGCCTTATGTGCATACTCCTGTTTAAAAAAAAAAAAAAAAAAAAAGTGAAAATTGTTCATGCCTAAATAAAATCTAAAACACTTCTGTATGTGTGTTGCATTGTTTAGCTTTATCTGCATCTTTGCACTGGAATAAACTTTGTGCACTTATTTGAAATGTGCACTCACTTTTTTCCCTTGTTTTAAAAATGAAAGGTTAAAGAAGTAATGCTACATACAGCTTCAGATACTGATTTTTTTTTTTTTTTTTTTTAATGGGATGGTTTCAAAATTATGCTCCAAACAACATTTAACTCTGCCTTCCTGCAAATTATTTATTTATGTGAATATGATAGTATGAACTGTGACTTTCCAGACTTTAATTTTAGAAATTAAAGTTCCTAACATTGCATTTGTACATAGTAGACCACCTCCATTTTTATTTTAAGAAAGTGGTTTATTTTACTTCGAAGTAAATAGTTCCGAGAGAATTGCCTACACTCAGAGCACATTGAATAGGCCAAATACATTCTTGTTACCTATGCCAAAAGATTTGAGAAAATTAAACTTGAGGATTATTTCAGTTGAGTACCATTATTTGTTCTAAGAAAGGGGGAAAATTAGTGCATTCATTAGGAAAAGGGTTTTTTCCTCTTCACACAGAACAAAAGAAAAGACCCTCTCTCAATGGTATAGCTTAACATAGTTATACAACACTGACAACATATTTCAACAATATAGAGTGTTAAGAATACATGGTGGAACTTCTATATGCAAACATCTTGACTGCTAGTTAGGGACAGTCATGAATACTGTACTTGTATATATGCATAAATTTAGTTTCCTAGTCAACTGACAAAGGGCCTGTAAATATGCAAAACTGAAGTCACTCTCAGGAAGTCTTGACTGACTTTTTAAGAGGTTGTTGGGTTTTTTTAAAGAAATGTTTGTGTCTCCCAAGTCAAATCAGTTCCAAATCTGTGAGTCTTCCAAGAACCAAATGCAGCCCTACTGCTGACAAGCAACCTCCACCCCTGCTTGCTGAATTTGAATCAAAAGAATCATTCCTTTACTTTTGAATGTACCTGTTTTCTCCATTGCTTCCCCAGATTTAAATGTTGAACGCCCAGTTAAAGTTAAATAAAGTTAAAACTGGTAGTTGTGCGTGCAGTTTTTTTTTTATTGCTTTGCTTTGCGCTAGTAGCTCTGGGTTTCTTTCATCTGGGCTTTGGGAAGAGATCCAAGCCAAGGCTCTCATGCTTATCACAGCTTTAGAGAGAGAATATGGGGATTTTGACTCTGAAGAATAGTGTCTTCTCCCCAGTTATGGAAGCATCTCTAGTACCATTCAATCCTGGCATTTGGTTTGTCCTATCACCCCTGAGAGGAGAGAAGATATTGACTGTCTCTCCAGGCTTATTTTGTTTTTTACTTCCAATGTTTTACGAGTTCCATTCATGGAGGGTCTCCTTTCCAGGGGATTTATTTTACTGGAATCTGCTGACATGCCTGTTTAGAATCATTAATACTTAATTACCATTTGCCTTGGGAAATGGTTCTAATACTAAATTACTTTGGTTGTTTGAAAAATTCACTTTTTGAACAAGTCTGCGGCACCACATACTGCACGTTCAGCTGTTCTCCGCACTGCAAGACCCTTGGATATCTGCTGTACACGTATGAGGTACAGGGGGGAGCTGCTTTCCAGGCTGTTTAGTGGCCATGTGCATGTGCTCGTGCATATGGTGCCCCCTACCTGATCATCCTCCTCCCAATCTCCCCAGCCCCTTGCAGGCTGGAACTCTGTCAGCCTGCAAGGGGAAACCTGATGTTTCCTGTGTTTTTCTAATTAAAAAGAGAAAATCTGCATTTTACTGTGTCTTTTCTGTGGCAAATGGAGAACCCAGATCCCTGATTATAACACGTATATTTCCAACATCCTTTTTTCAGTGCTTGGATACTTGAACTGGACACCGAAGCATATTACTGCTCATACTAGCTGAAACTCACAAAACATTTGTGATTTACATTTTTATTGCAAAAGTACTTCTTTAAATGCAGTATTTTTGGTGATCTTTTGACTGAATACTTTAACAAAATCAAAACTTCTCACTGTAAAAAAGGCTACATAAAGCTGTCCATCTGTAAGCACAGGCTTAGAAATATAAATACATATTTTGTCCAAAGTCTGACCTTCTGACCTGTTTATAGTCATAAAATAAGAGGGCCCTTGTACATGTGAGAGAACTGTCCCTTTTATTGGTTTAATTGCCCTTTTTAATGATTTAATTGTGTAACTACATGTTCGGTGGCGTATTTTTGATTTAAATTGTGGTGGGCATGTTTCTTATTTCCCTGAAATAAAATAGTTTTCTGATAGCATGCTGTTAGGTTAACAATAATTTAGATTATTAAGAAGTATTAGCTTTACAGCTGAATACAAGGCATGACCTGTGGCCTAGCAATGTTGCTAACCACAAGGC